>VWZW01001523.1:244117-611510 GCA_013397115.1 Edolisoma coerulescens
GGGGGGAAGTAACACAGATTTTGCAAAGAAAAGGTAAAGTCTCACAGGACTACTTTTGAAGGGTTCACATGCTTCTTGAGCAACCCTGATTAAACTGGTATATCCCACTTAACTCTTCCAAAAGGCATTCAAACACTGTATTCACTGAAGACTGCTGTGGAAAATTACCTATAATAAAGAATCTGAGGAAAGGTTCTCTGAGGGATTTGTAATTATTTAAAGAAAAAAGTATCATGTGCTGTCTGCTGTTATCACAATAAAGAGACATTACCAGAGGGGGTCCAAAATAAAATGACACAGATCAACATAAAGTCAGCCAAAGAGAGAATGACTCCCGAAATGAGTGCTTGCTAATGATACAAACTTATTCACAGCAGCTGAAAACAGAAACTGATTGTAAAGCAGTGTGGTAGGCAAAATCACTAGTGATAAACACAAGGTAATGAATAGGGGAGAAAGAATACACACAACAATTTAAGACCAAAGTTGCAACTTTCTTACTCTTTCAAATCAAAGCTACTCTATTATCAACAACCAAAGAGGAAAAAAAAAAAAAAAAGAATCAAATAAAACAAAGCACACTTGTCACTACAAAAAGACCATACTTCACCAGCATCTTGCTTATCATGAGATGTTCAAATCACTCACTTTTCAGAGAAAGGGAAAAACAGATGAGTTACATGAACAATTTATACTCATGGAAAAGACTTCTCACTGAAAGGAAAACAACTCAAGGAAGATCCTAAATCTGAAAGAATAAAAAAAAAAAACCAAAACAAACCATCGAAGATAAGAGTTGCCCAGTGTCTTACAAGAACAAAAAGGTGCCAAATTAAATAATTAAGAAGCTTTAATAATCTATCGTGCATGAAAACATTTTCTTCTTAATTAAGAGACTCACTGCTGTAGAAGGCTGCAGAGGTTAGAAATTCAACCACTTCAAAAAGGGATTGGGCAAACATGAAATAAATGCATGGATAACTTAAACACAGTGATCCAAAGGCAACTCTACAAAATTCTTAGCCAGCCAGCTGAAAACCAGAATACACCTGCACAAAAATCAGGCTGTAACTGCAAAGCTTCTACTCCTAGACATCCCTGTTGCAAACAGGTTACCCAATTGTCTATTTGCCTAGTACAGCAATTACCCTAACCTAGTAGAGGAATAATAACCTTCTTACATACAAAAGAAATATCACTAGCCTCATGGAAGCTCTACCCATTTCTCCAAAATCTGAATTTCAGCCTATGGCTCTCAGGCTGACTTCAGATGGGGGATGGGTGTCAACACCTTGGTAAAAGGTTAGAGACTATCTGAACATGTCCCAGTGTTCTGTGAGGTTATCCAGTTCTAATGATCAGTTCCCGACCCTGACATTCATTTGACCATAACATCATTTATTTCTTTAATTCAGCTACTCTCTAAAGTTCCTATCCTTATTACAGAAAATCACTTGTTATCACTTGACTTCTCCTAAGTCTGATGATCACAAGCTCAGTAAAGACTATCTGCAGAGCAGCTGTCAAGAAGCTTTCTAGCTTAAATATCTTGCTACAGCTCAGAAACACTCATTCCCTACACAACCAGATGCAACCTACATACCACAGCCTTCTTGGGGTATGAATCCATCAACCCAGTGGCTGGCTGAATGTATGCCACAGTTCACCCCAAAAACAAAGCACACCACTCAAATTAAAATCACCTAAAAGTAGCACTTTTTACTGGAATTGAAGCAAAGTAGTAACCCAACTATACCCACATATAAGAACTGAAAAGTGCTAGAAAAACACAAGTAGCCCAGCATTTTAAAGGGTTGTAATTTAAGCCAGCTTTAACCTAAATCTGCATGCTACTACTGCAGTCTCAATTTGGGCATAGTGAATGATTTATACTGTGTATGGAGAGACTCCTACCTATGTGAATAGAACTCTGTGTTAGAGAAAAAGCAGCTGAAGGGCCCTTCTGGGTCACTAGATACAAAACTCTTACCACAGGCAACCACATAAGCTGTTTTGGTTTGTGGTTTTTTTCTTCCTTTCCTGAGGGGTATCTAGTCATCAGCCTTAGCATTTTACATTCAGATATGCCTTGGATATATGGTAGCTCTGATTTACTGTTAACTTTTACATCTCTAACAAAAATTTTAACACTTTTGAAGGTCTGCCTAGTTACCAGGTCGACAGTCTCATTGCTATGCTATCACGTGGCCCAGCTGCTTCTGCAACCACACACATAACCAGACAAAAGAGACTTTCCTGCTGGAATCCTTTCCAGCCAGACCAGTTCCCCAAACCAAAAATTTCTGTGCAAGAACACTACCGCTACGCCTGAACATATCAATGTTGGTGCCAGAGCTCTGAATTCCAGCACAGGGGTCCTTTTAGCAGACAGGATAGTCACGACAAGCTGATGGCCATAGACAGAAATGCTCTACCCTGACAGCAACTACCATATGAAACACTCCAACATGCATGTGCTAACTGACAACACAGCAAGCAGTGACAGGCTGAGTATTAAAACAGGTCAGGCTGAATTTTACAACATGTATATCTACTGGTCACACTGAGTAGCGTATCTGAAATGAGCAAGACTTTAAGCAAGCCTCAGATATTACATTAATGCCACAATGACTCAACTGTTTCATCTGCCAGTTTCACATACAAATCATGCTAATGAGTTCAGCAGGAATACTTGCATATTTTGGGCTAAACTCAGGTGCAAGTATTCACAACACCAAAGTAAAACAAGGGTCTTAAATTACTATACAAGCTAATTAAAGACTCTGAACAATATTTAACAGAAACCCATCAAGGTATTTATATTGTCGGTGTTTCAGAACACAGGTTAAGAGATTTCAGGAAAAGGATACTAAGTTTAGGTTCACAAGTCTAATTTATCTATTTGCCTGAGTACCATCATTACAAAAGCCTGGTATATCTCATTACTTCAGTCTTGAGACACTACTCCAGAATTTATTTTCCAGTAGGCCTGGAGCTGCTTCAAATTTAATTCTTTCCCCTCATTTTGAAAGAAGTTGTATGGATTGAAGAAATTAGCTTACTAAAAGTCATTATGTAACACTCAAAATGCGTTTGTCACACAGATTTCAGAGAATTCAAAAAAAAAGCATATGCAAAGACCTGTAATCCAGCAGAGACAGCAACTAAGAACAATAAAAGGGCAACATCTACTTACTGAAGTATTTTGAAGCAAGTCAGTAAATTTTGGTTTTATTCACAAGAGTAACTATTTACACACAATGAAAGCTTACCAAAAACATGCAAACTTGGATATCTTCTGAGCATCTTAACTGAACTGCAGACACCACTGTTACACGTGACTGCTGACATCTGTTTTCCAACTGATGCTTCCAGGAATATTTGAATAATTTTACTTAACACAGCCTCTTCCTTGAGTCTTCCTACTCAATGAATGCTAAGAAATGCTTCCTTGCACGCACAGAACAGAATCAAAATTCAGAGTCAACCTCAAACTTAATTCTATGAAGGGGTATCCAAACCAAGCACCAGTAATTCTCAAGATTACTCATCAAAGAATGAGCAGCACTTGGCACAGGAATTCATAGCAAATCAAAATCATAATGTTGACCAACACCATTTTAGGGCAGCCATACTGACATGTATCTCCCCCTTATCCACACACTTGCAATGTACTTCATGGCTGTTTAATCTTGGAAAGACACTGATCAGCAAGAACACAGCACCATGTCTAGCCTTAAAAGCCATTATGTGTAATGCAGTAGACAGTAAATTTTATCTACTACTCAAGCAAGATGCTGCTTAAGGATGTCCTTTAATATAAATGGAATAGAAAGGTGAAACAAGACAAAGAAACAAAGGACCCACAATAAATGCTTATCTATTACTTATATCCAAATGTCTATCTATTTCCAGAAAACAGGCAACGCTAACCACAGCAACAGACTAGAAAGATGGCTAAGTGGAAAGGGAGTACAGAAACAGTAGAGAAACACTATGCTAAAGATATGAACACAGGAAAAGGACAAGTAAAATCCTGAGAAATAAACAGAAAGTGGCATTAATACCGCATGAAAAGAGGTAAAATTGTCATTTGATGGATCTTAACTTTAAAAAAATGTAACACTTAATAGGAAAAACAAATACTGAATGGCTAGATCAGAAACAGACCCAGGAAGAGTAAATTTATTTAGATGTCTGGCCTGGGCAATAGAACACAGGCCATTGGTGTCAGCAGGTCACAGTACACACTTCAAAAACATGCCTTACTCTTGCTCCACAGGGAGCAACGAAGATTAATTGAGAATTCAAATCTATGAAGTCCCTAGGTTTTGTAGGCATTTCAAGAAAACCCAGTCTACACAAATAGCACACAATCTTTCAAATTTGTCAAGTTAAAGAAATTGGGTGTACAGCCAATCATATATAAACCAAGCAAATGTGAACAAACTAGAGATAGGAAAGAAGAGAAATCTCAACAGCAAGAATTTTCCAGTGTTTGATTATCTTAGCTATTCACAACTTTTCCCTTGTTGCTACTTATGCCCATTACCTGCCATTCTATCAATAGGCATCTCTGAGAAGAGCTTGGCTTTGTCTTCTCCATATTTTCTCACTAATTGGTTGAAGACAGCAGTAACCTGTCCCTTCAGCCTTCTCTTTAGACTGAACACAACACCTCTCTCTCAGCTTTTCCTTCTTTGTGTTCCAACCCTCTAAGCTGATGGCCTTACACTGCACTTACTCCAGAATATCTGTATCTTCACCAGGACAGAGTCTAACCAAAACCAGACCAAACACGTAGATGTGTTCTCTCAATATCAAACAGTGCGGAACAATACCTCCCCTTAAACTGCTGGCTACAGCCTTGCTTAATTCAGTCCAGTATGCTGTTTACATTCATCCTGCTAGGGTGCACTGTTCAACTTGCTGTTCACCAGGACTAGCCAAAGCTGTCTTCTGTCCTATCAGTGCCCAGATCGTACTATTCCCAAACATTCTGGAAATGAAGACACTTTTTAACTATCAACATAGACTTCTAACATTATTCTTCATTAGTGCTTCTTCTTAATTGGTTGGGTTTTTAAAATTTTTATCTTAAACAGGCATTCAGTCCACACTCATATATGTACAACCCATTAACAAATAGCTCTGGAGATAACTGGTATCCACCATGCCTAATGGCACACCACTTCTCAGTGCCTGATTGCACAAATCTTTTTGACTAATGCTTCTAAAATATTTTATTTTTGCACATGCTTAGAAAGAGGAAAAACTGTCATGCCATAGATTGAAAATGAACAAGTTTGCAGACAAACAATTTTCTTTACCTTTAGCAAAACTAACATCAGCTAATAGCCTCAACCAGATTTTTCATCCCTGAGAAATAATCAAGTATTGGCTAACAATCTAGTATTTTGGGCCTGGTATGGATGAGCTTCTTCAACACAATTTACTTGTAGTGATTAGTACTCAATGCATCTAGTAATTCAGAACAAAGAAAACTGAATTCAAAACAGTAAGTAATGTTATGCAATATGTAGGAGGGAAACCCGTGTAGACTACGATCAAGTAAACAGACAATGAAGCTACAGTACAACAAAGGAAAGAAAAACTTATCACCACAAACAGAATAAGATAGAGAAGGAAGTGGGAGAAAATAAAAAGAAAAAATAGCCACAAAATAGTTCAAGTTCTATATGAGGTAAGGTTGACGGGAAACGGGATCCAAGGCAAGAATAGATACGGTCAGCAAGGCAAGTATGACAGGTTTTCACAGCTGCACTGGCTGGCTGGCTGCAAGTTACATTATGCAATCAAGACTCCAGGTTATCAAACTGTTTTTAAAATGTTAAAGGTAGTCTTATTTTTAAATAAGATGCATACTGTATTTGCTAAGACCACAGTACCACAACTACAAACCACATCCAGTCTTGGACAGGACTACCGTGGTTTTGAATTCCTATTCCTTTCTCCCTTTCTCCCTAGCTGTGTTTAAGGATTCTAACAGCCAGTCCATCATGGGAGCTAACATGGTAGAAAGCTGAAACACGAAAAACAACAGCAAATACTCTACACCTACATAGCTCCTCACCCCCAAATTTCACTGTGATGATTCACGGACCTAAATTGACTCCCAAAATTAAAACATAGAACAACCAAAAAAGCCAGAAAAGGCTGGTGTTTGTACAAACAGGAAAGGACAATGACAAACCTAAGTTAGTCTGGTTTAAATGGTCATACAACCAAGGATATATACCTTAAATTTAAACCCGTGAAAAATATATGAAGTAGTATTTGTTTTAAGCCAATATTTTGTCTTTTGAGACCAGGTCTGCAACTGGAAGCATATTCTGAGCCTTGAAAAAAAAAATCTATTAGCTTTCCTCGTAGGGAGCTTTTCAAATCCTCTGTAAACTTTTGCCTAAAAAGAAGAAAGTGATGCCTCAGTAAGTTATTCCAACACCTAGTTATTGTACCTGCTGAAAGGCTACACACTGTTCCCTGTTGGATTTTGTACTGCTTAGGCAATAACTGACACTCAGACATTCAGCCTTTAACACTGGGGATGGAAAGGGAAATGGAGGAAGCACACCCTATTATCTAATACGTTATCGGGTGCACAGTCTCTCCTAGATCAGGATTAAGTCACACCCTAATCTATTCTCTTTTAACTGAGGAATAGCCTGAGTTTCTGAAGTCTGTTCATAGAAAGCATGTTTTCCACTCCTTCTTAAGTAATTCTTGTTTATCTTCTCCAAACTTTATGGTTCTTTTAAATTACTAAAAAAGAGCTGAATTTAGTTCAGATCATTACTGTACTATACACAATTTTAGTCAGACCATCTCAGTATTTCTACTTGTTAATTCTTTGGAGAAAAGTATACATAATGATGGTCAAACACAATGGCAAATATCCAATTTTTGCTTCTGGTAAAAAGCAAATCACCTTTGTTGCGCTCTCCATTTTCTGTCATTGCTAAATTGCGATTTTTTTTTAATTACATGGATTACAAAGGACTTCTTACCTGGCCTCTCTAGACACTACTTGGCTTCTTTAATGAGGCATCACCTACCAGAACAAAACATCATTTCCTGAATGAACATTTTCTTCAAAAAACATAACCACCCTCACAAGCAAAACTACTACTACAACTACTACTACTGATTATTATAATAAACAAAACCCCAAACATGCACACATGCAAACACTAGTTATAAATTCAAAAAGATGTTTGGTAAATTCTGCCAGCTTAATAAAAATTCTTAAACATTTATAGATTGGTATATTAACAATCAATTGTTGCTCAAACAAAATGATGATATTATTTCAGGTATAACAGAACACTAGGTCTTCTTCCCCTTTCCACACACACTAAAAAAAAGCAAAAAAAGACATCAATACCACATCCATAGATCACAACTGTTATCACAGACTCCCAGGAGCCAAAGCTGTAGACCACATCATGCTAGCCACTGTGCAAACACAGAGTACAACTGCTCAAAGAGCAAACAATCTAAACATAAGGGGCAACAGATGGAGAGAGACAAAAATGAGAATACAAGGAAACAGCACCACCATAAACAATGGCTACAATTAGTTCTTGTTCTAAGGATGGTGTGTTTGAGTCCCAGGGTGACAGGAAAAGGTGGTGGTCTGGGTTTGTTTTCAGTAGGCTTTATTTCCTAAAGCCAGCTTCTTTTGCATTAACAGGCTGCAACTTGCTTGCCTGTAAGGGTGCGCACACAGAACTTCTCCAAGTATGAGGAGTATCACAGGAGAACAAACGAAATTGTTTAACTGCCCATGATGTCGCTTCCTAAACAGCACTTACAATCTCATTAACAACAAAAGACAGATAGTATCCTTCACAGTTAAATCCCAACATTAGATTAAAGGTAAGTAAAACCTGTTGGTTTTACAGCCATAAAATACAAGATGCAAAAAGACCAGACAGTCAAAAGAGGAGCCCAGGAAAGCACTCTAATATAGGATTCTGAATCCTTATCAACAGAGCAGGATCATTCTTAGCACATCTGTTAAGAAAAATTGCTACCACATGATACAGAGATCAAAGGCATGGTATGAGATGTACTTATGTGATTTATTAACACAAATAAATAACAAACACTTAATTGCTGATTAACAGTTAACACACCACTTACTATGTGGGAGAAATCTACAGTCTGTTAGAAGAGTATGTGCTATGTCTAAAACCAGGGCTAGATTATGGGCTTGAACCAAAGATCTCATGACAATGCTGCCTACAAGCAACAGCAAAGAGAATTTTCCTTTGCAATAGTAGCCTCAGCTAAAGGTCAGACATCCACAAAGAGAAGTCACAAGCACACAAAGAGATTTAGCTAGTTTAGAGGGCAGCAAGCCTGGAAGAGAGAGAGACTTGAAGGTCATCCATACAGGGATGATAGCTGAGTTTATTAATGAGATGAACAAAATGACTTTTAGAGAAATGTGATGTAGTACTAGGAGTAAATACCAAGCTGGAAAGATCTTGCACAGATCTAAGGAAAAGGAACTCCAAAAAGAAGTAAGGTTTTCACCAAGGTTACTTTCAAGGAGAGGGGAAAACAAAAAGCAAAAGAAAAAAAAGCACAGTTGCATTATGAGTTAACGCAAATGAATTAACTTTTTTTAATGTTCAGTATAGTTGCACTGCACAGAAGGGCCTAAAGAAACATGAGATGCCAATACACTTCCAACAAAAGTCTGCAGGAGGAAAACAAAGACGTCCATGTTTCTTGGACTGACTGTGAGCTGTAAGCAGCCCCTAATTAGTAAAATTTGACATAACCCATACAATTCTATGTGCATGATTTTCTATCTTCTTCCAATGCCATCTTTCACAGCAAAAGATTAGAGGAAACTAAATGTAGAAACCAACACAAACACAAACTCTCCCATAATGCCACTGATCTCTCCTAATGATCTGGCCCAGCAAAAGTTCCATCAGTAGCTCTCATCAGTTGTCCCATCAGTTAACAGCATGTGCCCAAGCATACATCACTATTTGTACAAAGTGTTCCATGGGGGAATGGTGGAACTGAGATGACATCCTGCTTAGCATGTGTTGGGGGTAAAACTGATGAGCAGGGACTATGCCTCAATGGACTTTTGTACAGCACTAGGTACACAGATGTAGGTATTATGGCCTTTGGAAGCTACGGTGATGCTAACTGAAGGATTCTGATAGTCTTTAGGGTTAAAGAAGCTGTACAATAAAGTTCATAAACCTTTTAAAAAGAAGTAACATATTACATGTTACATTTTTTAGAGACCCAAACCCACAGTTTTGCACAACAGCAAACACCATTAAGCAGTCTCAGACAAACTCAAAAAAAGCAAACAAGCCCATCAAAACCCTGTTGGGCTACTGACACTCAGTATGGCTGGCTAGAGCACTGACAATCCTTGAGTGTTTCAAACCAGTAGTGCAGCTACTCTGTTCAGATCACCGAACACTGGCTTCTGCACCCCACCTCTGTGATGAATCCCTGCTGTCCCTGTCAGATTACTCTCTAATAGTTGATGGTGAGAAAGGGGCAGAGAAAGAAGTTATGGTGAAGCCAATTCCAAAAAATTTAAGAAACATGGACAAAAATTAAGCACTTAAGCATGAGGACAAACTTACCAAGTACAAATGTCCTCTGAACCAAGACCAATTTGAAAAATATGTTGGTAGCAATCTTGTCACCAGAAACTGTCACTTGAACACAAAAATTAACAATCTCTATAGACTTTACTTATGTTGGATTAATAAAATCAGTATTATAACCATTGATTGAAATAATTTTGTTCTGATAGCAAACTGGAGCAAGAAAACAACTTTCATCATTGACATGTCCAGTCCATGAGACACTTCCGGTGAAGGCATGAGAAACCCTCAGTGGACTCTGTCCATAAAGGACAGACACCGATCTCATCTATTGCAACTGTTGATGTTCTCATACACACATACATATAATAAAACTCTTGGTGTGTGCGTGTCCTATTGAACTCTAGCAGCATTGAGTTTCACAGAATAAATATAAAACTGGTAATTTCTGGAAGTTCATGGAAAAGAAAAGCTTTAAATTGTCAAAACCATTTAAGTATAAATAAGTGGCATTCAAATCATAGAATCATTTAGGTTGGAAAAGACACTTCAGATAAGTCCAACCATTAAACTGCATCACCATGTTCACCATTAAACAATGTCCCTACGTTTCACACCTACACATCTTTTAATCACTTCCAGGGGTGGCAACTCCACCACTTTCCTGGGCAGCATGATTCTATACTTGACAACCCTTCCAATGAAAAAAATTTCCCAAATATCCAATCTAAGGCTCCACTGGTGCAACTTGAGGCCATCTTGTCCTGGCACTTGTTACCTGGGAGAAGAGGCCAACCCTACCTGGCTACACCCTGCTGTCAGGCAGTTGCAGAGAGGGATAAGGTTTCCCCTGAGCCTCCTTTTCTCCAGGCTAAACACCCCCAGCTCCCTCAGCTGCTCCTCACAGGACTTGTGCTCCAGACCCTTCCCCAGCTCCGTCGCCCTTCTCTGGACACGCTCCAGCCCCTCAATGTCTTTCTTGCAGTGAGGGGCCCAGAATTGGACACAGGATTGGAGGTGTGGCCTCAGCAGTGCCGAGTACAAGGGGACGGTCACTGCCCTGGCCCTGCTGGCCACACCATTGCTGATCCAGGCCAGGATGCCATTGGCCTTCTTAGGCCAATGGGAACATGTTGGATCATATTCAACCAGGCCAACCAGAGCAGCAAAGAATGCTGCTTAACGATCTGAGTAGGGGGTAAGGGATAGAGATTCCCATGACAGCAAAGACACAAAGATTTTTCATGCATTAGAAACAACAGAAACACCTGAGAACAGTCACACATGAATCAGTACCTCTCTCCCAAAATAGGTGGCAAGATGAATAGTCCCAATGAAATGCACTTACACCAATGCACACAGCATGGGCAACAAACAGGAGGAGCTGGAATCCACTGTGCAGCTGGAAAACTATGATATATAAAAATAAATACAGTGAAAGTGCTAACTGAAGAGGCCACAACATGCAACTGCATTCCAGAAGTCTCACACTTCTTCCTTCTACCTAAAATTTCTCTTAGAAGTACAAAACACTATCTGACAAACTTGCAAATCTTAGTCCAAAACAAAGAATGTAAATAGTAGCATCTAAATCGAGTAGATTGTTCATACATCAAGTTGGCATCTACTGCCAGCAGCACACAGGGCAGGCTACACATATGGAAGACAAGCTAAGTTTCCTCTGAACTCTAATGCGCAAGCAACCCAGTTAGCCACACAGAGCATTCAGCTACTAAGATTAAGTCACTGAAACAAAGTTAAGAAGAAGTTGAAAACACTTTCAGCTGTGGAGTTAAACGCAATTTCAGTGGATACAAACTCCACTGCAACATATGGGGCTTTTAAGATCCTCATGAGGCAAGTATTACCCCAAACTTCTCAGAGGGGACACCTGAGTAGTCTTTTGAACTCTTGTGAACTTCAAATTTCAATCCCTTTACACAGATCAGTTGAGTTCACAGTTATTCATGATGGAAAAAATAAATAGTTCTCCATGAACAGTGAATTTTCCATTACTAACAATTCTCAATACAAGTTCTTAACAGAACTCCCCATACTGCTTTTGTTGCAGGGTATATCGATTGAGTGCAAACTCAAACAATGTGACAGAACTTCAGTAATTCTGTACTTAGTCCTCAAAACCAAAATGAAAACTTCCTAAACACAAGACCATTCCTGATGCTGCAGGACCAAAAAAACCAAAACCCAAACCAAACAACCCCAGCAAAAATCTGAAAGACGTTGTACCAGTTTTGTAGCACATCCCTCTGTATACTTGACTAAGCTCTATAGAAGACAAAGAAACTTGCTTTCATTTTTTCACTGCCACTTTAACATTCTTGCTGATGCAAATCCCGCTTAGCATGTTATTACAGGGTAAGCAACAGTAGAATGCAATCATATATTTGAGGTCAAAGAGGATTAAATACAACAATATAAAGCAAATTTAGTAGATAATAAAGTGAATTTATTGCTCTAATTAAGACAGTCTTCTATTAAAACAAGTTACTTAGTTTAACCACCAAATAACGTGGCTGAGGAGTTTGGTTCCTAGAGATGACCTTGCAGCACTAAGCACGGAATACATTCCCTCCCAGAGCAGCATGGTCTCATCACATGCCATAAGAAGGCTGTACCACCATTTTTGCAGCTGGAGGAGGACAATGTGCCACCTACCAGGATGCTTTTGTGCAAGACTTTTACTGAGTCTTAGTAAGGTTTCCTGAATCTTAGCTATATGGCTGTTCTTGGCAGTATTCTTACCTTTTCGTAAGCAGCTGCACAAAGTTGCAAATATTTTTGTCAAACCAGCTCCAGTACACAACAGTTCCCCTCCTTCCAAAGCATTATTTGCCTGGATTGCTCCTAGAAGTAACTTTTTTTGACATGAAGGATCGGAAAAAGTGGAACAGCTGTTAGACTGGAATGCATAATGAATCAGAAATAAAATTACATGGTAGCCTCCCATCCAAGACATGGTAAGAGTTAAAAAATTACGATTAAAATTTTTATACTGCAGCAGCAAGTCAAGGTTTAGAACAGACCACTTTATTAATGACAACATGCCATCCAAACTCTTAAGAGTCTTTGGTGTGGTTCGTAATTTTAGACGCTCAGAATAAACCCAGATCTGATGCCTTCCTCCTAAGCAGTGAGGTTTTGCAGCGAACCACTCATTCTTTGTATACGTAAGCCACGAAAAAGTGACAAAGAAAGTTGCAAGCTCTGCGAATCTGGAAAATCTACCACATGAAACAGCAAGGGACAGAAATAAAGAAAAAAAAATTAAGATACGAGTGGTGGAGAAGACTGCAACACCTCAATCCGTGCTGTGCCCAAGCGAGGGACCCAGAGCGCAAGACAGGCGCTGCCTTTTTGTTTTGTTCTCGGGCTGCACGTTCCCAGCGGAGCCGCCGCGCTGCCCGCCGGCGCCTCTGGCGGCACAGCCCGCGCACCGCGCCCGGGCCCACCGCGGCAGCTCCCGAGCCTCTCCCGTGCGCTCACAGCCTCACTTGCTCCTTCCCTGCACTACTTGGCGATTTCGGAATCCCCCATGCGGCTTAAAAAACAGCCCCATTATCAACAAGGGCAGACACTAGAGTCAAGTTACATCCCAGTCCTACCCACAGGGATTGGCAACCAGCCTCTCCTTAGCCAACCTAACACCCAACAGAGATCAAAATCTGCTCTGAAAATCCCACACTGACAAAACACCACAAATACTTGCTATTGAGAACCTGTGGGTTTCCCTAGTGTCCTCCAGCTTTCTGGCGAAAGGGTAAAGTGGATGGCTCAGAAGCTCAGCCAAGGAACCCAACAAAACCACCCAAACAAATCTGCGGGTGTAGAGAACCAGCCTGAATGCACAAAGGGACGCTTCTCCATCGCAAACTGCTGGGTGATTTTAAACCTCCCATGCCTCTTCTTAGCTTCGAGATGACACGCAGGACACGCGATTCGAGCAATGGGGGGGAAAAAAATTCAAGATGGCTGAAGGTCTCTTGTCACGGATTTTCATACAAGCTCCAGAACTCTAGAGGGCACCCGAAATATGCCCTCCTCCTCCTCCCTCCTGAGCCGGGTAACGTGAGCAGCGGCAGCAGCCCGTCGTCTGCCTGCCAGAGTTGGTACTGCAGGAGCGATGTCTGCAGCAGCAGCGCCCACCCCGAGGAGGAGCCACCTCACAGCCATTACTGGGGCTTCGCCCCAGGGCAGCAGCTGCTGGACCCAGGAATTTACCCACCCAGCCCTGTAGGGACCTCATTCCACCCCTGCCCCCGGAGAATACGGGGCGGAGGGAATGGTTCAAACCCTCCTTAAGCAGGTCTAGCGGAGGCAGAAACAGATACACAAATAGCACTCACAATGGAGCTCCCTCTCCTTGTTGGTCTCTGCCAAGGCTGCACCAAACTGGGCTGGAGCCTAAGGGAAAGACACGGGGTTAACATGGGGCAGCGAGGATCAGGGAGCGCCCCCCAAGGAGCGTTTCCTTCGGCCGGCCAGGGCAGGTACTGCCTGCATCACTCACCACTTCCCTTTAATCCCAATCTTTCAAATAAATAAATAAATAAACAAACAAATAAATTCACTGCCCTCCCCGGGGGCGGTGGGGTACTCCTCACGGCACACCCACGCCGCTTGTCCCCGCTGAAGGAAGGAGGGACAAGGAGCCCTCCACGGGCGCCGCCGCACCGGGGGCTTCTAGGCGCGAGTGTGGGGGACAGAAGCAGCGGTGGAACCCACGGTGGGGAGCAGCGAGTGTTACCTGCGAACTTGCCCTATCAGCCCTGAACCGGCGCCCAGGGGGCCACGGGGCCCTCAGCGGTAGCGCCCCGGCGCCAGGCGAGCGCCCGCGCCCCCCGCCCGCTCGCGCGGCAGTTGCCCCCGGTCTCGGGTTTGCCCCCCTGCAGTCGGCCAGGAGCACTGCCGCCTCCTGTCCGCCATTAGAGGGACCCAGCCGAACAATACGGCAGGGGAGCAGCGGCGGCGGCAGAAGCCGCGGAGCGCCGGGCAGGGGAGGGGAGGGAGGCACCCGCGGGGGGGTGGCGAGGGCGGTGGGTGGGGGAGGCACCGGGGCAGAACAACAGCCGAGGGCCCGGCGGCGAAGGGAGGGAGAGAGTTAAAATAGGAGGCGCTAGTGCAGACCCGGCCCTTCCTCCAAATGCCCCTATCCAACCCCCCTTCGGGGCTGCCCCCGACGCTCCCCATTTACCCCCGCCGCCCCCCGCCGTATCGCGATGGTTATCCGCTGGACTGCCCCCGGTGCCGCCCGTGCCCCCGCCGTCAGAGGTGGCGGCGCGGCGGCGGCACCGCGGGGGACTTCGCCCGGGTAGCTGGGAGGCACGGCGGCGGGCCTCCCCTCCCCCCCCCCGGGGCNCCCTGGGGGCAGCTGAGCGCCGCCAGCCCCCCGCCAGCCCGCCCCGGTGAGGCGCAGCGCCCCGCGCCCCCGCCTTACCCGGCTCCCCAACGCCTGCGGGCACGGACCCCCCCGCGGGGGACGCACGCACTCTGCGCTACTCCTCCAGCGCCTCAACTCTAACTCGGTCCAGTCCCGGGCGAAGCGCAGCTGCTGGCGAAGGGGAGGAGGAACCGGGCCAAGCGAGCTCGGGGAGATCCGCCTCCCTGCCCCAGCATTGGCTTTCCCAGAGGGCGGGCTCTGGCGCTGGGCTAGCCGAGTGGGTGCGCCGCCCATCCATCAGAGCCGCCCGCAGCCGGTTGACCCTATAAACTGCCAATCTTGCTCCTGGCCATGCTTGGGGTTCTTCCCACTTTGATCCATCAGGTTTGGGGAACCCGGATCGCTGCCCACCGACCGGCTCGTTACCCCTACCCGAGGGTTGCGCTGGTGCTCCCCTCGCCGCTCTTTGACAGCGGCAAGTTGCAGAAGTTCTCGGTGCCGCCGAGCCGGCTGCGCCCCGCCAGCCGCGGGCAGGGTGCGCTGGCCGTCCCGGCCGTGCGCTCGGTCTCTGCGGGCGCCACCGCTCCGGCCGTGGGGCACGGGCCCACCTCTCCCGCTCCGTCTCCCGCCGCCGAGCCATAGGGGCTTGCAGTGGTTCTCCGAGGGGTCCCACTCCGCTCCTTCCCTCACGAGGGCTTTGAACCTGGGGCCATTCCCATGATGGACAGATCATGGGTAATGGAAGCGTTCCCAGAGGGAAAAGGGAGAGTTCACGTCTCCCAGGGAGAGCGTCTGGCCCGCGCCCCCGCAGCCTGCCCCGCCAGGCAGCGCCTCCTCAGCCAAGGACGCCTTGCTGCCCCCGCCCGCCGCGGGGGAGGGCGCCATATCAGCAGCCGATATGGCTCCTGGAGGAGCTGCTGGTGGTGGTGGTGGTGGTGGCAGTGGTGGTGGCGTCCTCCATTTTGTCGGAAGCCGCTGCGGGAAGCTTGGTACCAATTCAAACCAACGTGAGGCGCAGCGGGGCGTCCATTTGAAGAGCCTCCGTCCGGCTCCCCCGCGGGAAAAGGAGCCGGGCACCCCCGGCAGTGCCGCGGGGTGGGGATGAGTGCTCCGGCCAGGCGCCGGGAGCCAACTCTCCGCCCGCCCTCCGCCAAAATGGAGGATGCGCGCTTCTCTTGCGCGGCTCCTTCCCCCCGCGCTGCCTATAGCAGAGCCCGCTCCTTCGAGGACCACGGGAGCGCAGCCGCCCGTCTGGCACGCTGGTCCCGCTCTGCCCCATTCACCCATCCTCCTCTGCCCAGAAGAGGGAGAGAGAGAGCGCAATACCCGCCCTGTCTCTTCTAGCCGGGATCAATCCGTGTTAACCACGCGAAGCAGCGTCCCCCGGGGAGAGAGAGCCTCTTGCGCGCGCAAGGAGCTGGGTTTCAGCCGCTGGCGCCATTTCCAACCCGGAGCTGGAGCCTCCGGCGGGATCAGCCTGAGGGACAGCCTTCCTCTCGGGCGGTGCAGGAGTCATTGAAGGGATGGCTCCTTTCTCCACCACCTTTGATGTGTTTGGCTAATAATTTTAATTTGTGCGAGAGACCAGAAATTTTCTATCATCCACTGTCACAACAGTACATCTAATTTCTTCCTAATGATGCCACCCAGAGACACAGGCTCCAGTCAACAACTCAAGCCAAAAGCTTCTCTGGCACTGTTACTGTATGTTGTTGTGTGGAATTAATGTGGGTTTGGTTTTGTTGATTTTGGGGTCTTTTTTTTTTCAAGACATACTGCTCATCAGATGAAGCTTGGAAGGGCTACGTGGTGTGGGGGGACAGAGTTACCTCAGGGCTGGTAGTAGCTTGCTCATGCCTGCAAAAAAAGATGTGAGGTGATGGTAAAACAGCTCTAATAATGCCAAGGAAGAAAGTGCCATGGAGATCCATCATCACCCATTTTGAAGGTCTCAAAGTTGCCCTATAAATTGATAGACTTTGATCTGCAGTATCACACTATCAAACTAATTACATAACCAGAGAGCTGTTGAAATTTCAACATTGAATCCCATTCACTCTATCAAGTCAGCTGGCTCTTGACCATCTTCGTTATTAGCCTGGAGTACCTTCTAGGTTGGTAAAACTCAAAGCCATTTTAAGTCGTGCTCCATATTACTTATTTTCCAACATTCCTAGTCATATGTCTCAGGAGGGTGTCTTTTGTTCTACAACAGTGCTTATCCATAAGCATTTAAGTTCTTGTGAAGTTGAGAAAGAAATTCAAGAGGACTTAGGCACCAGCAATGGATGGTAGAAAACACGTGCTTTTCTAATCAAGAACATCTTAAGAGAAACCTATCACTCTTAGTAGTCATTAAAAAAGTAACTGAAGAATCCTTTTCATCTTACCACTGCCTTAGCAAGAGACATTACCTAACGGTGTTATCTAGGACTATTATGTAGCAATAGAACATTTTCATTAATGTTTTAGATTATACAGCTCAAACAAAATTTAAGGGTTTTGCTTGCACTTTTGGAACTGTATGAAATGTATTTATATATTAAAGCTTATAACTCCAGAGAACTGTTGTCCCCTTATAGACATGTAACCTTAGTTTTAAATTCATATGTTCAAATATAGCCAAAAATAATTAAATACACCATAATTTTTCCTTTATTTTTTCAACGGACATCAGGAAAAAGGACAAAAAAGTTCAAGCACCCACGTAAATTCCTCTTCCTCTATAAAACCATGTATAATTCAGATTATTTTTAAGAATAATCCATATAGAGTAATTCTTTTTATGGTTTGAAAGAGTTAGCATTAGCTCAAAAGCTAAGCAGCAAAATCTCTTCATGAACACCAGAGAACTGAAGCATATGTATTTATAGGCTCCACACCACTGCTTTCATGGACAGGCCTGATGTCAGTAATGTCACTAGAAAATGTCAAATGTATTGACTGGGAGTAGATAAATTCAACAAAGGTGAGCCAACAGTTTGTTCATCAACTTACAAGAAGAGTGACATCCTTCTCTCTGTCATGGAGGAATATTGTCTCAAAAAGCAGTCAACTGTATTTGAACTGAGAAGGAGTAATCTGATATATTTTGAAAAGTTTATGTTTGAGCAGAAATCTTAAAAACACTTATCAAGCCAACCTTCAAGTGATGCATATTGTATTGTAAGAACAGGATGAACATAGTGTAAAGCTACCTCCTGCTGTCAGCATTATTTACCTCAGATAAAGAATAGTGGCATTTGTTCCAGACTTAGAACAACTTTACTTTTTTCCCTACCATTTATTCCAGTACTTCTCTTTCTTTTCTGTCCTTAATCTCACTTCTTTGTCTCCTTATCCTCAGTCCCTCTTGGCCATCACAAAGAAGAAAGATGTGAACAAACAGTATAGGTTGATGGAACATGAGTTCTCATAGTCATGGCATAATGGAATTCTGGTCTACTAGTGTTTGCTCAACACAACTTCAAGAAATAGTAGTGGATGGAAAAGAAATTAAAAAGACAAAATCAAAACAAAAGAAAGCAGAATCTTAAACCACCTATGATCAGTAACAACTTCATCATTTCTGTTTCGTTACATAATATTTCCTCTATCAGTGTTCTGATTTTTGAGTTTCATTAGGCATAGCAGCTATTCTTTGTAGACTAAAGCTCTTAATGAAAAAATACTTGGGAAGAAACTCTTCACTGTGAGGGTGGTGAAGCACTGGACCAGGTTGCCCAGGGAAGCTGTGGATGCCCCATCTCTGGCTATGTTGAAGGCCAGGTTCGATGGGGCTCTGAGCAACCTGGTCTAGTGGAAGGTGTCCCTACCCATGCTACAGGGGTTGGAACCAGATGGTCTACAAGGTCCACTTCCAACCCAAATCAACCTATGATTCCATGATACCGTACCCATGTGATTGTACTCTACCTAACAGAACCCATAGAATTTTTAAAAATTAAAAAAAATGCTTTGTATGGAACATTACCTATGGTTTTCTTTATGGTTGTTGAACTACATATACATTTCATAATATTTATAAACAAATCAATATGTATCTATAAGCAGATTACATTCAGCTGTTTAATTTGCAGTTTATTTAACCAAAAGTGATCTTTCTAAAGGTCAAATAAGGAGACAATGTATCCTATCCTATAAGATTATTATTCATTGCATAGTATAATATGCCTTTGAATGACCTTTATGCCACATCCCATATTTAGGTTTTGGAACAATAAATAACAACTTATGTTCTGAACTGGGCAACTTCCCCACAGAAGACATTCCAATACTGTAAAGACTAAGAATGTAATACCCAACAAATTGTTCTTTGGAAATCATTTTAAGGGGGTTTACAAAAATCAACATAATCTTTACTTGCAAAGTAATTTTTATTAATTTTTAAACATTTGAGGGTTTAATTGGATAACTCTCTTGTCTTAATGGAGAAATGATATTGCAAAACAGAAGATAGGATCTTAAAACTGGAAGAGACTTCGTAGGTCACTGAGTCCACTATCTTGCTATTACAGGAAACTCTGTCATACAATCCCTTGCAGAAACTTTTCAAGCCCCATCTTAATGGTAGCTTGATATGTTTACCCCCAACTTCTCTCGCAAATCTGTTCCAGAACTTCATTGTTTTGGCGGTTACAAACCTCCTTCTAATTTTCAGACTAAATTTTTTCAAGAGTCCATTTGTTTTTGTGCCAATGTTCATCCTTTGGCTTAAATAGCTCTTCTCCCTCCCTGGTGTTTAGCCCTGATATATTTATAGACAGTCATCATATTCCCTCTCAGCCTTCCTTTTGCTAGACTAAATACAGATTTTTTAGTCTCTTCTTGCTCAATGGATCTTTATTCCACTGGTCATTCTACTAGGCTTTATTGCTAGCCATCCCAGTCTGAACTCATCTGTCTGAATGTGAGTTCAAATTCCCATAATAATCCATTTTAGACTAAATTACTACATTGTACAGTAGATCAATATTTCCATGTCTCCGTGAAATATTACAGTCTTGGGTGTGTAGTTGCCATTTTGCATAAGTACATTAGATAATCAGCATCTCTTCTAGTGGTACCTATGTTCTTTTCTAACCACTGGGTTACTGGGAAAGTTCTCCATTAACAGCAAAATTTTTGTTAGCCTCCAAGTGCATGACCTTGCATTTTGTATTATGGCAGTTTGTTTTGTTTCCATTAGTTCAATCATCAAGGTCATTCATTCTTTTTCCATATGACATCCCACTGCAGCTATGTTGATGATACTGCCTAGTTTTGTGAAACCAGCCATTGCAATAAACTATTTTCTCTTCTTTGCCAAACAATAAGATCAATCCCAAGAATAACTCCCAAAGAAATCTACTAGAAGACACTATTCGTTTGGGTACTCTCCTGTTTGGTACTACCTGCTGCCATTTCCCTCATTCTGCTCTGGAAAATATCACCTTATCTCTGTGATTCTCTCACATGTGTAGCAAAACTCTTCTGCTACTCAGTCCCTCTTTCCCTGAAAGCTCTCTACTTAATTTTCCTTTTTATGAACTATCTTAGCACCTGCCCCTTTAAGAAAGGGCAAATAATTTTAATTTCAAGCTTCTGAGCTCCTCTGTTCAATTGACTTGATTAACTAGGTCTTAGTTTACCAAATTTGCCTTATGAAATCAAGGGGTTTAGATACAGACCTGTTTTTGTTTTCTTTCCATGCAATTTACCCAACATCAACTTTAGGATCATTTTCTACAACCAGTTTTTCTATACTGTCCTGTTCTTAAACTGTAAGTCCAAGTCTAAAATAGCATGATTTCATGTTGGTTTAGTGATATTTTGCTGAGAAAAGCTGTCAGCTATGACATTCATCTATATTTGGGGCCCTGCCACCACTAATAACATTTGTTCTCCAACCTACTAAATCAATTAAGTAAAAAAAAAAAGCGAATAGCTTTTTTGCCACCTTAGTGAGTTGAAGTGACTTATGTGTCAGCCAGGTACCAAAGCCCCCACAAAGACAGCACAGAAGAGTGTGCAGCCTGAAGGAGGAGAGAATGACTCCATTTCAGCAGGAGGGAGCTCTTGCACGAACCTGGCTTCTCATCTTACCATAACCTATCTTTGGAGCAGCATCTGTGTATGTATTCCTATATATAAAGAAAATTCCCTGTTCTTTCTAAATCCTATTTCTTTCTAGGTTTTCACTAGTGGATCTCAAAAACTTATTTGATCATAAGTATTAATCAAGTACTGGATTTGGTAATTTAAAGCTTTTCCAGTTTCCTAAACAAGATCTTTCTACTTAGAAAGCTGAAGATCTCCTCCTGTGCAGTGTGTAAGAACAGTGCTGAATGAAAGACCTGTGTACCTTCACATTTCTTTCCATTAAATCTGGCATGTGATATTCCTTTTTTTATCCTGGTATTTCTCATACTGAAGAACTTGAATGATCAGGCTCCATGGTTTCACCACAGGCAAGTTGCTGCATGATAAAGCTGCTGCCAAAAGTAGCAGTCCTGTCCTCTCCTCAGTGACCGGCTATAAATTTATGCCACCTTTCTATGGTGACATGAGCATTCATGCAGCTAAAAATTGGCCAATTTTCAGTTGGACCAACACATTGATCTCTCTGCCTGTGCAATCAGATGAGTGATAATGCCTGATAAGGAGGTGCAGTGGGAAGCACAGGGGAATGATGTATATCTCATTTTTGAAACAGCACTACTAGCCTGCATAAATCGAAGTGATGCTACATATATGCAAAGGAATGAGTAGTTTTTGGCTGGTGACCTGGCTTCTGCTTTATATCAGTAAGATGCACAATGTAGTTTTTAAATGGTTATTAGCATTGTTTAGAGCTGTCTGAGAGAAAAAAACAAACTTGCAAAATATGAAATTGTGAAGTGAATTTTATTTCATAATGCTTAAATTTGGTCAGTTCTTAAAACATTCTTTAATATATTTCTTGTAGTAAATTTAATTTAAAAATAAAATCATTAAAAATCATAATAAGATTGTCTTACTGCAAATGCCTGTGCTGATAGTTTGGCAATATTTTGATGTGTGCTTCATAGACAAAAACTGGAAAAACCAGTAATTTTTTGGTGAACTTTTTCATTTTCAAAGCAAAGCTATTTTTCTTCAGTTTTATTTAGTGTCCAAGCCTGTTCTAGCAATGAACAAAGCTGCTTTTTTAGGCAACTTGTCCTTTCCTGTTGGATGAGGACTGTGCCATAGTCAACAGTACCTTCAGGTTGGATTAACGCACTGCTCTTTTATATTCTAAAAGGCCATTTGGAAAAATGAGTTTGGGCAGAACACAGTCAGGGCATTTACTAGAGCACCTTTCCACCACGGCTTTGTTACACTATAATGTGGATGGGTGAATATTTTAAACAGCCGAGTCCCTTCCTTGCCATGAGACTCAGAGTATGTCCTGCACAGAGCCTTACAAATGGGAAGACTCCAGCCCTACTTTCCACAAAGACAAGATTTTGTGATGACACTCTCATAGGACTCCTGACTGACCTGACCATTTCTTCCTTTAAAAAGACTACAGACTTGGACTTTGACTTGTTGCCAGAAAACCAAAATTCTCATTTTTTAAACATCTGTCATCATGGTGCAGCCTCTTTTTCTTCCTTCTTTGTATTAACAGTGCTTTATCCTCAATTTCAGACCCCTCATTAGTGCACTGCCACCCCCAGTGCTGAATCTGTTGTGGTCTTTTTATTTTTGTCATCTTTTGAAAGTCCATCATTTCCTTTTAACTTTCTAGTGTCTCTTAAGGTACCTTCCCTTCAATCTCTTGCTCTTACTCTAAAACTGTAATTTCTTCACAAACTTTTCTTCATTTAGTTCTAAACCATTCTTGCTCATCATAAATAAATGCATTATATGTGAAAAAGTAATTGAAGCAATAGAAACTTTGCAAAGTCTAATGCTTACAGTTTAGGAAGTGCAACATTCCCTACATCCCCATGCAAATTCAGTTCTAAAAAGCCAACTGTGAAAATCACAGGGAATTTGTGACACGGCTTTTAAGAATTGCCTTCCATGCTCTCCGCTCTCTGGAGCTGCTGTCTCCTGTCCTTGAGTTCCGCTGCCTATGTTCAGCTCAACAGGCAGCTCCTTGTCCCACTTTGTCAGCTTATGATGATTCAGACTCAAAAATCCCCACCCTGTGATCCCACCTTCAAACCTGCTCCTATGCTTTCCACCCCTTGAACTAATTATTAATTGACAGCGTGCATTTGAGCGTATGCATTATGTCACATTCCTAAATTGCACTAATACTTCTTTTTCACATTACTTCTGTCTCATTCAGTATATAAGGTGAATGACATTCACAAATATCCTCCAACATTTTGTTTATACCCATATTAGGGTATTACCTTCGTGCTTTTTTTAAGAAACGCCATTCCATGGTATAAATAATTTTCTTGGAATGGCGCAATGCTTTATGCATGTATGTGATAGGGGACAAGAGCCTGGAGTGAAAGTGCAGCCCTGCAGAAAGGGACATGGGGATTTTGATTGAGTCAATAATGTGCTCCAGAGCCAAAAGGGCCAGCTGTATCCTGGGGTGCATTAGGCACAGTATAGCTAACAGGTCAAAAGAAGTGATTATCCCACTCTACTCTGTACTGGTGTGGCCTCACCCTGAGTACTGTGTGCATTTTTGGGCTCCATGACATAAGAGGGATATAAAAATACTGCAGTGTATTCAAAGCAGGGCAACAAAGATGGTGAAGGGTCTAGAGGGTAGGACTTATGAGGAGCAGCGGAGGGTTTGTTCAGCTCTGAGGAAACTGAGGGGTAACCTCTGCTGTCTACGACTTCCTAATGAGTGGGAGCAGGGAGGGAGGTGCTATCTCTGGTGTCTGGTGATAGAACATAAGGGAATGGCTTCAAGCTGCATCGGGATAAATTCAGGTTGGATATTAAAAAGTTCTTCACTGAGAGGGTGGTCAAGCACTGGAACAAGCTCATGGCCCCAAGCCTGTAGGTGTTCAAGAAGGGTTTGAACAATACTCTCAGATATATGGTTTAGCTTTTAAGTTGTCCTGTGTGGTGTCAGGAGTTGAACTTTATGATCCTTCTGGGTCCCTTCCAACTCAGGATATTCTATGATTCCATGGTTCCTTTGACATCTATCACTAGCAAATGACAGCTTCACAAACATTAATGCATTTATCCCCATTTTATACATAGAGAGCATACAATTAGCATCAAAAATTTGTGTTATTTTGGCTGTTTTGGATGACTACATTTGTCAAGGATATAGCATTTATTTCTACACTTTATTTGGCAATCACATCTGACATCAACTTTGTTTGCAGTTGAGAAGTCTTCACAGCATGAGGCTGGGTGCCCAGAAAGTGAAAAATACCTATTTCTCATCGCCTGTCCCAAAACTGAATTAAATGAGCTTCAGCCTCACACAGGATCTATTGAAACAAGACAAGGAGATAATCCAGTTGTTCAGGAGATATTCTTCTGTCCAAAGAACACAACTTACTTTTTCTTCATGAAACCAGGTGCCTCAGTCACTGTACTGTGTCGCTTTTGTACTAGAAAAGGTAAATACAAAGAGTCATAAAATCAGCAGGCTACTTCATGTCTTCTTCTTACTCTGAACACTAGATATCCTGTGTACTGAAATAAGTAAGGAATGGCCTGTGGTACAAACAGAATGTGATGTCACAGATAAAAGACTGTATTTTCCAGGAGTTTGAATTAAGTTTTCACAAGTAACATGAGTTTGAGTGCTCTCTATTTTTCGAATATTTTAATGTCTGTATTTTTAAAACTTTCCAAATTACTTTTAGGAGTTAACTAATCCAGAAAAACAACCATCAGAAATTCTGTCTTGTTGAAGCAAATTTATATCCCTGGGGCTCATCCAAAAAGTTCAAAACTCATGAGTTTATAGAACAAATTCTGGTACCATAAGCTAATAGCAAATGAAAGCAGGAGAAAAATATAATCCATGAATTCTGTGTAGCTCAATCCTTTGGAAGAGGTTGTTTCTTTACCAGCTAACTCTGGAATCCTGGATCCTGAGCTGCATTCAAAAGGACCATACATTCCTTTTTCTTCTCCATCACTACCTGCCCTGCAGCCCATGTCTCAGTCTTCCATTTTCTCACGTCTTAACTTCCAGTTTGAAGATGCACATCCTGGCACTTTTGCGGCTTATATCATAGTCCCCTATCTCTTTGAAATGTTGTTGCAGCTCCCATTCTTTCCTTATCTCAGTAATCATTCAGTCCCTTCAGGCATATCTTCTCACACTGATGTATTCCAGCACCGCTTCCCTGCTCTCAGTTCTTGGCATTGTAGCAAGATTTTCAGGAATAATGACAGAATTTGGACCTCAGACTGGAGCATATCAGTATGTACGTAATCTAAGAATTTATCCATCACAAGCTAACTTGTGCAAACAGAGAATTTTCAAACTTATGGGAACATAAAAACATAAAAGCAGTCAAACCAAAGGTTTGTTTAGCCCAAGATCCCATCTCTCATAGTGGCCAATGGTGGACATCTGGAGAACAGCAGAAGACAGCAATAGAGTGATACCTCCCAAATATTATCTCAGCCTCCATCTTAACACTTTTGCAAATATAGGTCAGTGGAATCAGGAGGGAGAGAGGTAGGAAACAACAGGTTGCATATATTGCCGTGGCTCATAGTTGTTAAGTACATTGGTTTCAAGGTTTCTTTTGGAACAAACAGGACATTTTTGTAGATTTCTATGAGCTCTGCCCCATGGCTTTTGGTTAACATTATGTCATGTTTTAAAGATTTGGAATTTCAAGATGCCCAACCTTGAGCACATTATCAGAACAACCCACCCAGCCCAAAGTCACTGTTCTGCTGGAGAACAGTTGATCCACTGAGGTAGGTGGCTTGTTTCTCTACTCAATTAGATACCAATTAACTGCTAGACAAGGAATCATAGAATCATAGAATAGAATCATAGAATATCTTGAGTTGGAAGGGACCCACAAGAATCATCAAGTCCAGCTCCTGGCATTTGTGGAAAATGGACTGGCTGGTTATATGAAAATAGAGAGATATTGTGAGATGGTGGGGAACTGATGAGGCTGATTCAGCAAAACCACAAGCTAAGCCACTTGCTTATCTTGCACCTGGGCTTGAGCAAGGCTTTACAACTGCATGGTGTCTGGGCTGAAGCAGAGGCCCCACAGCCCAATGTTGTCTCAGTGTCTCAGTGCAGAAGAGCACCCACATCTCTGTGCCAGTCCTCAGCCTCACTGCCCCTTCACTGTGCACAACAAGCCTTGGTTTAGATCCACAAGTTAGGTAGCTCGGTTTGATGAAGGTAACCAAAGACCCTCATTATCCCCTTGTTTATATATTAAAAACTACACCTACCAATACGAAAATAAGAAAACAGATGTCCCCCTACCCCACATCTGTGATGGCAGCAACAAGCAGCCAATGATTTTTGACTACAGTCACTTGTCCATTTTGTCCAAGAAGTATAAAATTGATGTTTTAAATCCTCTGCTATGAAAAGACAAGAACACAACCCCACTCTGCAGACAAGTCAATGAGCTTGCTCCTCTCCCCTCCCCAAAGCAGGGACAACTCTGTGGTAAGATTTGTGTCTCTGACTGTGTTGGAGCTTACCTGGGAACACTTGTACACAGCTATGCACTTATATTTTGTAGGTCTAGTGCAGTTATCAGCAATCTAACAAGAATCTATAACCTATTACTTCAGTAAACTACACTATTTGTGAAGCTGTGATTGTGAAAGTTCTTATTCAGTGTGACCAGACTTACAGTGTTGAATTGGTAAACTACATTATTCCTGAATCTGTGATTTGTGAATGTTCTTACTGAATGCAACCAGACTTTAGTGCCTAATTGGTCATAAATGAGAAATTAGGCTCAGCTGCACCAAGTCTCTCTGATCTCTAAGGACTAGTTGGAATGCAAGGGGGTTTATTTTCTGCCGAATTTCATATACTTACTGCAGTGACTCTGCGCAGGACAACCCCAAGAATCACACCATGTGCCTGGGAGCATTGTTCAAATGATTCTTGGACTGTGTCGGGCTTGGTGCTGTGACCACTTCCATGGGGAGCCTGTTCCAGTGCCCAGCCACCCTCTGGGTGAAGAACCTTTTCCTTATGTCCAACCCAAACCTTCCCTGACACAGTTTCATGCTGTTCCCTTCATTTCTATCACTGGTCACCAGAGAGAAGAGATCGACACTGTGGGAAGGTCTCCCCTCGGTCTCAGGAGGAGGTAGAACTTTGATGTAGCACATGAGAGAGAAAGCTTACAACCACATAACCTGCAGGAGAAAGTTTCATCTGAACTTAAAATATCATTTCTGATAAATGCCTTTATAACAATGCCAAATGCCACAGATTTTAACTCTCTGCAGTATATAGACCTTTAATTTAATGGAAAAGTGTCAACAGATACATTTTACTGATTGAAGAAATTGGGTATGAGACTCACTCTCTAGTTATGTTGGTAAAACAGAAGTAAAAGTGTGGAACTAGTAAAACTGTGAACACACCTATGAGGAAAGATCCTAGGCTGGAAATTGCTCTACAAAGACACTCTTCAACACACACAATGTAAAATGGGTGGAGATAATTAGTGGAAAATCCCCATTATGAAGAGCTATTCATCAGGAGATGACTAGGGAATCAGAGAGCAGAAATTAATGTAATCATGTATTTCATACAATCTGGGAATGGGAAAGAAATGAGTTTCAGAGTTTTCTTGCACTATACCTGATTGGCCACTGATAGTAGCAGCAAAATTTATGATGGCATAATTTACAGAAACTCTTGCTTTAACTTCTGTGGGGACCCAAACGTAAGAGATGAGAAGTCACTTTCCACTGTATACAAGAGTAGCACATGTGATCCAGTAAGACATTTATAAAATGCAATTGGAGGTCTTCCTTGGTTTTGACTGTAGGCCACTTAGTTAATGCTGTTAATCTGTAAGCACATGTCACTCACATAAAATGATATAGTCATTTAGTAAGAGAGTGCAAGGAATAAATAGACGTTTTAATATTTCTACATGCGAACTCATCAGCTGGGAAGAAATTTTACCATCTTTAGAGTCCAGATGCTCTATTCTGGCCAATGCTAACTGGGTCACAGTGAAATATGATTCTTCAGCACCACTGTCTTATAGGCAAGAGGACCATTATAATCCTTAAATTTATAAAGAATAAAATATTAAGAGGTTGTAGGGAAGTTATATTACAGCTGTACTTGGCAAAGTTGTGGACTAGTACTGAAGTGACCATTGACTGTTTAGGGTAGTTGGTGCTTACTAATTCTAAACACCCAACTTTTGGATGTCATGAAGCCAATCTGTAGTGACACCATGGTACCGAGAAGCTCAGGTGATTTTAGCTTTCTACAAATCCTGACTTCACTTAACATTTCTCCCATGGGAAACTTACATTTGGTAGTACCAGAGCACCTTGCTCCTTTGCCTAAATGTGGAGGTCAGATATAACAGAACAAAAAAAAAAAAAAAAGACACAAGCTGCACTGGAGCTACTTATTAAGCCTTGGTATGGATTCTTCATCACTACAATTGTTTTAAGAATTTTTTTTTCCCCTGAAAGTTGTACTATAACTCACAAGAGAATTAATTCTGAGAAAGTCTTTGATTCTGTGTTGTTTAGGCACCCAAGTGTCTATACTAGAATCAGCAGAGAAGAGACAACAGCCCTTCCTGGCCTTCTGTAAGTAAAGCCATCCTGGATATCCTTTTTTCAATAATAGGGCCCAGGTAGTTTAGCTAGAATTAAGAAGACAAATGGAAAAATGTCCTGTGACACTTAAAATACATGTGGTTTAATCAGTTCTTCAGAGCAAGACTGATGAGTATCATGTTACTGTTTATTTAGATATGATTATCATAAGTAGATGGCACATCAAGGAATAGTAGAAAAATTCAGAATGTAGAACTGCTAAAGAAGACTTACCATCATTTTCTTGTTCTTCTGCTATAAAGGAAAAACTAAATTTTTTGCATATGCCTCAGAATATGTATCTTTTTATTTCTTTGGAAATAAGTGGGGTTGTGTCAAGAAATAACTGACTTTATTACCAGTTTTTCTTCTGGAGGAAACAAATCAACACCCAAAGTTGTTGGGAAAGCCACTGACTAAACAGAGGTATTATATTTTCCTCTAAGCAGCTTTGTGTTGTTGGTTTTGTTGTTTGTAGCAATTACTAATTTTGGAGCTTTTCAAGCATGATTAAATTCTAAGATAAACATAGCAGGAAAAAACTTGTTGTTTATTGACAAAGAGCAGTTAATAACAGTTGTCCAGTTATTTCTCCTGAACTGGGTTGCATTTCTTAATTCTAATTTTCCTCCAACAACAAACAGCAAGGGGCTTAACTTTCTTTACAGTTACCTAGATGCAAATTCAGATAGATATTTTAAATTAATAATTACATTGTTGTCAATGTCTACATTTGCTAGACAAAATAATCTGATTCAGACATTTTTGTGTGGATTAATGGGTGCATTAAGAATTCACTGCAGTTCTGTGTCAAGTCTGTCACTGCTGTGAATATCATAATCACAGTAAATGTATAAATCCAATGTGATGCTTTCAGAATTAAAATGAAACTATTTTACTAGAACTAGAAGCAGACAGGTAAACAGGAATTTGTATGGCACAAATGAAATTAATGTCAAAACCTTAATTTTTTTATTGTGAGATGTGCACTTTTGTAAAAACATCTCTTGGTGTGTGGAATTGAAGTTCAAAGTGGTTTAATTGTCTTTCTTTCACTGACTCAGAGATGGGTTCAGAAGCTTCACAGAATTCCTACCCCTCCCAGTTCCCTCAGTTCTAAAAACTCTAAAGCAGGTGTTTCTCAGGCATTGATCCCTTTTAAATTTCAGACTAAATGTGATTCGTGTAAAAAAAATAGAAACTACAGCACTTCCCTGTTTTAGTGTTCTCACTTTCCAATTGTCACTTAGAAGCTGATGTACAGAATATTCCCAGTTGTATACCAGCTGAGGTAGTGGTTTTCTTGTAAGCTTGGCATTGGCCCAGGAAACCATGATTACTCTTTGATTACTCTTCTTTGCTATAAAATGAAGGAATTATGTACTATTTGATAGTAAGTGATCGTGAAATATTCAACCATGTTCATGATTTTAAAAAATACTCCAGAGAAAAAGAGAATTAGCTAACCTTTTAGAAAAGATCACGGTGAAATTTTCTGCATAGCACAGGACTTTTACACGGAGGAATACAATATTGCTAATCCAGTGTATTTTGCATTCTAGAGAAAGAAACATAGAAGTTAAGTACTTGGGCAGTACTCATTTTATATGCAAGGTTAATAATACTGCCCTGAGATAAACTTCCTTTGCCTGAAATACTGCATGTTTTTCCTTACTGGCTATTGATAAGCATTGATCCAATATGAGTCTAGCCAAAGTCAATGGATACTGAAAGCAGAATTTTGAAATTAAAACACTTAAAATCATATGTATATTAATAGCTGAAAATATTTCCACCTACTATTTCTCAACAAGCAATAGCACATGCAAACAGGCCACAGCAAAACCTATAGGTTTTCACTGTAGGTAAAGAAGATGCTGAACTCAGGAAGACAGAACTGTCAAAGGATTTACCATATTAAGTAGTCAGTCAGGTGTATGTCCACTGACAAAGCTAAAAAGAACCAAAGAAAGTTCTAGTGCATGCAGAGGGCTGGCGAGATTTGGTCAAAACCAAGTGCCACTAATGGCGTGGCAGGGGAAACAATACAGGAGCAGAAAGCAAATCTCAAGAATACCAGTAAGGACTCAATAACAAAAACCAGGAGCAGCAAAGAATTACAGTGCTCATGAAATTTACGGGGTAGATCTCCTTCAAAAACAGAGGCAAAGCTCTAGGATCAGCTTCTAACTTGTCTGCTTGTCAGGACTTGATGTGATCAGCTACAGAGCTGTTTAGCCCAGGAAGTAACTCCCAGAGCAATCTGACTGGAGGATACAATAGGATGTGAGCCTTAACACATTGATGCTACTTGGATTTCTCAGTGGCACAAGTGAGCAACAGCACCTCTCATCTCTACAATGTATTTTGCAGCTGAGCATGGTTTTGGAGGGAACAGCGTAGAGTTTAAAACTAAACAAAGTAGGTGGACTTGTGGCAGTATTTCCACCTGAATATGAGGAAGAACTTTTTTACTGTGCAGGTGACCAAGCCCTGGAACAGATTAGTCAGAGCAGTTGTGAAGTCTCCCTCACTGCAGATATTCAAGAACAATCCTGTGCCACGTGCTCTAGGATGACCCTGCTTGAGCAGAGAGGTTGCCCCAGATATGGGGTCCCTTTCAACCTTACCTATTTTGTGATTCTGTGAATACCACTTGAAAGGTTAACTCCATGATGAAAAACTGATTTTAGACATTTTGACTATATAGTATGATTTACTAAAGTTTGTTTCTGAGAATTGTAGTCACTGAAGCAGCTCCATTACTTAACACTGGGTCAGAACAGCTAAATTCAAATGAAATGTTATACAGTAGAGAAAAATTGAGTGGGTCACAGCAGACCAAAGTTTTCATTTGTCATTATATCTTTCTAATCTGAAATGATCCTTTAATATACATATTTGCATATAACTTGTCATCCTCCTCTAGAGACAAGAAAAGTGATAGTTTTAAATATCTTAAGATGAAATTGAAGGCTTTTGTATTTTTAACTCTTACCTGTGTAGAACACAACCATGTTTACATTGATAAGAGGTTCTGAGAACTGGAAAAGTGTCACCGGTATGGGTATGGAAAGCAACTTACTTCACCTAAAGGTAACATCTACAAATTTTAATTTTCAGTGTTGGAGACAGCTCCTTTGTTGAGTGACAGCTGCATCCAGATGGGCTCTTTTATCCACTACGTGATAGAAAGAGTGCAGCTCAGCAGGGGTGCTAATGTGAGACTGGGTGGGAAGCTGGAAGGGGTTCAACATGGACTTTCTACCCTTCTTAGTAACTGAAAAAAGGAATACCTGGAATGGCAAGTGTCCCATTAGAGAAACAAGTGTTTTCAAACGCTTGATGATAAAGAGATAAAAAGTAATGACCAGCAGAGTAGTGTACTTCTCACATTTTCATCAGTGATGGCAGGTGAGATTATCAAGATACACAACTTGAAGTGGGCTCATCTGTTGTATATGGCACAAACAGAACCCTGTGGAAACAAAGAGATGCAACATGAAATCAAAAGTGTGATAGTGCAGGCTAACATAGATGTTATTATATTGAGAAAAAAGGACTTGCTTAAGTGAACTTGCTTACTCCATCTTTATTTGCTTAAAATTACAGTATAGAATGTACCAAAGATAGTGTGGAGTACCAGAACAGTTATTCCTGGCAAACTTACCACTGTGAGTAGTAAAAATGACAGTCATTACAGAGGTAGTGTAGTATCTTCTGCAAATAGAAATTATAAAGTCAAGGAGAATGACAACAGCAATACGTGTAAAAGAAACTGTCTCGCACCTTTGGGAATGGCTAATTACTCTGCAGCAGGCTGTGCACATTGAGTGATCAGAAGGGGTCAGCATGTGACAGTATGCCATACCAGCTCTGTTTAGAACATCAGACAAATATTCTGGCACTTTTCGGATACTGATCAGATAATGAATAATTAATTCCAATTCAACTACTGTGCTGCATCTTTAGGTGCAAAAGGTCTAAAATAATCTTTAAGTATTCTATGCAATGAACTGTAAATTGTGAAAGTAATAAGGCCGACAAAGAAGAATTCCCTGGACAGACAATAAGTTACAACGGCTCAGTTCACAGTTCCAGCCAGCTGCTTTTTGAGGAAATGGTATCAAAGTGACACATCAGCTTCTTACCCTCCTGCCATGAATGGATTAGTGAAATGATTCATTCAGCCATTTGAGAAAGCAATCTGTGCTCCATTCCTGCATGGTATTAAGCTAGCTAGCTCAAACTAGTTACCAACACAATAATATTCTGTCTGTAGAAAGGCACTCTGGCACTACTCTTTGTAGGACTTAATTTAAGACCTCGCCAGGATGTCCTAATCCTTAATGTACAGAAGGATACTGAAAATAAATATTATGACTGAATAGTTACAGCTAAAAACATCAGAACAAGCAGCTTTCATGTCACAAAAAAAAAAAAAAAAGGATATTTTGGAAGCATTTGGAAAGGTGGAGTAATTAGGACAGAGACTGATCCCATCCTCTGCTTCACTAAGCTGAAATCTCATAGAACTAATTAGGTTGTGAAGAAGACATGGAATGTTAAGGCTGAAAGAGATCTCTCAGGGTCATGTAGCCCATTGCTTTAGCCCAATGCAAAATTAATTATATCTTTATCATTCCCAAGCTGGTCTTTAAAACTTTAGTTAGCTTGGTTTTAAACAACCTCTACAGCCTCATTAATTTTATTCCAACATTTCAACATTCAAAAGTTTTCTCTAACATCCAATTTGAATATTTCTTGCTTTTTCAGAACAAATATAAACAGACTATATTCCTAATTTCTTTCAGTCCTTACTTTCTACAACTCTAGTCATTACTTTGGTTTTCTCTGGACTCTTGTAGTTGATACATGACCTTGGTCAGAGCCACGAATTGAACATGGCATTGCATTAGATGAGTCTCCAGAGCCATATAATGTGTGTCTATTTCCTGTGTCAAGCACACTGTATTCCTGTGCATCCACTCCACTATTGCTGGGGTGCTTGTATGTTGGTAATACACCAGGAGTCTCACATCCTTCTTTGCAGAGCAGTCACCTGAGCACTTTATTGTTCTCCATCCTATATTTGATTATTTTTGCCCGAAGGTAGCATCTTTTCCCTGTTGAGTTTTATCCTTTTTTTGTTTCCTCCAGACAATTTCTCTGATTTACTTTTTTGAATTCTAATCCTGACTAAACACAGCTAAAATCTCTCCCATTTTTGTGCAAAGTTGAAGTTTTTATTTAACTACTCAGGTACCTGTTGAAATAGTGAAGAATACTGAACCCTGCCCTGCAGGACTCCAGTTAATACGCTGTCCAGACAATCAATAACAACTCTATTAGTACAGTTTTACATTACAGTCGTTTCATCCAGGTCGTCTTTCTCCAGGTTATTTATTAGGCTCTCACATACAGGAATATCAAACCCATTACTTAAGTCAGTACACAAAACATCAACCAGTTCTTCATCTGTAAGACAAATTAATCTGACACAGAAAAGAATTGAACTAGCTTACTATGATTTGTTTTATGCTGGCTGTAAGTTTTGTTCTTTCTGATTCTTATAAGTCGTTTGTTCCAGCATTTTTACAGAAAAAGACTGATTAGTTTATCTTTACCTGGTTTATCTGTCCCCATGTTAAACGTTTCCCTTTTCTAATCTCTCATTACTTTTTAGAATTTGTCAAAGCTAGCTGCTAACTACTTCACCCATATCCTAGACAGAGGTTTCTTAGGTTCAGACAGTTTGAGAGTTCACAATTCAAAGTATTTTCTAATCTACTTGTGCTTATTCTTGGCTGAATACTTACTCCTTTAGCTAAGGGTCTTGTGCTACCATCTGATTGCAACTGACCTTGATGGTAGAAGCTGATGCAAAAAAACCCCTATCAGATCTGTTAATAACTTTCTTGTGTATTGATCAGTGGGCTAATTATTTTCTTAGCATGGTATTGCTAATGTATTTAAATATTTTTTGTGTGTCTTGGCCTCTCTGATTTTTGTACCTTTATATTTATGCTATATATTTTTATTTCTTCCTTGGTAATTGGACCTATTTTGCACTTTCTCTGTGTTTCCTTGTTGTTCAAGAAGAACTAATGGTTTAACCGGGTTGGTCTTTCCTACACAATGAAACTGTTCACATTTGTGTACATACATTATTGAGGAACTGGGTAGCTTGCCCCCAATTTCTGCCTGCTTTTACTTCCCAAAGACCTTGAATTCCTATTTTCTATTTCCTCCTTCCTAGGTTTTCTCGTAACTTCACATTTTCAACCACTTCCTCAGTTGGTTAAAAATGTATGTTGTAGAAGATTCCTTCAAGGTGCTTTCTCCTGCTGCATCAAAAATTTTTCACAGAGTGGACAGTCTGTGTCCCATTATGTTATATTTCCATCAAATAACAAGCCTAATTAATAATCTACATTATTATCAAATAGTTGCTCTTAACCACTTATCTACATGCCCACAATTAGTTATAACTTTTGGGTTCCTGTTCTGTGATAGGTTCCCACAGTGGTAACACCCATACGTATTTCCTTTATTCTTTGTCCAGAGATCTTCAGCATAAGATGTCCCTCTACCATCTGCAGGTCATAGCAAAGTCTGCTTATTTCCTTATCTATGTCATTTAACAACAGGTTTTACCCCATTCTAGTTCCCTGAAAAATAATACAATTTGTAACTCCAATTTTATGATAATTTGAATAATGTGTTAGGACTTAAAGGTCTTTAGACACAGTTGTATTTAAGTGGAGAAGTGAGGAAAGGGGGTGTTCATCTTCTAAACATCAGGTGAAGACTGAAGATTAATGACTGCTTATACTAAGCATGAACTGTCAGGGGTTGTTTATTTTAAGATATCCTCGTCATCCTGTAAATTTTTATACTGCAAAGACTCAGAGGATTCCCTGATCCTTCTTATGCTAGAGTGGGGGTCAGCAAGTTCTCAGCCGAAAAGACCTGTCTGACAAATCCCAGTGCAACATCCATAAATTTGTGGGGCATCATCTCCTAGCCCTTGAAGCAGTCTATGAGCTCAGGTATGACAGAGGATTCCAGCTTTGCTGTGGGTTCCCTGCTGGCGTAGTGGTGGCAGGAGCTGCCTTCTCCACTATCCCGGCAAGAACAGTATCATAGAATCATAGAATATCCTGAATTGGAAGGGACGAAAAAGGATCATTGAAGTCTAACTCCTGGCCCCAACAGGTCACGCCCAGGAATCACACATGTGTCTGAGCACCCTCTGTTGTCTACTTCCAGACAGGCCTCAGGGGATGACTCCACTCAGGAACAATGAAGTGACTATAGGAATCCCCATCTCCCTTCAGAGCAGAAGCAGGAGCAGGAAGGGGTATGCATAGATAGTACTCCTCTGTAGCCAAGCTATTCATGTGCCTTAGTCTGAAAGAAGTCATCTGTGAATTCTTTTGTTCACATAGCTCTTTCACTAAGTGGTTGTTTCCGCTCACAGCTCACATTTCTTATTTAGGCTTAGAAATTACACATCCTCAGTCAGTTATACCTAATTTATGATTGCAGTATTTCCTTCAGAACCATGTGACTGGAAATTTGCTTTTTAAGTTTTAAATACAAGTCCGAGGGTTTTTTTTTAAGAACATTTTTGCAGAAGGTGTACAGCAGGCACTAGGATATACTAGCTATGCTTTAATCCTACCCTAGATAAAGTTACCTCTCAATGTCCCAGAAAAACTCTAGAATGCTTTATTCAGATCAGGTAGATTTTCTATCACGTTATTTGTTAGGCTAAGAATGAGTTTCTAAGATAGACATTGAATAATCAACTCACTTTCAAATGTGACACCTGATAGTTCCTACTGAACTTACTGGCAGCTGTTAATCACTGTTGCCCAAAATCAAACTATGCATTTAGAAAAATAAATTTAGAAAATTTAAATTTCCATTAGAAAACCGACAGTTTTTAAGGAGCTATAATATAACTATACAATCAGTTACCACACACCAAAAACTTCTCTTGCACCCTAAGAACAAATAATGAACTTTCCATGTAACACATTCTATTATGAGAAGGAAAATTTACTTGAAACTGTCCCTTTTTAAGTAATTTTCACAGTGCACTAGCTCAGTAGCATTCTGGTTTCTTTAATCTTTCTCAGTCTTTATACGGTGCAGCTGAAATTGTTACTCAGGTGTTTTAATTCAAACCAAACCAAACCAAACCGTCCAAATTAAATCCAGTAGCTTATTTTTGAAGACATGCTTCCTCTGCTTGATTGTCAATGGACACAGAGAGCCCAGACCCACCTTCTGACCTTTAAAGACATTCTGCACAGAAAGAGGTGCTAGGCTTCCTGAAGTTAGCACCTCTCTTTGGAGAGTTCGCAGGCTTTTATACAAGTTACAGGAAAGAAGAAGTTGCACAAAACTTTTTCATTGGTCAGCTTGGCCAATGCATTTCTGCACATGCTCCAACTGTTCACTACATAGAGGCAATCTGACATTAGCATGTCAGGTTCCTCTCAGGGGTGTAATTTTTATCAAGGTAATTAATCTTTAGTTATCTTTGGACAACCTTCCCCTCTTCTTCCTAGTCTCACCAGACAGGAGGTGATCCATCTCTGGCTTGTCATTCTTGTGGTATCTTGCTGTGATTCTCCACTTTGAGGACCAGGGTATTGGATCAGAAACATTGAAGCCAGGTGATGCAAATTCACTGAGCTCATACAAACCCACTTCGAAACTTCAAGTGTGTGTAAAAAATGTGAAGGTTGACTCTGTCCTAGAGGATTTGATATTGGATTAGGTTATTATCAAGCTACTTTTGACTCCTTGCAGAATGAAGCATACTTTGGCCTCCTATAGACAGTATGAAAAATGACAGCCATTATAAAAAGAGGCTGTATCAAGTGCTGTGGTAGTGTGATGGAAATGCAGTGCTTTATTCATTGCTTGATCTGTATTAAATCTGAACTGAAAAGTGATCCACTACGCACAATTTGGAACCAGATCTAAGGCTTCTCCTGGTCAAGGGAAATACTCCAAGGAGTGACCAGGATGCTTATTGCACTCATTATAATTACATATAGTTTTACTTAATTACACCTCTGTTTAGGTAAAACATCCCTTTCATTATTTTTCCCAGGACTTTTAAAGGTAGAAGGCAATATAGAAATAGATCCTTCTGAAACAGTGGATCTAGATACTACAAGGTATTTGGCTATTACACTATTGTGGCTATATAACTTGAATATTTTGGGTTGAAGCAATTTTCAATTTTCAAATATCAGCGCTGCACAGTATTAGGATTTTTTCTCCATCATCTGGAATTCAGAAGTAGTCTGCCCAACTTTTCAAGTCGAACAAACTTACTAAAATAAAAAATACAGTAATAAAACCAGAATTTTGATGAAAGCTTAATTGTTCTGACAACAGTTATACAATTGTAGCAGTACATTTTCTATAGGTAAGACTGAACCAATGAGATTGCATATTTAACTACAGTAAAAACCAGTGTATTCTAGTGAAATAATCACAAAACTGGGAGACACGCCCCAGCTTCAGCTGAGTAAATGAAAATGTAATATTCTGCCACTTAGCAGTCAATTAAGTAACCACAGTTACTTTTTACTTAACAGTTACTCCCAGTCAGTATCTGGAAGGTGAATAGAAATGGATTTGTAATGGTATAACTAAGAAGAAATGTGTAACTTTAAAAAATACATTGTCTGTAACACCTGGTATTTGGGATATTGGGTGCATGTACCAGGGTGTCTTTGTAGGTAGATAGATAATTTTGTGACCAGTTCCTTACAGATCTTCAAACTTGCTGAATCGAGACAAATGCAAAGGCAGGACACATGCTCCTATAAAAACATCAACAGCAGCTCCAGTCTCCAAGAAAAAGCAGGCTGATGAATGTTCTTCCTTCATCATTATTTCACTGTGCAGCACAACTAGCTGACTGCGTAGTGATGATCTCCAAACCACTTTTTACTGTAATTCCTGTCATTCTACATCAAATAACTTTGCATATCAAGAAGGCCTCTGTAATCTCTGAAGGTATTTCTTTACTGAGACTTCATTCAAGCTTGATCTCTCAGTGCCATTCACCCATTCATTTAAAGCTACCCAGAGAGCAAGTTTTGCAGTTCTATTGCTTTCCACAAGTTTAGAGAAAGAATAAGAGCTGCCTTTGATGGCCTTACTGCACTCCTTTGTATAATGTAAGCTTTTTCCATGCTTCTACAATGTGCTCAGTTTTCCTTTTTGTACCATTTATTCCTCTGATCCTCAAACCTATCTGTTGGAAGAAGTAGCAGATTCATACCAGAATATGGAATATATATATTTAATTCTTGATTAACCAAAGCTTTTATCACACTCTCAAAATGATTTGCATCTGAGGATGCTGGGATCGGCTTCTCTGGAGTGATTTTGAAATACACAAAGAATGTTTTATAACAGTAAATACAGTGCTTCTCACAGGCAACTCTTCTCTAGGTTAAACATTCACACTGTCTGGATGGACTGCAGTCTATGTTCACAGATTTATGTGTATTTTTCACCCATTTTGCACTGCATGGTCTTCTGAAAGTTCACTTGGCAAGAACAGTTTTTGCTAAGTATAAAGTGTGAAATCTGGCAATAAAGTTTTAAATTAAACCCAGCATTTTTCAGCCTACATTCTGGCAACTGCTGTCTTACTAAACAGTATCAATTTCTAGCCAGTGTTATGTGTAGTCTTACAGCCATATCCACCACCAATTTTTCAGAGTAACATACTCACAGCTACTGAGATAAAGGTATCACAAGGCAACAACGGATGGGCAGGGATGACTACAACACCTCTGCTGAAGATACGGTGAATGTGACCCGGAAGAAAGAACAAATTGAAAAAGAGCAAGTAAAATGACATTATTATCTTTCAGATGTATTTCCCATTGGATAAGTGTCTTATAAGAGAAAATACACCTGGGGGAATCCTGGCCAAGTTGCCATTAAGGTAAGTGATGCTCAGTCCTGTTGGCAGAAGGGATTCTGTCTTGGGAGACAGTTCTCAGCCCTGACATTTCCAGGCATGAACAGATGGATCAGTGTAGACTGAACCTCTTTACTATATATACTAAAAAGATAATATATGTCCGAGTATTTAAATGCTCTCTTCTTGAGTACAAATCAGTTACAGGATTGTGCAAATCAATTAGCCTACAAGTTAAAACTGATTGTGTTGGAAGTTATCTATACTATGTGTAGCCTTAGGCTTCTAACTTTTGTCCTAATATGGAAACAAGGTGGATCGTTCAGACTCCTGCACTGTTGAAAACCACTGGGACCTCCAGCACTGCATTCTTGCAGCACCACATATGGGGCTGTGCTCCATCACTGACCATTTCCCAGTACTCCCAGAGGTGAAGACGCGCCCTCCGTAGAGGGCAAAGCCACAGTGCACCAGCAGTCTCTTTAAAAATAGCATCCAATTCCCACAGTTCTCAAAGGGAATGAAGCCACTGTTGCCCCCAGGCCTCTATTTTGTCAGTTCTGTGGCCGGTGGGTGGGCTGGGCCTGCATGTGTGGCAGGGCAGTGAGCTCAGTCCATCAGGAACAACAGCACGGCCCTGAAAAATGGCAGAACAAACCAAATCGGCCTGCACTCTCAGGAAGAATAGGATGTACTAGCATTGTGGCTGGGATCAATTATTCATTAGGTTCCTCACAGGTGACTTTAAGTACCGCCTCTGCTAAGCCTTCAGTTACAGCAGAAAATAAAGTAATTAAGCAAGGAGTTTGACTATTGGTGCTAAATAAATACTTTAAAAGGCAACCTATGGTAGCATATTTGCTAAAAGATGAGAGATTAGGATAAGAGATGCAATGGTATGTGAGGCTATAGGGATGTAGAATAAAGGAGAGAATTTCCATATACATAACAAAAAATGTGTGTTTTTCACACATGAAAGGAATTTCCACTTCAACCAGGCCACTTACTGCAAGTACAGCTAGATCTCTTGCTGTTTGCATAACCCAGCTCCTTCTCCCAGTTCGCACTGCTGCCCACTTAAATACAGCCAATTTTTGTGCTGATTGAAGCATTTTTTTCTTTTAACACTGTTCATCCTTCCGTCTTTTATGGGAACATTCACTGAAGTGAATGGTGTAGAGGGTACTATTGTATAACCCATGCCAGAGATAATAGCTTCAGCCCTCAGTGTATTTTGGTATTTTGACCAGCCATCTCCCCATCATCCAAGCACTCTCTCTCAGGCATCTCCCATGAACAGAGCAGAAGCCCGAAGCAGTGATGGTGATGTTGCCATGCTGTTGAATGAAGACTTTCATCTTGTCAACGTATTTATTCTGCGGTTTGGCACATCCTGGTTCCTCACATGGCTCACACATCTTCTTTCTTCTTTCCTTCCATGTAAAGGCAGATTATGTTGCATTTGGTTTTCTATTGTCTGTGTTCTAGACTTGGCCTTATTTGTCTTGATGGGTGGGCTGGATGTCACCTTCTCCAGTTATTTTCCTTTTTGTTCCTATTAATGACCTGTATCTGTAGCTTCCTTATATTACCCATTTGACAATGCAGCCTGGAAAGGCTGCTATTCTTCAGTGTAACAAAGTGATGGTTGTACTCACCAAATGCTTAATTGTGTGTACCTAATATCAGGTCTTTTCCTCTTGTTATAGCAGAAAGTCTCCTTTGCCTTACCTTCTCTTAATTCAAACATAATCCTCATTGTTCTTTTTCTATTCTTAATTGAAAATAGGGAATCTGTTCTCCAGTCAGTCAACTGGTTACCAAACCAAAGCTAATCAAAGCTAATCAGTTTAGTCCCTGAAAGAATGCACCTTGATGGTTCAAAATTGATTAACAGCACTTGAGGTCTCAACTTTTGATATTCAGTCTTGCAGCTGTCTGAATGGCAAATTCTACCTGTGCTCTCTTCCTATCAAACTGGCCTTTCCATTTTAGTGCTTCACTGAAACCTGACGTGTCTTAGAAAGTGTGTGCACATGTCTGAGGATGCTCTCCTCACTGTGTTCTGCATTCATCACACTCAGCATAGTGTGTCAGGATTGGGCTAGTTTGAGAAAAAGTATCTTAAGTGTTCTGGCTGCAGTTCTCCATTGAGTATCCACCAAATAAGTTCATCTGCAAACAGCTGAATTAGTGACTTTATGTGACCTAATAGTTCCAGGTTTGATTATATCTAGAGGAATTGGACACAGGACTTAGGACATTCCAAGACCCTGGGTTCCAGGTTCTTCTGCATCGTCACAGTTTCTTCAAATGTCATGCCATTTCCCACATATATTAACGGAGGCATTCATCCCTAGCCTAGCTAGGCTCAGGAACATGGGTCCCACTGTGCAAACACTGTGGGCTGCTGGGTTTGCATGTGGTCTGCTTTGTACATTGTCCATGGCAAAATAGGTTGCATGGAGGATGCCTCTGTGAGCACCAGATGATCATGTGAGCAGATTTGCAGAGTTGTTGTATGGGTATCTGGCTTTAAGGTTCGTTTTGGTTTTGTTTTTCTTTCTAGTCCTGTTCCTACAAGCAGTACATTTGGTCCTTTACCTTATAAAAAAAATGACCACAGTGTCCCAATTTTTCTCAGAATTGGAACATCTAATGAACATCACTTGCTTTGGGGATTTGTCCTGCTCACATTTCTGCCATAGGATAACTGGGATTCTGTGTGTGATAATACACTAATAATCTTGGGAATTTATACTCGAAGAATTTCTTTCATTTGAGATTTCAGAGTGCTTAAAAGTTAATTCATCTTACATTACATTACCCGTGTGAAGTAAGTAAACATTTTCCCCAGTGCAGACAGAAACTTAGATATTATGAAGATCAAGACTTTGTAGGCTGTATATCTCATAGACACCTGTATAAAAAATGGCCTTATTTTGGAAGGCAGTAAGTACTTAAAGCTTCTACTGATTTTAGCCTCTAGCTTTTGTCACCTGCTTTTGAAAATACTGACTTAAATAAATTGCCCTGAGTCACAGGATGATGTGTTAAATGTGTTCACATCAAGTATCTGCCTTTGGTCTGACATTCAAACAGAAACCCTTCTTTAATTCCCTTTACAGTCCTTAATATTAGGAAAAAAAACCCCCAACACAACCCAAACCAAACAGGATCTCATATATGTGTCTCATCTAGAAACTGTGCTGTTACGTCTTAAATTTCTATATGGGAGAGTACAATTTCAAACAGATTTCTTCATTGCTGGGCAACAAAGCAATCTTGCTATGCTACAGATTTAACCAGTGACTTGCAGGAACTGTCATACAGTGTGAGGAGCACCACCAGGACCTCTGGGAGCAGCTTATTCCAGCCTGTAACTAATCAGTCACTGGTGCAGGGAAGCACTCAGGGCAGGAGTTCCCTGATACTAAGCTTAAACAGGATTCCAAGAGGAACAGAAACTGTCTGGCTGCAGGAGAGTTGTCTTTATGTGCAAGAGGTTTTCTCTGAGACCACACTATCACTGCTAGGCTGCCTGACCTTCAGGCATGTACAGCAGTTTACTGTATTTGTTTGCTGAATGAACTAAACTGCCCTTGCATTTACTTTGCGATTAGAGTTTACTTGAGAGATTAACTGGGCAGCCTGTGGCCTTCTATATTCTTGTCTGAAAAGAGGTAAAATGGACTATACCACACAACTTTGGACCACAACTTTGGGCAAAACCGGTGGGTCTACATTTAAAGTTTTTGCTCAAATTTTATTGTTAATTTTACTATCATGATTCAGTATGTTACATTCATCAACTGCCTGCTTGGTAGCTGAGCTACTTCCTTGACAAGGCAACTTTACCTTAATCCAAAGATGATCTGGGGGCAAGAAATACGTGCTCAGGTCTCATTTATTCCAGCCTACAATTTCAGCTCAAGTCCACTTTGATGAACAGTGTACTGGAACGCTGGCAACACTTACCTGAAAGATGGCTGGCACAGGGATAGAAAAACTTTAAGCTGTAGCAGGATCTCCTCAAATGCCTCAGGTGAGGTTTTTACAGGGACAGACTCTTTGTCATGCTCATGAAGGTGGACACCTCTAAATTCCAGACATGGAAGGAGCTAGTACTTGAGGGAGTGCTTCTTTCCTCCCCTCAGGTAACAGGAAGCCTCTATCAGGTCCTGTTTGAGATGAGGCTGGAATGGTAATACCACATTTACTAACCACCAATGCTTGCTTAAACATCCTTTCTCTCACTCCTCTTCTCCCTCTCCCTTTATTCTTTCAGATGGATTAGTTCCCCCATCCCGTTCACATGTGGCTGTACAAGCAGCAGAGTAATGTGTCAAAAAAACCCTGCAGCAAGAAACAAGACAGGGACAGTAAAAAATGTCAGGTGAAAGACTGGAGCAGAGACTCTACAAAGCAGTGTAAGTGGTGCTGCTGGGCATGGCTACATTCACAAAAACTGGATTCCCAGAGTTTTGGGAAAAAAAAAAATCTAAAACCGTTTAAAATCTGATCTATGTGTGGTACAATTTTACACATGCACCTGAATTGAAAATTACTGAATAGCAACTATTAGCAAGTTCAAAACAGCTTAATGCCATGTTACATAATGTGAAATTAGACTTAATTTTCTGATATAAATTTTAATTTATCAACTTTGAGATTATATATCTTGCATTACTTTTGTTGGTTTGTTTTTGTTTTTTTTTTTTTTAGCAGTAAAACTGGACATCTGCTTCCTACATTTACTTCCTAGGCAGGTCAACACTTTTCTCTTAAACATTTGGCACCAACTACCTGTCAAAAATAGTACAATGAATAAGACAGGCCTTGAGGTTTCTCTAATATGGCAGTTCCTGAATTCCTGTGTGCTACACTACAGACAAACCACATTCCATCTTAAAAAAAAAATTAAAGTTTAAAAAAAAATTGATGTTAAATATTTTAAAAAGTGTCAAAACAATATTCTAATTCATTTTTTCATTATTTCCTAAATTTTTGTTAGGAAAAATTTTTAAGTTATTGAGTTTTCAGGATGGTAAAATATTTTCACCTGCAGAAAATGCTCCAGGATTATAAATACTATTTCTTCTCTAGCTGCAAGAGTGATTGACAGATATGAGTGAAATCAAAGAGGTTTAGGTAAAAGTATTAGATAAACTCCTGAAAATTGAATTCACACATTCCTAATTCAGTTTAAATTTCTTCCCCTGACAAATAGAAAATTCAATCTGGAAGTGGAAAGCAAAAATAAAGACCACAGAGAAATGTCTCATACCTTTTCAGATCATAGTCACTGTACAGACTATGTACAGTAACATTTTCAGCCTCAGTGGCATTGTGGAAGAGTTCCAATTCACTGAGAAATAGCCTTATGTCCCAATTTGAAAAGAAAACCAGAAGAAAAAATTACTGCAGAAATAAGGATCATGTACGAAAATTTACAGAATGCATTACCTTAATTGGAGAGGATACAAATAATCAAATGCAAGAAGTATATTTTGCTACAGATTGTAAAAGAGATGATTTGGAGTAAAAGAGAACAAAAACCAGAACCACTGGCCTTCTACCATGTTCTACTAGATCAAGTAGATCTACTAGATCAAGTGAAGCTCTACTGCCTGATGTGGTGACAGGACACCAAATGATCATTTAGAGATAAATTAAGGGCTGCATATATTTGGGGAATACTTCCTTAAGTCTCTGACTTCCTGCTTGGCTTAGTACTTTACCGTCACTCTTCTACAGAAAAGGTAAAGCTGGAATATGCTGAAAAATATTCAAAAAGGAGTGCACTGTATGCATTGATTATATTAGTGGAGAAAGTAGCTTTGAAAAAGTCAGGTAACTTTTGTTGAGCCGAAATGTCCATCTGACAAGTACCTTCACAGACAAACATATTTTCATATATTTTCTGTCCTTGTTTCCTTGAGACCAATGTTGTTTCAAAGAATACTACTGACTACTCAAACATGGATAATTCCAAAACACAGATCTTCAGTCACATTAAAAAATATATTAATATGGTATGAATTTAGGTGACTACTGACCATATTAGGTTAGGTTGTACAGATTTTATAAATGTGATTCATGTACATTTCAATCTATGTAAAAATAATGAAAGAATGTTGCTGAATTCTGCTAGTGTTAAGAAAAGAGAATAGAGAAAGGCAGCTTTCCCACCAGGTTTAAAAATAGAAAATCCAAGTCGTGCTGTCCATCTGGAACCGGAGACATGATATTATTGTGGCTTTGTCATGTTTATTTCCATTTGAATTATTCTATTAAAGTGATAATTCCAGAATTTGTCACCAGATGGCACTGCAACGACATGACCCCGTAACCACTCCTCATGCTCCATTAGTGGCATAATGAGGTCATCCCCAGGCAATCACAAAGAATGCATCATTATTTCAGATTGCATTAAACCCCTCTTCCTCCACTCCGTTATGTTTACACCATCAGGCTTGATGGCACAGATATGACAGTTTTTAATATTCTTAGCCAACTGGACTTTGTAAGAAAAGCTCAGTAGTGGAGACCAATACCTACCCTAAAGTTAATTTGCCCGGATATTGCCATGAGCAATAATGAAGGCAAACGATGTCTTTAATGGCAAGAGATTAAGCTCCCACCTGTGTCAGGTCATGCACAGAGGTTTGCCTCAGTTCCCTGGCCTTGCAGTTCTGGATAGGATCCCAGCCTCAGGCTGTCAATCTATCTGCCTATCTCATTCCCTACTTCTTCAGTGCAGAATTTTGTGTTTTCCCTTGTTTTCTCGAACGGAACATCCTCTTCCATGCCCTGATTTCCCTCTCAGTTCTAGTGCTCCCTGATACGTTCTGTCATGACCTACCACTGCAGCTTGAATTACAAGTACTGATCCTAACTGTGACTCATTGCAGATTTTAGGAAGTAAAAGGAAATAAACCTAGGAGTCCAGAGATGTGTTGAGCACTAAGCTACAGTTGCCTTTTGAGAAGTCAGTTTCAGCACTATCACAGCTGTCGTCACTGGAGTGCTGCATCTGAGCAATCCCATTGAAGTTGTGCAAGGGTAACCACAAATAGTTTTGGATTTTTCTTTGCAGATCAAGATGTGTACCATTTTCAATTGTGCAGCATAAAAAGCTCTCATGGCTTCCTTTTAGAGGTCTGATGCATTCCTGGTATTCAGCAGGATGCTGATATTTGGTAGGAAAATAATGCTATGATATGGAAAATTAAAGGCAAGGACAGTTCCTTCTGACTGTCTCATATGGCACATGGCTGGACGGCGTATGTTTTGGCAATACAGCCAAATCTCTTGATAGCATGAACACTTTAGCATACATCAAACATAACCAGTCTCTGTAGCAGACAAAATGAAAAATACTGCTGATTTTCACAATTCTGTTCCTTTTTTTTTTCCAATAAATGTTCTTCTCAATAAGGGAATAGTGATTGTACTATAGATACTCTTATGCAGAATATTGTATTTATGATAGTAAATTTAAATACAAAACCATCTGTGAGACGATAATCCGAAACAATACATGAGTAAGAAAAGAGAGTCTGACAGTACATGTAAAGACAGAAATGAAATTAATTCAAATGAAAAGACAGGAAAGGAAATATAATGACATGAAATGAAATTGCAAAACTTAAAAAATTCTTAAATGAAGTGAAAACAATGAAATGGAATTGGAATGACAGGAAGTGCATCGAAATGAGCTGAAACTTCACAAAAAGATTTTCATTGAAATCTCGAGATTTCATTTCCTTTCATGAAATGAAGGATTTTCATCACAGCAGGGTACCAAGATTACTCACTCTTCACTTTTTGAATCCGGGCCAGCCACGGTGACAGGGATCTCAGCAGCAGTGACAAGCTGCCCTTAGGGTTCACGTTAAGGTTCAGAGAGCTGCAGAGCCTACAGCTCCAGGGACACTGGCACTTGAAAAGGCATTTTTAGGGCATCACGGCAGGGTGCCAACACTGCCGTCTCCACAATTTTTAGTCTGTGCCGCCTATGGAGATGAGGACCTCTGCCACAGTGCCAAGCTGCCATCAGGGTTAGGGCTAGGGTTAGGGTTAGGGCTAGGGTTAGGGTTAGGGTTGAGAGAGTAAAAGAGCCTCCAGCTCCAGGAACACTGGGGCTGGAAAACACATGCCAAGAGGATCGTGGGAGGGCCACAACATTTCTGCCTCAACAGCTTTCACCTTAGCGCCATGCACAGAGATGGTCACATGAGCCGCAGCCCCAGGCTTGTTAAAAGGTTAGCGTGAAAAAAAAAATTCTGAATTGAAGTCAAAACAAATAAATGGAATACAATGAAATGAAGGGCAGTGAAATGAGCCAAAACTTCATGAAATTATATTGGTTGAAATCTTGAGATTTTGTTTCTTTTCATGAAATGAGGGATTTTCATTTCATGAAAGGAAATTAATGAGAAATCAAGGAAGGAAGTGAAATGAAAAGACAAGAAAGGAAATATAATGACATGAAATGAATTTGAAAAAACCAAAAATTCTGAAGTTAGGTGAAAACAATTAAATGGAATGGAAAGAAAGGAAGTGCAGCGAAATGGGCTGAAACTTCACGAAATGATTTTCATTGAAATCTTGAGATTTCATTTCCTTTCATGAAATGAAGAACTCATGACTGTTTTAAGGTCTTTAAATAAATTCCAAGTCAAACTAAACTTTGTTAGTCAAAATCAGGGCTGTCTGTTGTGGCCTTTTGAATGCCAAGTTGAATAAATTCAGGCTTCCATATAAACCCTCAAGAATTACAGAATGAATGCAAATTACCACATGATTATAACTGTTTCTCCCCCAGTCTTCTGAAATTATTCATGTAGTTCAACAGCATTCAAAATATTAAATATAACAATACCAAACTTATTGAGAGTGTCTGGAACAGCCTAGGATATCTCTTTCCATGATATGAATTGGATTTAGTAAGCCATAAAGATTTCAGTGTTTATAGCAGAAGGAAAACATTGGAACAAGAATTTTAAGGGACCCTTTTTTCTCCTTTCAAAATATTTATTGGTTAACTGGTGTCAGTGGCAAGGTGTAGCAGTCACCAAGCCACCAAGACTCTGGGAACTTGAGGAGATAAACTGTCCAGGGTTCTTCTGATGAATGAGTAAATTGTGAAGTGATGTGTAAATGAAGGTGAGGAAGTGACTGAACAGCAGATATCAGGTTCTTTTTGCATATTAGCCTTGAATGTTTGACTGTAGGGCATGTGCAAATAGCTCCTTCTCAAAAATGCTAAAAGAAGTGCAAGCATCATGGTTGTACTGTGAACCTGACTAATTAAGATAATGTATGGATCCATGAGTATATTAAGTACATATATATTTTCAGATATATTTCCTTGTTTCTGGAAGATGGAATTTTGTTGTTCTATTTTACTGAACTATCATTTTTATTGAGACATTGAGATATTGCTGCAGTTAAGGAGAAGTAAGAATAGTATGGAATTTGTAAACACTCCTTGCTCTTCCTACTGACCTTTTCATAGTACACAGGAAATTGTGGTTGTGTATTTAAATAGTTGCAGCTTTTACTACTAACCTGTTTTGGAAATCTCTGTTTGAAAACCATGACAATTTTATTACACTACATTAGTAAAAACTTAACCAGACTACTTTGCATCTCCTTTTTCCCAACTACTGATGAGTACACATCTACAATGTATAGTCACATCATTTCTAATATATTTCACTCCCTTTTCATGCTTACCCATTTTAGAAAGTTATTGGTTTGCTGTAAGTTGCTTCCTTTTTTAACACTTTTGTCTTAACACTTGCTATTGAACCCTAAATATACTACAAACCATTGTTCTTTGGACAGTCAAGATGATTAAGCTTTAGGGGTCCAATATTGCTACTCTAATGCCTCCATCATGTTCCTACACTGCCTGACTTCCTGCCTTTGTGAGTAGATATCCTTCCCCTATCACCTGTATTTTCTGAATTTGAGAGGTTAAAACCTACGTGTAGCTTAAAGCTCTCCACCCACAAGTCTGCTTCAGAGAGAGAAGAACTTGTGTCTTCTCAAGGCCCTTGAACAAGCTCAGAGATAGGAAGAAAGGGTCTGAGATCCTTGTTGTACCTCAAGTGGTACAACAAGACAGAAGAACTTAAAATATTCCTCAGTAGACAAAGAAACCCCCAAGCAACACATTCATGCCTGTTGTAGAATTAATTTGTTCTTGAATATCATGCTTGATATTGTTTATTCCAAAGAGCAGTATATGCCATACACTAGCTGAAGTAACTACTAACCTCATAAGATGGTCTGGACTTTTTCAGTGCTAGAGTTGTATTAATGAAACAAATAATTCTGAGAAACCATGCACTAGTTGTACTACTGGTTGAAGCACACAAATCAAACCAAGCAGCTGGGCATCTGGCAGGAGAGCAAACCACAGTCTTGTGCTGCAGATGAGGGAGATCCACAGTCTTTGCTACAAGAAGGGGTGCCTGAGGAAGGAAACGTTTGACTTCACTTCTCTCAGAGGAAAGTCATTCCCTTTATAATGAAAGCTGTTGCTCTGTAAGAAATTGTCCTGGAAGCAGAGTAAAAAGGCCTCTCTTCACTCTTATTTGTCTCCCACATCTGCCTTGGTGAATGCTTTTTCTGCCCTCTCTGTCCACAGGTCCTCCCAGGCTGCACTACAGTGCCTGGACAATCCTTCCTGGCCTGGATCAGCAATGGTGTGGCCAGCAGGACCAGGGCAGTGACCGTCCCCCTGTACTCGGCACTGCTGAGGCCACACCTCCAATCCTGTGTCCAGTTCTGGGCCCTCACTGCAAGAAAGACATTGAGGGGCTGGAGCGTGTCCAGAGAAGGGCAACGGAGCTGGGGAAGGGTCTGGAGCATAAGTCCTGTGAGGAGCAGCTGAGGGAGCTGGGGGTGTTTAGCCTGGAGAAAAGGAGGCTCAGGGGAAACCTTATCACTCTATACAAATGCCTGAAAGGAGGCTGTAGCCAGGTTGGGGTTGGCCTCTTCTCCCAGGCAACAGCTGATAGGACAAGAGAACATAGCCTCAAGCTGCGCCAGGGCAGGTTTAGGTTGGACATCAGGAAAAATCTCTTCACAGAAAAGGTAATTAGACACTGGAATGGACTGTCCAGGGTGGTGGTGGAGTCACTGTCCGTGGAGTTGTTTAAGGAAAGACTGGACATGGCACTCAGTGCCATGCTCTACTTGACATGGCGGTGTTCAGCCACAGGTCGGACTCGATGATCTCAAGAGGTGTTTTCCTACCTGACTGATTCTGTGGTTCTGTGACTCCCCCGGCTATCCCCGCCGCCGCCTCAGCGTCTCTTGTGTCACGCCTGCCTCCCTCTTCCGCAACGACCAGATATCCCCAGGGCATCCCACCCGGCTGCCTTTCCCATGGGAGAGACCCCAGCGAGGGGCTCCTCTGCCTGGGGACGGNGGAAAAATCTCTTCACAGAAAAGGTAATTAGACACTGGAATGGACTGTCCAGGGTGGTGGTGGAGTCACTGTCCGTGGAGTTGTTTAAGGAAAGACTGGACATGGCACTCAGTGCCATGCTCTACTTGACATGGCGGTGTTCAGCCACAGGTCGGACTCGATGATCTCAAGAGGTGTTTTCCTACCTGACTGATTCTGTGGTTCTGTGACTCCCCCGGCTATCCCCGCCGCCGCCTCAGCGTCTCTTGTGTCACGCCTGCCTCCCTCTTCCGCAACGACCAGATATCCCCAGGGCATCCCACCCGGCTGCCTTTCCCATGGGAGAGACCCCAGCGAGGGGCTCCTCTGCCTGGGGACGGGCTGAGGAGACCACTGCTCTAATACAACACGGCTGCGCTGGCTGCCCCTCAGGCAGGGAGGGAAAGACGGATCTCCGTGGGCCCGGAGCACGTCCGCCCGTGCGGCGGAGCTGAGCCGGAGCAGCGGCGGCGCAGCCGTGGGCGGAGCGGGGCCGGGGGGCGGGGCTTCCCGGGGGGACGGCACAACTCGCCGGGGTTGGGGGCGGCGCCATTTTGAACTGGCTGAGGGTCGGAGGCGGCGGCAGCTGAGCGCGGTTCTGCGTCCCCCGAGGGAGAAGCCGCGAGGAAGGAGCGGATATGGCCGCCAATAGGAACTTGAAGCAAGTGCGGATCGAAAACAGCTCCCCAGCGGCGCCGCTGGGCATGGTGGGGGGGGGCGGCGGCGGCAACCTGAAAGGATTGCGCGGCCTAGAAGCGGAGAGTGAGGCGGCGGCGGCCATGGCTCTGGCGCCGAGCAAAGAAGGTGGCGGAGATGAGGAGCAGGAGGTTGGGTTCACCATCGATATCAAGAGCTTTCTCAAACCTGGCGAGAAGAGCTACACGCAGCGTTGCCGGCTGTTCGTGGGGAATCTGCCTACTGATATCACCGAGGAGGATTTCAAGCGCCTCTTCGAGCGCTACGGGGAGCCCAGCGAGGTCTTCATCAATCGGGACCGCGGCTTCGGCTTCATCCGCCTGGTGAGGATCCGGGCGGGCCCCTGGGGCTGTCTCTGAAAGCGGGAGGCTTCGGTCCCTTGTCCCCCGCCCCTTCCCCTCCTTTTCGGCTGGTGTAAAAAAAGGCAGCATCTGCCTCTCATTCTCTTCCTCCTCGCTGCTGGCGGTGGTTCCCCCGCCTCTTCTTCCTTCTTCCCCCTCCCCTGCTCGCCTCTACACATCCAAGCCCGACCCCTGCGTTCAGAGTAGCCCTCCCAGCCCCTGGCATTTCGGTCCCCGCCTCACCCCATGGCACTTAGTGCACCTAATTTTAAAGACTGGACAGGATTGTTTCGAAATACCACTGCCCGCACATCGTGAACACAGAACATAAAATCACGGAATTGCAAAGGTTGCGGACCGCGGGTTGTTTAAATTACTTGTGCCCAGATAAGACTAGATTTTTAGGTGTAATACAGTATTTGATTAAATATGCTCGAGTTAAGCATGCAAAAAAAGGAATCATCGGAAAAGTTTATGATAATGTATTTAAATGTTAATTTAGTGTGCGCGATTAGTTTTCACGATTGCTCTGTTTAGAATGCACCGATTTGTATCATTCTGGGAATAGCTTTAGAGTTCTTTTAGGTGTCTAGTTATGATTTTTCCATATATTTTACTGGTTAGTTTTTTTTTCTCTTTTTGGTTGTCATCTTAAAATACTTGTGGCATTCTGCCATACATCTTTTACCCTGAGAATTCCCCAGCCTGAAATAGCAATTTTCTGGAGGAAGTGCGATACATTTACATCTCGTTACTCAGTTTTGTGTGTAATAGAGATTAGATAGAGTTTTTATGTGAACTTCCCTTTTCCGTTACGTTTAAAGAATATATATATATATGTATGTGTATATATATATATTTAACAGCTTGCCTAGCCAGTAGAACTGTGAAGAAAGATGTAAAGAAGAATTTCTTTAAATGTCAAGGATTGCAGGTATCAAACCTGGTGAAGATTTTTGAAGTGAGAAAAGAGGTAGTTGTTGATTTACACTGTCTCATGGATGGGGGTGCAGAAAGCCCATAAATGTGAGAAGAATGAATATACGGGCAAAGAAGGTAATTTCATCATTTGTTGATGAAATTTGAATTGGACATCCATGGAGAGCAAGTGCGATATTTTCACTTATTTAAAAGCAAAACAAAAACCCAACTCAAAACACCTTAGATCCTGTAATCTTTGAGTACCATTTCCTGCTGCGATCTAAGGATGCAGAATATAAACATTTGAGTAGGTAAACATGAAAAGCATCAAGTTTTCGACTCTACTCAAAACCTTTAGAGAGCAGCACCATCTTAATGAGAATTTGTTGAGTCCTCTGATGTGCAACAAAAAAAAAGGTGCCTATGTTGTTTTTTAGAATAAACCATAAGGGATAATGAATGCCTATTTTTTTTTCAATCAGAGGACAGAGACTTTGTTCGTTCATTTGTTGGGTTTTATGTTGTTGGTTTGATTTGGTTTTTTGATTGGGGGAAAAAGAAAGTTGAATGATTCTGATGCCAATGTGCACAAGTGAAGGAAAACAGCTTTGCTACTTTTTGAGGGGGAGGGGACACTCAAAAGCGATATTTGTTGTCTTTGAAAATAAAAGATATGAAATATTTTATATCTTGATAAAGGAATCTAGGACCCTGGCTGAAATAGCAAAGGCAGAACTTGATGGTACTATTTTGAAGAGCAGACCACTGCGAATTCGATTTGCTACCCATGGAGCTGCCTTAACTGTGAAGAATCTGTCGCCTGTGGTTTCCAATGAGCTGCTGGAACAAGCATTCTCGCAATTCGGGCCAGTGGAAAGAGCAGTTGTTGTAGTAGATGATCGTGGCAGAGCTACAGGGAAAGGTTTCGTAGAATTTGCAGCAAAACCTCCAGCACGGAAAGCTCTAGAAAGGTGCAGTGATGGGGCATTCTTGCTTACAACGTAAGTTCACAGGTTTTTGTTTGAATTTGTGAGTATATCTTCCTAATGTGAGCAAAAATTGCATTCCTGGTATTCCTTAATTCTTATTTTGTTTTCAAATTCTGAAAGCCATGAGGTTAGGAATTCAGGTGTTTTACATGAATACCACAAATACTCTTGATTTTTTTTTTTAAAGAAAACCATCTTTCTCTGCTTACTGTTTATAAGATTTCTTATTACCATATGAGAGTCTGAGAGCAAAATTCTGTTTTTTTTCTTGTTCATATACAATATTACTTTTCCTTCTCTATATAATAAGGCATTTTCTATTGAGACTTTATTTTCGTTGGTTGCACTCTTCCTGATCCCAGTAACAAAGTGACAAAATAATATTCCTTTGTTTCTTAACAAAACAGTGCATGACATTGCTGATATTTCTGTAAACTAAAGGAAGTGTTTCTATCTCAAAAATTATATGTGGCTTGTAAGGCCTGGATTTTCTCATTGCTTTAAAATCACTGAGATTCTGACAAGGTTTATATTAGTGATGTTTGGAAAACAATATTTCAAGGACAAGCAGGCTTGCAAATAGCAGCACTTCTCTTGCATCTCATGTTTCTGTACTTGCCAAGGAAGGTTGTTAACTGCTGTACTTTAACACAGTCACAAGTGACATTTTCAAATGCTTTCTTAAAAGCTGTTTGAAACGATACATATTTATGATTATTTTTTATTTCTCTGATTCTCATTGGGAAAATAAGGCTGTGGTTTCACAGTATGGAAACTCGCTGCCATTGGATTGGCTGACTTGGAGTTCTTTTCCTGCCCTGGCTGTGCTGTTCTTTTATCTGCTTGAGAACTTCGTGATACTTCCATAAGCCACTTGCGCTTGCTAAAACAACAGAAAAGCATTAATTTCTATGGGGGTCCATTGCAGTCTGTTTAAGCACAGGAAGGTGCTTGCTCATGTCACCAGAGAATAAGGCAGGAGAAAATGTTGACGGGAGGAGATGGCAGTTAAGTAAGGGGTCTGGAACTGCAATTTCTTTTGATAATTTCTTAAATCTTGTGTGCTACTGAACTGATTTGATGGTTACATAGTAAATTTAATCTCAATACATCTTTACTGTTATCAGGAGGTGCCAGCAATTTGTTCTTATTCCCTGGCTTTTCTTGGCATTAGTAATTGAATGGAAGTGTGGTGAGCCAAACAAGGGAAGTAATGCAGTTCTGTGTTACATGGGTGCTATTCTTGGCATGAAAGATGTGGTAGGGAAAAAGAAGTTGGGATATGAGGGGAGGGTATTCTTGTTTTACCAGCTGGATAGATCAGTTGAATTGAAATGACCATCTAACCATGGCCTGAGTGAATAAAAAGCACTTGATCATTTTCTTGCTTAGGTGACATGTTCTCTAATTCAATGTTGCATGAATCTGCTGCCATGTACTTTGATGTTTTCCTTCAGAGTCTAAAGTTTTACCTTTTTTAACTGAAAACTCTTTGCCGCATCAGAACATCTTTCAATTCCTCTATAAATGTATCAAAACTAGACATTCAGAACATTAGCGTTTTAACATTGTTGTTTTGCATCATAACTTGTTAGCACCACAGTTCAGTTGTATTTACATACCAGAACTATCAGAAATTGCCAAGCAGATAGCATCAGAAAAAACAGTTGCTGTGTTGTGCCCTGTGATTCCAGACTTCTTTTTTTTAATCTCAACTTGATGCCTAGAGTAATATATATTGGGGGTCATTTGTTTGTTTGTTTTGCTTGGTTTGTTTTTTTTTTTTCAGAGAGGGACTGGGGCAGTAGGGGAACATCTGCAAAGTGAAATAAAGGCATGGAACACAATAAATGGCTGCTGGTGTTTTGAAAATCGTGTCTCTAGTGCTCTGTGTTTTGTGAGCTCTGCTCCCAAGACTGATGCAGAGAGCTTTTTACACAGTTCAGAGTTCTTACACTTCTCTCTTTGGCTCATGCTTGCCTCTGGTTACTACATTTCAAGGAAGCTGTTTTCAGAGATAATTAGGATTCTGATTTGTGAGCCTATGGTTGTTTAAAGAATGAGTTTTAAATAACTTAAGCAGAAATGTTTTTCTAATTATCACTATAATATTGATACCAAATTAACAAGCTGTTTTCATTTGTAGAATAACTTGCAAAACTAAGTTGTTAAAGTCAGTAGAAATATGAATAGGTTGTGCTGTTCTGTTTTGGATTTGTTGCTTTCCCAGTACAGTCATGGCCTCTGTGGTGCCTCACTGATGAAAACAAAAAGGTAGTTCCTTCCTAAATATTTTGTAATTATTGGTAGATGGTTTTGGTATTTTAAAGAAACAAACAGAACTGTGTCAAGTAAGTTGTGGTTTCTAGGTGGAATAGCTGGATTTGGGCATAGAAACAATTATTTTTCAAAGGTAATTTTTAAAACTGGGATTCATTGGAATTCTGTGATTTAAGACAAGGCACAGGAATTGCATGTTAGCTTTCTGGAGTGTTTCTTCATAATGCTAAAATAAGTTGTAATTGCTTCAATAATGATTCAGTTATTAAATTGAAAATGTTTTCCAGAACACCTCGACCTGTTGTTGTAGAGCCAATGGAGCAATTTGATGATGAGGATGGACTCCCAGAGAAACTAATGCAAAAAACACAACAGTACCACAAGTAAGTTGTGGTTAGCTTTATTTTATAAAACATTATTTATGTGCTTAGTTACCTTTGTAAATATACACTAATTTTTACTTTTGAGTTTGTGTAGCAGGAAGTAGTTCTTTGTATGTTGTGCTGTTTTGTGTCAAAGGATTAAACAGGGCTTTCCCAAATTTCCTAATCATAATAAAATTCAGACTTGGCTTGTTGATTTAACATTCTGTGCATTTACTGTAGTAGAGAGTTTCTTGGCCTACACTGCAGTTAGTGGGAGCCAGCAAACTATAGTCTTTTATGGATTAGGGGCGTGGTCTAATCCTGTAGAGATTTTTAATACCCACAGATCTTTATGTTCTCTGAATAGCCCCTTAACTGTTCGCAGCCTCCCTGGCGTGTAAATCTTTGCAGCTTCCACAGTTCAGGTAAAACTTAGAGCATGACATGAGAAAGTGAATCTCGATCATGAGAGAGAAGTCCCCTAATCTGAAAATACTAATTTTAATAGTATAATTTGCCATTCACGTTGCTTGAATCTAAAATGTTTGTTCTGGTAAGACTGTAGAACACCACTTCTTAAAAATATGTCACTGTTAGGTACAATATTAGTGTTAGAATGGGAAATGCAGGCTCATTTTAATGTATACAGACTCTGGCTAATGCTCTTTGCTGTCTAGTAAGCTTTGATATTTATTTAAATAACTGATTTTATGAATTGACTGCTTGCTTTAGAAGGCTGAACACAGATAATCTAGTGTTGCAGCTTAGTATTTTGTACTGATGTCAATACAAATTTTTATCTTAAATAAATAGAATCTTTATCTGGACAATTTTTGGAAAATTGTCTTTTTACTTGTCTTAATGTCTGATTAAAGCTTTGTCTGGTTAAGAACGTAGTCATCTGACAGGTTGATAAAAAGTCGGATCTACACTTGAAGTGATTGTTTATATGTTCTCTGGCTGTTACAGCTGTTTATCTAAATGTGTCCTTTTGTACATTTTTACTGCAAAATTTTTATTAGGGAAAGAGAACAGCCCCCACGCTTTGCTCAGCCTGGAACATTTGAGTTTGAGTATGCTTCACGGTGGAAGGCTCTTGATGAGATGGAAAAGCAGCAGCGTGAACAGGTTGACAGGAACATTAGAGAAGCCAAAGAGAAACTAGAGGCAGAAATGGAAGCAGCTAGACATGAGCATCAGCTAATGCTGATGAGGCAAGGTAAAACCAGATAATCTACTAGTATTAAATTTGTTTTGTCGCAGATTTTTTTTTTTTTTTTTTTTGTGTAGCATATTGAGCTGTATACTTGGACATTTTGCTGGCCACTATTTAGTTAAATGCATTTAACTGAGAAAAAGGAAGGAATATTTCTCTGTGCACATATTCCTTGATGATTTGCAGAAATTATTTAAGAATGTGATAAAGAGGTGATTGTCTCAGTCTGTTTTCTTCACTTCCTGAATTGTCTTTAGGAAAAAGTTTACTTAGCCTGTTTTTCCTGAGTAGGTACATGTGCTTCCAGTGTGGAGCCATACTGTTTTTATAAGGTCTTGTACAGAGCATGAAGTCTTATGCAGAAGATGATAACATAAAAACATAACTATATATTAACATAAAAAGCATAAGGTCTTACATAGAGTGTAATAACATAGAAAACTGTTTTGAAATGCCAGATAGTTGCTGCAGCATCTGAAATGACAACTGTTTCTTGATTTATTTTCCAAGAAAAAATGTTGATGCATTAAGTTTCCTTGTAAGCACAGGTGTATGTTACAGGTGAGGAATGTGCATGTTAATAAGATCCAAGAATACTGCCGACAATACACAGTACTGCCCTCCCTTGGCAGTTAGACACACATTATAATTTTGTGTGTGTGTGCGTGACTGAGATTTGTAAAGATGGTTCAGTGCTTAAGATACAGTTTGGATAAATCTCCTGTTGACTTATCTAATTGTTAATATTTAACAGTGCTAATGTTCCAGTTCCGGAACTCATGCTCTGTAATTTCCTTCGAATTTATTCACTTGTTGCCTTACTTGAGGGCAAGATTAGAGATTACTTTTTCTTAAATTCATGTCTTAATTACTTGTTGAACTGAGACAAGATGACAGTGGTCTTTTCATTAAGATAGAAAAGCTCTTGATGGTAAAACATGGGAAAACATCTTGGGTATGTTTTTGGATATTAGTGTTTCTTTTAAGGACAACATGAAGGAAAAGATATTCTGCTTTTTGAGTATTTGTTATATACCAGTTTGATATGGAAAAAGAATTATCCCTTCCATTAGAGAGCCACTAAAACATGAATGCATTTGGTGCTACTATTCCAGTGAGGAAATGTGGATTTTTTTAGTGTAGGAGGAGGTTTTTTTTCCCCTCACAGTTTGGTTAGCAGAGTACCTCTTTGGTACCAGATAACTTAGAATTTTGTTAAGATAGTTAGGTTTCTTCTTAGTCACCTGCTGACATTTAATTTTCCAAGCTCTAGGGATTAGTAAGGATTCATTCTGTTTTAATCTTCTCAATTCTTCAGCTTCAGTATGTATGAAAATAAGATGGTTTTTTTCAAAGATTAGCTGCCTCTTGTTGCTCTGAACAGTGTGGGTCTAAGTTCATGCCATGCCAAGAATATTGGTTGTATTAATGAGATTGCATCACAGGATTCTGTAGACAGATGCAATGAAGTTTCTAAGGCATTAGAACCTAGAATTAATATTTTTGTATTCTTGGTGCACAAAGTCAAATTTAAAGATGTATTGAAGCAGTCATGAAATATATAAAATGAAAAATTATGAAAAATATAAAATGTCATGTTTTAATTGTGTAGGAGTTAGAAAGAAGACAGGAAGGATGAGCTTACTGGTCCATATACTCTTGTAGGTGAAGGTTGTGTTGAAACTGCTTTACAAGAGCTAGTAGGACTTGAACTCTATAACATATTGGTTTGAGTACTCAGGTTTTTGTGGTGTGGTATTAATTAATTCTGAAGGTAGATTTAATTCTTTTGATATGTGTAATTTTTCACTTTTAAGTGTCATATTTTGACAGATTGAGTCAGAAGTAATTTGTAGAGCAGAATACGTGTTTCCATGTGTAAGTAAATTGCATGGTATTTCTGATCTATGTACTGGTGGTATGCATCAAACATTTGTAAATATTCTCTCATAATGATGGTTGAATAGATTATGAAAATACTGGAAAACGTGACTGAATTTAACCAGAAGCTTAATTTTTTTTATCAATTATATGGAAGCTCGGCATTTATTTTCCATCTTTAGAACCTGAAAAATCAGCAGCTAGAACTTCTTAAAAGTCTTTGTGGAATTGATATTCCAGCTTGTAGGATGAACTTCTGAGGTGAGAGAACTTTCACCTTCTGCTCTCTGCGATATAGAAGGTTGAAGATGAAATGAAGACCTTGCCCTTTTATAAGCACAAGAAAGTGGAGAGGCTAATAATAATGCTCTCAGTTTGTTTTCTTTTTTTCCCATAGCTGCTTTAGTACAAATTTTTTCTGTTCAGAGAAATGGCCTGTCAGTCAAGAATTACCATCACTGCAGATCTTTTAATATGAATGGCTCTTGTGCAGTTTGACCCTCTATATCCGTATTTTCACCTGGCCTAGTAAGGCTTTCTGTCAAGATTTGGCAGTTGTCAAATGATACTGAATCATAGTTTGCTATGTTGAACTTTAAAAATACTAACAATTTCAGGAAAGGCAATCATCACAACTACGCTATGGAGAAAAAGTAAGAGAACACTGAGAAAAGTAGAGTGCTATGCCTTAAGAACAAAGGACAGTAAATGATAAATTTGTAGTAATTAGTGGTAGAAAGTATGAAATCCTGTGCCTGTGTGCACAAGAAATAGGGAATGCTGCATAAATTTGAAAGAACAAAGAACTGAAAAGGAAACATCTTTTCTCACAGTGGACAGTGTTGTGTATAGATGGGTTCGTTTTTGATCTCAGTAATACCCTGAAGCAACCTAAAGGTTTATTTTAAAATAAAAGTACACTTGTACTCTGAAATAACCTAAAAGTTATTTAAAAGCAAAAAAAGGTGTGCTTGTGACACCGCCCAATGATCAGGATACCAGTGGCCAGGCCTTCTATGGCAAGCATAGTTGGAAAGAAGCAGGCCTCAGACTTTGTGATTTGAGTGAATCTTCAATGTAGTCATATTCCATTGAAGTGTGAAATGTGTTAATTTTGCAGAAGAGAATGAAAAAGCAGTCCTGTAAAATGTGCTTGAGAAAGGAATTCTCATGTCAACAGCGATGTTGTGAGAGTAAAAATCTGATAATCTTCTTTGTTCAAAAAGAAAACAAATACATGATATTTTGGCAAAATGTATTGGCCATTGTAATTTTTGGATATTAAAGTAATATTTTAAGTTGTAATAATTTGTGCTGATGCAAGTTTGAGGAAAGTGATTTGCAAAACTAAAAAGATATTTTAATTAGCATAGTGAAGAAATGTGCAGAATAGTTGAACTAAAGCATAAAAGGCATGTAATGGATGGTAAAGTGTTACTTGTGGTTTCTATAAATAATAGCATGTGGCCAATATCCTACAAAGTTAAAAAATAAAGAACTGCTTTCTAACAAATGGTAAAATTATTATTCATTGAAGAAAGCATAAATTTCCAGGCAGAAATCAATAATGTGACTGGTCAGCAAAAGTAATTAGTATGAGTTATGACCTGCTTTTTAGGAGCATTTTAAGTGCTTCTTAAGAGGCTATGGCTGTGCCTTTTTTGTGGGGTTAAAAGACTAGTCATTTGTAAGTTGCAGTAAGCAGAGTTGTGATAGATCTCCATGGAGGTTCAGGCTTCATGCACCTGAAGTTCATACCACTTTTCTCTTTCTGATGTGTGCCACATAGTGGTCTGCAATAGGTAGTGGGAAGTGTAAAAGTTCATAAATATTGCAGTGCTTTTCTTGGTAGTGTGACTTTAGCAGTATACAGCATTGTGAGAAAATTGATGCCCTGTCCTAGATGTAAAACCAGGATGTGATTTAAGGGATTGAGAGAGCTTTTTTCCAGTTTCTTTCCTTTTCTTTGAGAATTTAAGATTTCTGTTTCTGTAACCTGCTCTGGAGGCTTTGCCCGTTTTGTACCTTTCTGTGTTTGTAAGCTGCGGATCCAGTGTTTTTTCAAGTACTAGACTTAGCTTTATGGAAAGAGATGAGTTAAATGCATTGAAAATTTTGTTTTAAAAATTGGCTGTTAAAACTGTAATAACAAGTTTTGTGTTGCCACATTATTGATTGACAGCTTTTATATTTAAATATGCTTTTAATCCTGTTAGATCTCATGCGTCGTCAAGAAGAATTGAGGCGTTTGGAAGAACTTCGGAACCAAGAACTTCAAAAACGCAAGCAGATACAATTGAGGTATTTTGGCTTCTGTTGTGCAGAGGTGTGGCATGCAGCCACTGTAGGCCTGCATGAATTTAGATGTGTTAGCTAAACTTGCTTTTCAAAAGCATGATGTGTGATGTTTCTGATAATGTTAATATAATGCTAATATAAAAGAGTGGTTTCAAGTGTTGCTTGATTTTTTTCACTTATTTCAGTTCTGCTAGATTTGTTGTAAATTTCTGAGATCTGTAAATAGCATAGAAATGTCTTGGCCTATTTTTTTGTTTCATATTTATTTTAATGTGACCGAAGCATAGCTGTAATAGATAGGAACATGCTTCTAAGTTTTATGGGCAGTGATCTGCATATAGAATCATAGCACTGCAATCTTATAGTCTGACAAGGGATTTTGGAAGGTATTTTCACTTGGATGTTCTAGTATGTTGCAAAAAATTTTTCTTTTAGGATCTGACTTATGCAAATATTTGTTTTAATGCCTCTTCTAAAGTTTTAAGAAAATAGACATAGTATCATCGTATTGATTTATACTTTTTGTGTTAAATATCACAATAAATGTCAATAAGAAAAAAGAACAGCACAAACATCTCAGAATTAAAAATGTGTCTTTTGGCAGTATTGAAATGTTTTAATCCATAGTGGCTTTTTAAAAACTGGAATATTTTAACCTGTTTACCAATATATAGCTGGAAGAGAAGGTATAGGATGTATTGGTATTGAAATTACTTGTATTCAAGTTAAAAAAAAAACCCTGAAACTTCAAAAATACTCAAACTCCTCAAGTTGAGTAGATTGGTACCTTACACTATGTAAAAAATAATTAGCGATGAATTCTGTTTATGTGCTTGATCTTACCTCTTGAGACTGAGTGCAAGCCTGAACAGGTCAAGAGACTAAGCTGGCATAATTTTGAAAAATATCCTAGACACGAAGAAGAGCACAGACGTCGTGAAGAAGAGATGCTACGCCAGAGGGAACAGGAGGAATTACGACGACAGCAGGAGGGAGGATTTAAGCCAAATTTCATGGACAATGTAAGTACAATTCTATGGTGAAAGTCCAAATGCAAAAGAATTTTTTTTATTATATTATTTTTATATTAGTTATTGAACTGCCATCTTCTTGTTGGCTGTTTTCTCTTCAGTATTTCGTCGTTCTCCTGAGTGAATTGCTGCATATTCAGTAGTGTCATTACTCTCTTGTAAGATGACATCACTGTTATTTTTCCTACAAGCTGGTGATATAACACTTGCATTAAGTGAAGATCTTCAGATCCTGGTTTTTTTTCACTTGGGAATTGAAATGTTTCAGTAAAATAATTTTTCTAAGTGGGAATCACCCATCCTGATGTTTCCATCAGGAAGTGCCCTACTCTGCCTGGAAGTGTAAATTTTAAACCAGTTCACACTGTTAACCTTGTTTGAATTACTGGTTTTGGTTTATGTTTAGCTTACTAAGAATAATATACTTCAGAACAAAAAGGGCAATGTTAATTTCATATGGAGCCTAAAATCACTCTCCCTTTTGACCCTGTGTAAAACTAGATGAGGAGAACATCCAAATCATTACTAAAGGAGACTGAAAGATTGTGAAGGTGGGGGAAAATTTGTCCTCTGCTGTAATCTGTACATTATTTATATTAGTAATTTAGGTATGCTCTGCCTCTGAAGACTCATCCTGCAGGACTAACAAAATGGTGTTATCAGAGGAGTCAGCTTCTAAATTTTTTTGGTCAAAGGGTATGACTTTTTTTCTATGGACCAGATGAGTTAAATGAATGCAGACGTGTTACAAATGCTTTAGGTTCTCATGAGTAGGATATCTTTTACTGTTACAGCTATTCCTAGTGAGGAAACAATGAATAAGCAATTCACACAATGCTCTTTTACATTATTAAAACAACTGTAGTCTGCAGGAGGGGATTTTGTTCCCCTTCACAGGTGCAACTTCATACATCAATCAAAAAGTAGCTGGTTCCTCAGCTACTTCCTGTGAAAGAAAAACCTGCTTTACATTCTATACCATAAAATTTTCTGTAGGGTTGCAAAGAATTTATTATGTATGTTCTGAGACATCCTAAGAGTTGTTAGAAAATAAACGATTTCCTGTTCTCAGCAGGACATTTTTCCCCTCCTCTGCCCCTTAGTGTTTTTAGTAAAGATGGGGGAGGAAGCAAGATAGTTCCTTTGATTTTACTAACTGGTATCAGTTGTTTTTGCTCACTGTGTTTTGAGGGACTTGCATCCAAAAGCAGATGGTAATTTATTTCCATATGTTCTCACTCTAAAAGAAAACTGCTTTCAGCACGTCTTTTCTTCAGGGTGATGAAGACCAAGAATTCAGAACTCATACTGTCCTTTAGTGTGTTCCAAATATTGTTAAGCGTACCTGGGTAATTAGCAGGTAACTGTCGTCTGATGTTAATTGAGAAATAGTACTTACTGATAGTGACTTCTGTAGTGCCAAATGTGAAATTTCATTTCACTGGAATATCTTAATGTAGTATCTTTTGGGGTTGCCTGACTTTCTGACCCTGTAAGCTACTTGTCAAAACTTCCTGGCTCGTCTGTGAGACCCGTGCTTCTTGCTGCAGAGAGCTGCAGTAATAGGAAGCTGGGGAGCCAACCCACAGCCCTGGCATGGCAGCAGCTCCTTCAGATTCTATTGCTGTTAGGAGGTTGTGGCCTGTATTCTGCAGCTTGAAGTGGGGAAAACTAGATAATGTTGGCCACCACAGCCTTTACTGGTTTTGTTCTTACATCTGTCTTGAGTTAATAGTATTTAGTCTTTGAGCTTAAATTGCTTGCCACAGGTTGTCCATCCTAGTTGCTTATCTACATTTTAAAATTCCAAACCCTATATGAATAGAAACTGTTAAAGCTGGTGTGCTGGACTTGGCAAAAATGTAGGATGAGAAGGGAAGAGGAGTGGTTCAAATGGAAAGCACTTCGATCACTGTGCATAATTTTTACGACTTTTATACATCAAATTTTTTGGAGGGGAAAGGTAAAAGGTGGAAGACTACTTTGGAAGAGTAGCTCTCATGCATTACTGAAATTCGTCTGGACCTAATTAATACGCTGCAGGAATATATAGATGTAGTTTTGCAGTAACAGCCCTACCAAAAGCGTTTTAACTTATATATAAAGGAATATAGAGTACAGGTGTTGTTGTTTAAACATCATATGAAATTTAAGTGGCATATACAATAATATATGAAAAAAGTGTGTTCTCTAGACTTGTATTTAGTACTCTGGTTATGTCTTGCCTTAGGTTTTACTTCCAATGCTCTTTAAACTTTAAAAGAGGAAAATTGAAACAAAATGGCAAGTGATGTGTTTACTTTCTTTAGCAACAGTTTCTAATCAGGGCAGCTGTGTGACTAAGCATGCCTGTCATTCTATAGATACTTGTTGTAACATGTTTTTAGATAACTGTACTCACGTAGTGTGAATGGGAATTGAAAACGCCTTTGCATTTTGCAGCAGTCAAAAACTGTAAACCTTTTCTGGAGATTGCAAAATGACACATCAAATCTGATTTCAACTTAGAATTTCTTATAGAACTAATTTGTTTTTATTTGTTCTTACTAATACTTGTTTACCGTGAACAGATTCCATCTTGCACTTAATTCTGCTCTCAGATTACCACTGTACATGTACTGAGAAAGTTACTGTCTATTTTCAGAGGTTAAAAGTTGACTCTTGGTGAGAATTGCATTTTTAGATACTGTTGGATAGTTTTTTACCATATCAGGTCTTGATAAGCTCTTTTGGCATAATCTTAGAACATATTAAAGTCTTCTGCCAATGATGTACTTAGTGGGACAATAATAATTGATTCTAATCCTTGTTTTTGTTTCTTAAAAGCTTTGAAAAGTAAGCTTCCTTCACTTATATCCTATCACTTTTTACTGGTCAGTCTAAAACAGGAAGATAAATGGTAAGTGCAACAGCAACCAGAATTGGACCCTCTCATATAAAGCTGCAGTATTAGACTTCTCCGTTGAAAGTTTCTGTCTCTTTTCCCTAACTCACTAAACTTGGATATTTTAAAAATATAGCTACTCTTGAAAAACATTTTGTAATCAAGTTTAATGCAGCTACCAGTTACTTGATTTTGTTACAGATGATAAAAATATTTTCTCTGAGAGGATTTCTTTTCCTGAAGCATTCTTGTTGCTGGTGATGATGTACATTACAAATTTGATTGCATTGATTGTTGATCTAATGGGCAGCCTGGTTGATGCCTAAACAATTTATTAATCTAGTTGTATGATCTCTACTAGATAAATTATTAATAAACACTTACATATTGGTTAGGGTTTTTCCCTTCCTTTCTAGAAGTCAGTTAGTTGAAATGTGCTGTTGTAGCTCAATAATTAATATGCATTCTGATTTCACAGTAGCTTAATTGGGAAACTTGTTTTCCAGTAGTATTTTGCTAATTTTTATTTTGCATATGTTCTTCTGGCTGAAAGAGGAACTTGCTGATGGTGATTTACTTTTCAACAGCACAAATATCTTTTAAAAAGAAAATACTTCTGAGTGCCAGTAATACATTAATTATTCGAACATGCAATGGTTATTATCCCGTTATGGATGGCTTGCTTGGATTTACAGTGTTGAATCTCAATCAGAGCTGTTTCACAAAACAATTCCATTTCCAAGACCAGCTTTTCTTCATGTCACCAACTTTGTGGTTTGGATTTAGTGTATTAAAATAGTTTCCATGTGTCTAAAACAGAGACCAAAATATATAGGAGTTGCAGTCTTAGTTTTGTGTGCACAGATTTAGTTCTGTAGTAACACTATGAAATAGTGTCGGGTGGGTATTGTACTTAGTGAAACAATAGCTGCAATACCAGCCTAAAACTTACAGCTCTTCTTACTGATGGTTTAGAGAGGGAATTGAGACGTTTGGACGTCCTTGCCTACCTGCTTCCAAGGAAAACCCCTTTTCGAATATGTGAGGACTGTTTCTTGAGAATTCATCAGTTTCAACTTCTGAATGCTTGCTGTTTTTTTCATGGAAGACTTTGTACATTAAATACTTTTCTTTTTAATCTCATTGTCTTTTCAGGAATTATTTCTAGCTGTTGTTTTGCTTTCCTTTAGTTTTTCTTGCAGAAGTGCTACTCTCAAGTATGTTGAGTAATTATCAGCATAAAGCGTCAGCCACTAAAGCAGTGGACATGCTTCAGCAGCAGGGATTGTAGTGGACTTGGATCAAACGCTCTAAGACAGATGAGACCAAGAAAGTAGAAGAGCACATTGCAAAACAGCAATGAAGTTTATAGATTCAGGAATGCCATCCCAACATAGTTTTTATTCTACGAAGTTGGTCCTTTGGAGCAGTTTACAAATGTAGTTTTCCATTTCTTACTGTTTGGAGCCCTATTGAGGCATGTGTTATCCCTCACTTAAATGTTCACTTGAAAGTTAAGCATTAGACATGTTTGAAACAAGAGTATCAGTTAGATTTCCTTGAACTTCAGTAATTCAGGAGTAGATTTTTGCACTTCTTGCCTCTTTAAGTGAATAGAACTATGTTTTCATCCCATCTTCTCACAGCATTGTGCTCAAAAGCTCCAGTAATGTAAGCAGCTGGAATTTTCACTGAATGGTGAATTCTTTCCTACCTTACTCAAAAACTAAACTAAGGCAGATGCCCAATAATAAATTAATAAAACATTTCTAAGAATCTTTTCAAATTTGATATGTTTTCTAACAATAAATGTTGGTTATTTTATCGTGGCAGCCTCGTATACATAATGAAGCTAATGGTGGTGAATTTGTTTGAGTTTGTATGAATAAAATCTCAGTTTCTTACTGCTTTATCAAAGTTCTTTTGTAGAGCGTGACTGGGCGAGATGAATTGCATCCTTACTGCAGTCCAGCATACGTAGTTCATGTGTGACGCCTTAAAGGCTTTTTGAGGTAAAACTAGCTTGGAAAAAGACAAATCATTAAATGTAGAACTAAAAAACAGCAACCTGACAAGATATTCCTGCTTTTCTTGGCAGTGGTTTTAGCCATCAAGTTTCTTCCTATGCATAAATCAACACAAGACAGGCCTTTGAACAAGCAGTTTATAAATATGCAGTTTGTGTTTTTTGTGGGCAGTCCTAGTTTTGACAGTAGCACTAAATTATTTTTATTTTTTCAGGAGTGATACACATCAGTAGACAGATTCTTAAATCATGCATTTCTTCTGTTCCTTGGTGTTTCAGATACTAAATTTGTTGCTTTGGGAAAGAATAATACTTCCTCAACAAGCCTTAAAATACTCAATTTATATTATTTTCAGAAACTAAATAAATTATTTTTAGTCTTTATTTACATTGTCAGGTAGAAGAATTTATCAAGTGTCATATCTGCTTTTAGTATAAAAAAGCATTGCATGAAAATCAATCCAGAACTTCAGGTATCTTTTTATAACATATGTGCTTATATACATGAAATGAAGGTATTTGTGGAGTAAGATCTTTTGGTTCTAAGTATTTCATGACCATTTTAGGATGGTTCATAATTGATTTTCTAGGTCGTGTTTTTGTGTATGTCAAGGAGCTACTTAAAGTAATTTTTCAGTAACAGAGGAAATAATTGTTACAATGTTATGTTTCATTTATGACTTTATATTTCTGTATGTGTGAACTGTGAGTATTTAGGCAATGTGATATTTCTGTGTTATATTTAGGAGACTAATCTTTTGCTCTGTTGCAGTCATCTTCTAATGTTTGCACAAAGTGCTTTGGAAAATAGTAATTCGTGCTTTATGTGAACTTGCAAATAGAACAAGTGACTATTCACAAGTAGTTGTTATACTTTAATGTGCTGTTAAATGTGCATAAATCTCCAGTATGAATTTAAGTGTTATGGTACTGCTTTTAAGCTTTCCCTAATTTGTTCTTTTCTACAGTAATTGATACAGAATTTTCTGTTCATATTCTTTAGATTATCTGGTTTTGTTTATAACCTTACTTTCTCTCAGTAAGATTGCTGATCAAGAAACTAAAATAACAGTTTCCAGATGCTGCTTATGGAATGGCAAAATGACATTAGTCTTTGTCAGTCTCAGTGTTTCATGAGGCTCAGCTGCAGCAGATGCCATTTTTGTTCAATTATTGATAGACCTTCAGTGCATCTGTGCTTGTTTATAGAATACTCCATTTGCATACTTAATGTTTGCTGTTTCATGGGTTTTACAGATATAAATGAAAAAATCTAATCAAGAGCAGATTTAGTAAATCTATATTCTATATTTTACTATAATTTCTGAGAATTGTTGCTGCTCACAATTTAAATGAAATCTGCGTATTCAACTTAAGTTACTCAAATAGAGTTCTTCAGTTTTTCATATTCTGACAAGTAAGAAAAAGGCTTTTATAAATAACTTAAAAAAATTCTTTGTTGATGTGTTTGATAAATGCCATATATATTTGAAGAAGCTAAAATTAATGTTTGCCTTAATAATTTTCATTTTTTCTTCCTCAGCTACTGGAGTTAAGTTTGACTTGGCGTTTGTACACGTATTTACCCAGACTAAGAAGAAACTAACTTTCAGTTTCAGTTGTCTGCTTGGTACCTATTTTGGACTCATCCACCTCTCTAAATCCTATGATCTTGCTTGGTGGCGCTGAGACTTGCAACCAAAATAAGTTACTCTGCTTAGAAAAGTTTGTCTTTGCTCAAGGGATCTGTGTTTAAAGAAAGAATAAAACACCCAAGAAGCAATAAGTGAAATTTCTGTAGAAATAGTATTTTTGGATGTGAGGAAACCTGTTAATGGGTCTGTTGTGTAGTGTGAGGGAAGCCTGGTTTAGTGACCTGGTTTCTCTCTCTCAAGCCAGGGCCTTCCAAGTAGTTTTTTTTCCTAATGTGACCTTTTGCTTAGCCTCTTGCATTTTGCTTCAGTTGCTCTCACAGAGCAGGAAATTGTAATAGTGATAGTGCAGTAAACTGATAGAAATAGAAACAAATAGAAATTAACTTAGTGCTCTTGCCTGTCTATTGATACCAGGCTGTTATTTTTAAAATTGAAATATTTATTATTTTTCTCATGAATATTTTGCAAGCCTCCTTGTCAAAGTAGGTTTTTTTCTTGTTACTGGAGGTAGTGCTCGTTTTGGGTTATTAAATCTTCCATGGGGAAAATGGAATTTAAATCTGGTACTTCTGTCTTCCATCAAGTACACTTTAATTGTGCAGAGATTGGGTATTACTTTCCAAATAATTAGCACTTTTAATAAATAGTGGGTTTTGGTAAGATGATGAGTTTTGGTAGAGCTGTTTTGTAACTGTTCAGATGGGAAGTTCAATAGAAACTAAAGCTTGAAGAGTCAATTAAATGTTTCTAAGGTTTGACATTCAAAGATGTTTCTGCCTGTACATAGTCTTAAAATCATAGCATGGTTTGGTTTGGAAGGCACCATTAAAGGCCATCTAGTTCATTGCCTCCTGCAATGAGCAGGGGCCTCTTAAGCTACTTAAGGTTGCTCAGAGCCCCATCCAATCCAATCCTTAGTGTTTCCAGGGATGGGGCATCCACCACCTGTCTGGGCAACCTGTTCCAGTATTTCATTGCCCTCACTGTAAAAAATTTCTCCCTTGAACCTAGTCAAGGTCTATCCACTATTAGTTTAAAACCATTACCCCATGTCCTATCACAACAGGCTAAACATTTGTCACCATTATGATTTCCTGCAGTGGCTAATGGCTCATTAGTTTAGGCTTAGACTGTGTAGGATGAAAGAGTGTTTGTATTAGTTTTGTTCTATACATGACATGAAGCACACCACTCTTACTACAGGTCCCAAATGCAGTTTGGGCTATCTGCTTGTGACAGGATAGCTGGTTGTTGTCTGTTCCAAATGTAGTTACATGAAAGATCCAAAAAAGACAATATGATGTTGAAATTAGGTTCTTCAGGCTTTGTTTATCTTCTTACATGCTTCTGGTTTTTATAAGACTTTTTAAATGTTATTTACTTATGGAGTCTTCGTGTTTGTTTCCCCCACCATTTCTGAATTATTAAACATGTGTTTTAACTATAGCGGAACTTCTGAGTTTAGGTGAGAACCAGCTATTCATGTTTGTCCCTATTAATTAGATGGTCCCCATTGTGTCCCTAACATAATTCTGACCTTTGGGTCTATTGTACATAAATAAAGTAGTAATTTTTGTTGGATATTTTTGATGAAACCAGACACTGTAGCTTAAGAGTGTGTGGACTTGGGTTAGGGTATTTAGCTAGAAAGCAACGTTTCTTAATCTATTTGGATTTATTCGGATGACCAGTTTCTTAAACTTTTGATGGAAACACTGGAATTGCCTGGTAGAATGTATTATTTTCATCAGTCAGAACTTTGTTTATGTAAATGGCAAGCATCTTCCTCATCCAAGTCTGCCTCATGTTGTTCCAGTTTTGCAGGAAATGGCCTACAAGTTGTATAAAGTAACTGTGGAGCTTGGCTTCATGCACAAATTTTCGCTGATGCTTCTCTGTTTATATTTTCTTATGTTTTAGTGTGATATATGAGTGGACAGGCTGTAAGTTAATTGGGGAAATCTTAAACATTGTACTATTCTGGTTGTAAGCAACATCCATAACATGTATAAAAGATACTATATGGGTGCTAGAAGTTTCTCCGGATTACAGGTCCCCTTTGTATCATTGAAAGACTTTGGCTTTCAGTTTCCTTTTGACAGATACTTGCATATTCTAGTTACTTGGCAACTTAAATTAGTTATGAGATAGCAACTACAATTGGACTGGTTTTTATGTTATAATTTAGTTGGTATATGTTATATCTACTCGGTGAGGAAAAATTGTTAATACAGAAATCTGGCAAAGAGCCATATTTAGTGCACTGTGGCTATAACTAGTGGTGCTTTTAAGTTGATTTTGCAGTCTTATAGTTGACACTTCAATTAAGAAGTAGATTTTCACATAAACATTCCATGATAAAGGATATTCCTGGCTGATTAATTTTTCTTCTTAGTGAGCATTGATGACTTTCACTACATCTTACCCTTGAATCTTGCATTTGGGGAAAACTGTTCTTTTGACTCAATCCAGTGTTCACTCTTTTTAATATTCATATAGATTTGGGTTTTGTGCAAGGAAAACATAACAATTTGGGAAATCTAAAATGCAGCATTGTTCTATAAAACCTGATTTTCAGTTTAGTATTTTAGTGCATTTCTGCATGAGGGTACAGTTAGCCCAGTCTTTGTTACCAATTAAACAGTCCACACCCATCCAGGTAAATAATGGAGTGCATCTTAAATCGTTTGCAACCTGCCAAGTTGTCTGTTTTGATACTTATCCACTCTTGACATTTCTTCAGCTCATATAAAACCAGAATAATTCTAAGCTACCGCATGAAATTCTCTAATATACCTCTGAAGATATGAATATATTGTGAATGTAGTGTGATTGTTACATGTCTCAGTTGGGAACTTGGTGATATAGTGTATATTTCTTCCAGAAAGTACTTTTGTGGGTAAGTAAACAGTAAAGTGCCTTTGAAAAAATATTTGTATTATGTTCAGCCATTGTTCTGTATTTAATTTATATTTTTAATTTCTTTACTGTTACTGAAAAGAGGAAGCTAATAGAAATGGGAGAAATGTTTTTTTATGTTGTTTCCATGAATCTAAGGTGGCTCTTAACTCCAGCAGAACCAGATTAATTGGCAGAATTGAGAAGGTTGCTCTTAAGGGAATTGATATAATGGGATCTCACTTTTCAAAGGATTTCCAAATCTGTTGAAGGTGGTTACCTTCTCTAAGCACCTTTGTCTCATGAAAAATTATTTCTGAATTTTAGCTTAAAATATTTGAGATGCAGATTTTTACCTTTTTTGTGCGTCTTAGTCATTAAATCAAGGGGAAAATTTGCCAGAATACTTCTGTACTTGTTTTCTCTCAAATCATCAACAGCAAAGGCATTTGGAAAAAGTATTCTTCTTTGCAGTTACATCCTCAGAGCGTGCTTCATACGCAGTGAAGGGATACGGTAGGATTTTTCTTTACCTGAACAGATGATGTAATGATGATTGCAGGCATGGAATTAAAATGTTTGGATTTTGTTCCTAGCTACTGCATATATATGCAGTTTGTTTAGGGCCTGATTTTGCCTTCTGTGTAGGTTTTTTTTTTTGGATGATGAAAAACTTTTACTGCAGAGAAAATGAAATACGTTTTTAGTCAGTTTTATAGATATTGTATATACAGTGTCTTACTGTATTTTAACAAATGGAAATGAGAAAGGTGGGAGAAAAGTTCACAAATTATATTAATGCAGTGGCTTAAATGCAATATTAGAATTCAGTGAAGGAGTGAGTAACTGCAAGACAAAATAATGAAGCAGAAAATATATAAATTGCAGTATGGAACCAAGTTCTATAATCAACAGAATAGGTTCCATGGTATATCCTGGCTTCTTTTAGACTATTTTCTTTTTTGTTAACAAGTTAGATTGTAATTTGAATTTTTGACCTGTAGTACATTCTGGAAGTATGAGTTCTTGTGTAAAACAAAGCTGTTGCTTTGGTGTATATTAAATAGTATTGTCTTTAACCTTTAGGATTAACCTTTTCTTTAATCTTTAGGATTATTAAATGTTGCTGGTTGGTGATGTATCCCCTAAAGGTCTTTGTATTGACAGTCATATTAGTGCAGTTAAATTGCTTTCTTTTCCAAAACTGTCAGTGTAGACCTGACTTAAACATCATGTGAGGATTGATGTATTGAAAGGAAGCTAACTTTAGTTCAGATTGGGTTTTGCATCCAGTTGTAAGAGAATGACAGAACCAAAACATTCTGGGAGGTTCACAGTTTTTTAACACTTTACTGTCAAAAAACCTTCCCAAAACCATCAAGTTGTGTGTTTTAGAAAGTAGAAGCTAATTTGGCCTTATCAAAGACAGATCTTGAACTGTATTCCATTTCGTAAAGATCAGAAATGGCTGGTATTAAAATAAAGGTGAATGTGAGACAATATGTAACTGTGTAACTTTCTGAAAACCGCTTCTCCTGAACCTGTAAAGACAGAGTGTGTGCGCGCCTTCTGTCACAGACAAAACTGCAATCCATTTCTGTCTTTTACAGTGTTAGGGTTAGGAGATGCACTGAAAGGCTTTTCAGTACTTAGTTAATGAAGTTGGATAATGGAGTACTCTCCTACCCAATGTTGTATTAATCTGTGTAAAATATGCTGGGATATGTTACAGGGTGTATTAAGACAGATGTTTTTATTATGTTGTGGTAGCTGTCTTGCACATGAATATAAATTTAGTATTAGGTTTTATTACAGTACACCTGTGATTTTAAGACATTGTTCAAGGTAATACAAGGTTCTTTTATATTTTTAAAGAATAACTTCAACTTACAATACTAAATACTTTCGAGTAGTTTTAATTACATCTGTTTAATTGGGTGTTTTTTCTCTGTGGGGTTTAGCCGGCGAGGACTATCCTCAGCAACTGATGCAGAAGGAAAGTGAGACCCTACAGAAATTGAAAACTTTTTGTTCACAGAACTAAAAGAAGAGAACAAAGATGTAGTGCAGGAAGGTTTTTCACAAATACATCTTTATATTTTTGCTGTTAGTTTTAAAAGAAGTTCCCCTATTCTAGTAAAATTGATACTTGCTTTGCAATCTTACTGAAATGACAGAAATACTTAGGAAATGCACTGGACTAGTGATAATCTTTTTCCTGTAATTATAGTTTTTACTGCCATTAGGAGTGTTCTTCCAATTTGTAGCATTTACTGGAATATGTGTATCTGATTGTATTTCATGCAGTGGGTATTCCTGATTTTACCGATGTGATACTTCTTTAATGTTTAGGGCTTTTTAGTGTTAATGTTTAGGGCTTTTTAGTGTTAATGTTTAGGGCTTTTTAGTGTTGTAACTTAGTGAGTCATCTCCATCAGCTTTATTCATGACTCGAGTCAGAAGGCAGTAAATTGCCTTTATCTCCTCTAGCCGTCTTAGTGTGTTTTTTCAAAGATTGAGTCCTGGTGACAGCTATTAAACCTAGTGAAAATTCTTTTCATTAGGCTTCCTATTTAAAAAAAGGACTATAGTTTACTGCATGCTGTATATTTTATAGCTACATTTATTTTAGTTGTTCTCTAGTTTAATGTATTTGTGTAGCTTTCTGTGAAGTGAGAGAGCTTGTATTTTTCCAGACTCTCTGGTGAGTGCTATCACTCAGTTCATTGAGTTTTGAGATGTTTAGACTGGAAGACATTTCTGGAATCATCTAGTATGATGCCCAGCTCAGAGTAGGGATCAGCTCTGAATACAGACTTCAGTGCTCAGGAAGGTGTATAAATTGTGGATTTTGATAGATCAGTGTTTTTCATTTAAAATTACTTACTGCTATTGTATATGAACTGTGTGGGGATATTGTAACTTCTGGATCTTGCATAGAGATCTTAATTGAGGAACAAACCAAAGAGGGAAGGGTGACAAGAAGGGGTGGATGGAAGAGAAGCCTTTTATTACTTTAACTTCTTACTGGCAGCTTAACTTCCAGCGAACTTGTTATTGGAGTGAAGTAATAGACTATTCTGAGGAAAAGACAAATAGTGCAGAATCAAAAGTATCCTTCAAATTCTAGCTTTGATTGCTAACTAGCAGCTTTAATAACTTGTATGATTTATGTCATTAAAATATAGGTGTCTTTTAGTAAGTTACAATTTATGTATGGTTTAAGGGCCTTATGCCTCCTTAAGACGTCTTTGGAAATAATTTTTCTTTTCTAGAAGGAACTTAATGAAATAAACCACACTAGAAGGGAGTAATGAATTCTAGTAAGAGGTACAGAAATATCATACCTGTTTTGGCAAAGAAATAGTCTGTTAGAGAATAAAATTAATATTTCGTGTTAATGAAAACAAGTGAGAATCAACAACACTGTTAATTACATTTTGCTTTACACACACAACCTAGATAAAGTGCTAATTAAACTATTAATTTTAATTTCCAAGTTTATGGGGCAAGTGTTCTTTTCTTGCTAAGGCGTTTTTTGGATGCCGTGTCTTAGCATTATTGCCGTTACTATACTATGAAAGGTGAGTAAATAGTTGCATGTTAATTGGAAAGTGCATCTTCTGGACACAAACCCTTGAAAACTGTATGGTCTGTCATCTTAACATTTCTGTTGATACCTTGCTTTTTGCTGTTCTAAAATTTTCCATGCCGTGTTTAGTACATACCATAATTTTTGACAGCTTTGTTACCATGAATATTGCATCACTTGGAGACAAGATTAATTTTCTCTGGGCTGCTGCAATTGCAAGGCCTATTTTTAAGGAAAAAAATAGCATTGGTTTGTCAGTTAAAAAAAAATTAGGTTTATGACTATGTGTATTTTTACTTGCAGTGTGAGAAGGAATTTGCATCTGATACATTGTCCTGTATCAATTCTTAGGTGTTTTTCCAAACATTTAGTTTCATGATTTTGTAGAACAAATTTAAAAATAGTGTAATATATTTAACAAACTCAGAAGAATCATCTTGGCCGTTCTCTGTATATTTAGACTGCTCTATCAGTGGTGATTGAGGTGTAAGAACATAGCACATGATACGTCTCAAATACTTTGGAAATCTGGTTTCAAATACTTGGTAAAAAGGGGAGAATCCATACTGTATTAAATGCAAAATATATATTTTGAAAACCGAGTGTATTCAATATTTTGGTGTAGGTCTACTTTTTACATTTGACATTAAAATTAGTTGGATTTGTGAGAAATATAATTTTTAATGCTTCTCTCTAAAGTAATTAGCAAGTATAATCCTACAGCTGCCATTGTAGCAGTTTTTCTAAAAGATTACTCAGATGAATTGGACCTTTTTGAAGGTTGTCTGCAGTAGTAAGTTCTGAAGTATTTTACAAGAATCCTGGCAACAAATAATTTGGAAAGGTTTGAGTTGTGTAAACAGTGCTTTTACAATAGGACATTTTTTGTTTACTGACTTTGATTTTTTGATAATGTTTTTTTCTGATCTTCAGAAAGTTTAACTTCTGCTTTCCTACGCATTCTTTGTCTTATGGCTTTCTTTTCCCCCTGTAATAGCAAATCATCTGTTTTTCTTGTTCTCTTCCTGTTAAGATTGTTTTCCCAGGTACGGGTGACTTCAGAGGTTCTTAATCATCCCACATATTTCTCTATTAAGAGTTTAGCCCTGTTCTCGTGCTGCTCAGTTTTAACTCCCTGTTATGGTATTTACGGGTGGCTTTGGGGAAGGGGCTGAAGCAGGCTGCTACCGAACAGAAGAATGGGAAGTCATATAGTGAGGAAGAGAAGCTCTGATAAGGTAACACTATCATTGTTAAGCTCTGCAAAAGGCTTGAGTATCTGAAAATGAACCTCTCAGGTGGGCTGGAGTTACCAACCAGCACTGATTCAGCTATTCTGTCAAACTGCCCATTGATATTCCTTTCTGTTGTATTTTGGGCAAAACCCATGGACTAGTTGGCCTATCTTACGTGTAGTAACATGGTTATGCTCACATAGTAAAGATCTGTCTAGGACACTATTTGTGTGTGACAGGACTGAATTTTTGTTACCACCCAGGACTCCTCCAGATAAAAGTTTTGAATACATCAAACATCTAATAGTATTAATGATATGTACTGCTGGTTGATGTTTGAAATCAACTATTTTGTCTGACAGGAAGTGTAAATTTGCTAATTCTGTGTTAGGAGTACAGAAGAATTTTCCTGTGCTGAAAAATCAAGGGAACATGATATGTTTTGAACATGCAACAGTAGGAATAATTGTAAGCAGCAGCAGCATCTTAATCTTGCAGCTGTGTTGATAAAGTAATAGGCAGCAGAGACCTTAAGGCACATTTATGGATCTTGATTCTATAGCTGAAATGTTGCTTATACTGTAGTAGTTCAACAGTGAAGTTAAAGCTAAAAAAATGGCAAATAATGACTTCATGGTTTTTCTTACAAATGTTAAACTAGACTAAAAAAAAAGTGGGTTCTACCCGTCTTTTGCTGTATTTCAGTGAACTGAAGACTGGTAGCATTTCAAGACAGCATTTCAAGATTGGTAGGAGGAAGACTAGTGTGTTTTTTAAAGGAAGTGTACGTCAGAGCTTGCATACGCTTCTGTCTTTTACAAAGGAAGCAAGTTAAGTTCTAGTAACGAGTGCAGCTTTACCGCTCTGTGCTTAACATCCTTATCTAGACAGTATTGTAGTTGGCCTTGCCTTATGACGCTTGTCACATTAAAAAAAACCGAATACCAACCAACTTGCAGTTGAACCTGAGATGAATCAAGTAAGTTATGTGCCTGCTGTAAAGTATGGTACTTTGCTTTGTAGCGAAGTTTCTCACAACTGTTCATGGTGTGTCCAGTTTTCACACAAGGATATAGGCGTGCATGTGTGCACCCACAATCTGACCAGTGTAAGCTGGTAGCCGTGGTGTTTCTCTATCCTTTTGGGCTAGGGATTGACAGTAGGGATGATACACCACTTTCCCTTCTGCTTCCTTATGTCAAGACTGAGGTGTACAAGTAGACTAATAATCAATAAGGTTGTATGCTGATTTTTGACTAACTCATGCCAGTTTTATGGGTATGATTGATCCCAGTGGGCCTGCTGATTTTACTTAAAATGCCAATTGATGTTACTGTGAAAGGTCTGTCAAAGTAGCTAATAAATTTCTCTAATAAATTTTTAACATGGGTTCTGGGGTGAGAAGAAGAGATCTTCCTTAATGTTCCATCAATGGCCTTTTTTAGCTAGACCTTAAAACTTGCCTGTGTCTTTTAGTTACCAGGCCTTATTTTTCCTTTCCACATTAAGCCATATTCTTTTGAAAATAGTGTGTACTCTTCTTATGTTAAGTACTTTTTCTACATTGACATGAGTTACTACAAACAAAATTGTTGACCTGAGAGCTCTTTATCGTATATCTTTTGGCAGTTTCCTATAGCAGGATATTTTTGTAAACCTTTTAGTTCTGTCAAATAGTGGTGTCTGCTGCTTCAAGTGGCTGAAGATAGAAGACTCATGTTTGGTATCCCAAATATGGTTGACCATACCAGACTTTTGTGAACCTTTACAAATACTGTGAATGTATTTTGATTTATTAATATTTCCATGTAAAAGTCGCTTATAGACTGATTTAGTTGACTAGTATGTGGATTTGTTTTCAAAGTGCATCTGAACTTAGGCTCTTAAATCATAAGTGGAATGGCTTTTCAGAATGAGGTAAACTTCTTTGAATTTTCTTATTCTCAACACATGTGTATTTGCGCAAGGGCAGAATACTTGTTAACATTCCTGTAGAAAATTAAGGAGAATTATTTTTTTTAAGTTTCATTAGTTTTTGTTTTGAACTGTGAATTTTTTTCTATTTGATCTTTTTGATGTGAACAGTAATACTAAAATCCCTTGGAATTGTCTCTGATAGAGTATTTTGTTTTCTCCTAAGTGATGAGTTTTTTGCCACTCTGGGTACTATCCTTTGAGTATTGTTTCACAGCAGGCTGTGGTTCATCTTTAGTAATGTCAGAAGTCTTTTGCTGTTGGGTGACTGAGCATCAATTGAATCTGGATCAATTTGATGTGTTATTTGTCTGTTTGGTGTAAATGCATGTTACAGTTTCTGGTGATACTACAGTTTTATGCTGGTTTAAAAGGATGGTCAGTATCTGAACTAACATCAATAGCAAAGTATAATTCATTAAAAAATATACCACCACGAAGTTAAGTCAAAACTATTTGAACAATGATGAATTGGCAGGTTGGATTTATATGCCTTAATATCATACATCAGGGCTTGGTTTCCAATCAACACAAGTGTTTTTGAGTCGTGAAATCAGACTGAGTATTATTGAACCACAGCCTTTGGGCAAGTACTGTAATAAGACCTGTTTATTTACAGGTAAACTAGAAACATTTATTAATTAAAAACACTGTGTGAAGGTGGATTCATTTGCAGTTGATCACATAACTGTTTGGGAGCTTTAGACTGCTGCATCTGATAAATGAAACTTGGGATATTTAATCTTTAATATGCTAAAATGTACAGCATAGTTATATTGAATTTACTAATCCATTTGATAGTATAAAAACCAGGAGTATAATTAACTTCATTCCTTTTACTATTTTTAATCAATGGAAATTTTTGAAACTTTAACATTTTTATTTTCATGGAGTAAATGGGAATGTTTTAAGTTCTAAGAATGATAGGTTGACCATGAAAACTATGTTTACTTTCAGAGAGAACAGGAAATGAGAATGGGTGATATGGGTCCTCGTGGAGCAATTAACATGGGAGGTAGGGATCTGAAGGAAAAAGGCTTCTGTAATGTAATTTTTTTTTTTTCTTTGGGACTGTACATGTTACTCAAGCACTATTAATTAGTGACAACTACTGGTAAAAAAGGAGTAAGCAATATTAGGAAATAAAAAAACCCCAACATATATTTTTCTTTCAAACAGCTTTTCCCCCCTTCCCCTGGTGTATCTTTATTGCTTTGACTATACATGGCAAAAAAATGATGTGCAAGTTAAGAGAAACAAAAATCAGGGAAAGGTGGTGCTCTGGGAGTTATCTGATACAAAAGAGGAATTTTATGTTCAAAAAATATTTGGCATGGTTTTGGAGGGACTACCTATTCACAGAAATTGTGACTGTAATTGCATGCAGTGAAATACTGAAGAGGTTAAAATTGGTAACTTCTTCTTGATATACTTGGTGAGATAAATGAATAATGTTCTTGGTGTTCTACCAATTTGCTTCAAGTTTCTATTTGCAAATATTCTCTGCTAGCTCTTGCAGCTTAAAGTACTGTCACTGCTAAAAACTATTGCTGTGTAATCTAGAAAAGTATAACTAGTGCTTGCTCCATATATGCAGACCGAAACAGTTTGGAATCTTACTTACCCAGAATATCTGCTTTTAAACAAGACTGAAGATATTTCTTCAAAACCCCCAAATCTAACTAAACTGTGTGAACTGTTAATATATTGGAAGCTTCCTAATGGTAATTTAAAATAAATTAAGATGATAATTAAAAGAAAATAAATAAAACTATTTTTTCCATGTATTTTAAACTCGAAAGTACATACAAAACTTAGTAAACATTTCACTTGACCTTTTGAGTAATGTGAATTGATAGAGTAACGAATCTGCTTGGTTCAGATCTTAAAATATGTTATTCACTATTTCGTTGCATTTATTGAGATGTATTTATAGCTGAAAAATAAAAATAGGCTTGTGCTTTCAGGGATGATGAAAATTATTTTAAAATAATTCTGAAGAAAGACATTGTGAAGTTATCTACAAATATTAAACTGAAGCATAAATTGAGGCTTAATTTTTTTTTATAGTTGTACTTTTGCATATTACTGCAGCATACTTGAAAATTCATTTAATTGGAAGACTGTAAATATTGATACTGTGCCAGTTGTCCAGATCCACAAGATACACTTTTTATGTGCAGATTTTAAATGTGTATTTACTGCAGTTCTTAACAATGATGTTATTGGTCTTGCTAAGTTTTATGTTACGACTTGATTTTAAACTTAATACTTTTAGAAATAAATTGTATCATTCTAAAAATGTTATAGTAACACTGAACTGCTATCTGAAAGTATCCATGGCAAGTAAGTGTAGCATTTATTTCTGCAGAGGCTGGATTTTAAGTTCGCTTATTATAGAGATTTTGTTTTTTCTCCAGCATATTAACTCCACTGGTACAACCAAAATAATTGACCCCAAAACCTTACAGTAGACCTTTAAACAGTAGATCTTTAGTTGTTGACAGTAGCATCCTTTCTCAACATTTCTGTTGGAATCGTAACTTTATTTTTAACTGACCTTTCCTGTGCCGTTTGCGACTTTTTATTATATGGGACAGAGGAAGCTCATGATAATTTTCTTAGAAAGCAGAGTACCTCTGTGACAGATTTAATAAGTGTTGGGCGGACTTGTGCGGAACTGCTCATTTTTACAGCTTTCTGTGACAGGCAAGTTCTGAGAGAATATGTATGCCTCATCAGAGCACTTAACTGGATCTGTAGTGCTAAGTGCAGACTGTAAACTTAAATATGGAAAAAAGGGGCTTTTTTGGGGAGCTGTCTCTGCATTGATGAGGATTATTGACTGGCGTGTTGGTGCATTTCAGACATTTAGAGTGGACTTTTTCAGCCCTTCAGTTTGCAGAAAAAACTTTTTTTTTTTGTGTCTGCATTGTGGCATGAGCATTAATGACTGCTTTCCCTCTGTTGCTGGACATGGTCCTGCAAATTAACTCCTCACATCAGTGTCCCACCAAAGAGAAAGGACAATCAAGTGGTTAGCTCTTAGAGTGTGCTTTGGAGATAGGAGGATTTTGGAGGACCTCTGAGTTACAGCTAAATATATTGTAGTGGCCTCTCGCTGAAAGTATGCAGGGCCCCACTCGCTCCTTGCATTACACTCCTTTCAGAGTCTGCTCTGATCTGCTTCTGCCTGAAACAGGATCAGTATTCCAGAGGTTTGATAGTATAGATTGCTATATGCCACGCTGGGTGCATGTGTATGATACAGAGCACGAGAACTTTGTCTCAGTTGAGAGAGAAGTGACAGTACCTGTGGGTGGCCAGCTGGCTCAGTTTAATTAGGCTGATAAGCAAGCCAATAGCAAGTAATTTAGCATTTAGTTAATGGCACTACTGCCTGCACTAAGTGCTGCTACCATCATGATAGTCCTGCAGAGTGCCTCTAGCCTCTGAGAATAAAGGTTTCTCCTTACACTGGCAGTTTGCACTTCTTTTCCTTCTATACTAACTGAATGGGTGACAGTAAAAAACCATTTTAGAGCATATGCTACTGTAATTTTCTTGAATTGTAGCACAGTCTTCCACCTGCTGCATGAACTGATCATGTTTATGGGTAGGTAGGAAGCACCCAACCTGAATGTACCTTTGCTTTGACTTAGTGTTTTAGGGAGAGGTCTGGGAGTTATTCATTATTAAGCTCAAAGACTTCTGCTTTTCAAAATTAGAAGATTTCTGTCACTTGTAGTAAACTTGTAGCATGCTACTGTGTAGCATGCATTGGTTTTGCTAAGGAGTTTGTGGTTGGCATAATGTATATGATCAAACCCAGGTCTTCAATTTTGGCAGTAATATCTTGAATGCCATGGTTTCACTGGCTGCTGTGACATGGTGTACTCAAGGCAAGTAATACAGGTGTGATTTTGCATACCTGCAGATAGTCACAGTACTGTATCTGTGCCAAGTGGCCTCCTTTCAATTATGTATATTTACATATTCATTACTAAAAAAGTGCAATCGTGATGACACGTGAGAGGGTTTCTTTTTAAAATATAAACAACAGGCTTATTAGTCTAGCAGTATGTCAGATTTCTTTATGTTATAAAGTGTATACTAAATTCCAAAGGTATGCTTTCTTCCATTATTGAATTTTGGATGCATACTTCGGGCTGAAAAGGATGGATTATTGTGGGGGATGTGGGGAATGCATCACCACCAGCCTTGAAGTTGATATTTCATAATAGTAAGATGTGAGGTAGATAATCAGACCTCTTTCTTTCTTACAGCAACATGCGAAAATGCTATGAAGGCATTTTTACCTATGTGTTCATTATGTTAGTGAGGGCTGGCAGAGTAATGCTTCTTAGTGTAATATTACAGCTAAATGATCTCCTCAGAATATGTTTTCAAGATTTTCTTATTCTGCCTCTTGGATTCAGAATTTTAGAGGAGATTGTTCTGTCATTTCAAGTTCTAACAAAACTACTTTGTTTTCTGGTACTTATAAGAAATTACAGCTAAATGCAAGATTTTATTTATGCTATATTACAAATAATTTATTGTGAAGTTGAGTACCATCCCTGGTATTGCTTAGACTAACCTACTGCACACTATATCAATTAACGTACTGCTGGTAGAAGAGTTCTTGCAAATGTACATTTCATCTGTTAAGATCCTGAAGGAGCCAAGTTGCCTTATAGCTGCCAATATCTGTAAAATCACTTGAGATTTTTGCTAATTTGTGGTGTGCATGCTGCATGTAGGTGCAATATGAACACTTTGGTTCCTGCACAGAAACTGTACAGCTATATTTAGCTGTAAAGGTTGGGATTTTCAAATACATGAGGCAAATTATGTAATGCAGAATAATAGAGGTTATTTAAAATCTGTTTAAAAGCAGATGATTGAGATAAATGTACAGTCTCAAAGAATATATCTTTTTTTTTCCAGTATTTGAAGTCTTGTACATTTGGCTTTTTAAGTATTGTAAATTGTTTGTTTGTTCTTGTAAAATTAAGATAGGACAGCTCTAAGTATAGATTGTTTTGCATAGATGCGTTTAGCCCAGCACCTGCTGGTAACCAAGGCCCTCCTCCAATGATGGGTATGAATATGAACAACAGAGGAACTTTACCTGGCCCTGCAATGGGTCCTGGTCCTTCCATGGGACCAGAAGGAGCTGCAAATATGGGAACACCAATGATGCCAGATAATGGAACAGTGGTAACGTATCACATGTTTAATTACTTTGAATAGCTGTCATGTCTCATGGCCCATTTTTGTTACCAAAGGTATTTTCACGCTGAGTAAGAATGTGTTACATGTTTCAGATCTGTTAAAAGTAATTGATGAAACCTTTTCATGCAAATAATTTGCAACCCAAAAGGGAAATATTTTTTTGATATTACTGTGAAAACCCCACTTCCCTTAGGAACGGTAGTCTGTAAATTTAGACTTCTGCTGTTCTTTTCTTTAGTAAAACTAAATTCTGTGAATTAGCTTGTTGGGGTTTTTGATGAACAGTTGAATGTTGGAAGGTACAAAGTGTGAAGATATCTTTGTGTAAACTATTTAGTTTTTTTAAGCAACTTTAGTGTTCTTTGTATTTCTTTTCTAACATTGTTAAACACATGAGATTGACAGTAATTATGCCACTTAGAAAATCAGTGGCCAACAGCTATTGATAACTGTCTTATCAATACAGGAGAAATAATATTGTCCAATTGCCACGGGTAATAAGGAATGTCTTTTATATGTCTGGAATTTATAATCAAGAGCAGATAGGCCATTGGGATGCAGTTAAAGCACTAGCCATTCTTGCTTTGTTCTCAAAGCCAGCCACTTTTCCTAGCTGTAATGTCTTATGTAGAGAAACAACTATATAATTTTAAATCTGACTTTTACATATTTTTTCAGTACTATTCTGTTACTAGGTACTTGGATTAGTGGTGGTGTGATATAAAGGAATACATAGTATTAACAGTTACTCTGTTACAGTTTTATTGGAACACAGAAGCATTTTGTAGCTGCGGTTTTTTATGTATACCTTCTCATCAGTATCTGTCTGCGATTGAGCAATCTGTATAATGAAGTTAGAACAAAATCCTTTGTTCCATAGAGGAAAATGAGATTTCGATTTTGCACAAAATATATTGTGGGTCTGGTCTTTACCAGATAAAAAGGAGAGGATCTTACTTCACATCATAGGAGCCAGCTCGTTTTATCAATTGTGTCATTTGTCACAATGTGGGGAGGATGCTGTTCACAAAATACTGGATTTGGAAATGCTTTTGCTGGAGACCACTGGTCACCTTGAGAACATTCTCTTATGATTAGATACACTGAAAAAGAGGTGTATGGAAAAGAACATGGTATCATAAATCACAGTATCTAACTGAAATTGTTGTTTTTCTACAGAAAGTCATTCCAGGTATGGAAATGTAGGAAATATACTGACACTTCAAAATGCATGTTTAAAAAAAATTCTTTTTCATTCTGTTTTGTTATGCATGCTTCTGAAGGACAAATTAGTTTTTTTCTTGATTTTGGACTTCGAATGTTTTTAACTTGGGAGTCAGGCCCCTACAGAAAAGCATAGTCTTATTGTATTATTGCTGTTGTTAGACACTTTAAAGATCCTTTGAGGGTTATCTACTAAAACACTGTAACAGTTATTTTCCACTGAGGGAAATGAAGAGTATGCTTTATAGACCAGAAATACAAATTTAATGTTTTTAATTGGATGTTTGTCTGAAGTCTTGAAGGGAAAGTTGTAGCAATCTTCCTTTTGTTTCACTGCAGTCTTTTGAAACATGGATTGTCTTTGAACATAACATTTTAAAAGTAGCTTCCCCCCACTTATGTTAGTGTAGGTAGTTAATTACAGCAGTTTTCTTGTTAGCTGGAAAGTGGGTTCCTTATTGGAAAGAGGACTTGACTTTTTGTCCAAAAGTCATATGGTAAAAGGGATCAGGAATATGTGATTAGTTACTTGTTGAAATTCTTATCCATTGCTAACAAGCTGGCATGCAGTAAGATAATTTTAAAACAGTTTTTACCCAGTGCTACAGATTTAAAGGTGCATTGGCTCAGTAGTAGATCTTTATGCAGCTCTTGAAGTAACCTTTCTCTTATACAATGTTAAACTTGAAACAATGCACATACGTACAACCATGATCTAAGTTGCATGGTTTTTTATCTATATGGATAAAATGCTGGGGTTTTACTTACATATACATATATGTATGAATTAGCAGGCTCCAGAACTGCTGAGCTCTACTATTGTTACTGGAGTTAGGCTTTCAGAAGAATTCTTTTCTGATTCAGGCATATAAATAAAGTGCTGGTCTTGAATGTCCTTGTTGAACTCTGAACACCTGGGGAGTTACTGTAGATCTCTGTACAGAAGGAATTTCTTCTGAAAGCGTAACACCAGTCCTTAACTGGTGAATGATGAGTTATTTCCACATCTGATTGTACCATGTATCTATGCTTTTAATGGTTTATGTTGAGTTTAAATTTCACCGTGTGGGTCTCTATTTTTAAATGCTTGCATAAATACTGAACTGTAAGTGCTCAGATGCATGTCTTCTGTTTCAGGTCTTAATTTCTAAGCAAATAAATCTGTGTAAGGATATATACCTTTATTAATATTAAGCATAGAGCTAAGGAAAGTAAATATGGAATATTAATTGGATTTTTATCTCACACTGATATTTCAGCATGAGCCTTAGTTACATACTGAATTTTTTATAAACTAGGAATAGTCCAGTTACGCATTTGTCACTAGGTAGTTTTGTTTGGACAGAATTTTAAAAGGCTTAACTAAAGATTTCTAAAGTGCCATACAAAAGGCTAACTCCAGGTAGAATGGACTTGAAATATCCATAGATATGTGGGTATAGACATCTTAAGGCTATTAAAAGAATAAATATGCAGTGTCTAGAAATACAAAAGCTAATTTCCTCCACCCCCTACTTTGACAATGTTTCTCTGTCTAATTTGTTTAAGGGAGAAGCTTTGTAGTTGGTATGTAAGACACAGTAGGGCTTAGATATAAAACTGTTTGCTGTCTCCTCTGTTACATAGAGAATGTATATTGCTTCAGATGTGCTTGTAAGGATGAAGTTACGATTCAGCACCAGAGTTGGTCCTAAGTATTGTTTTTAATTTTTAATTTACTTTACAAAGTTGGAGCATAACATTAGCACTCTTTAATTTCCAGCTCTTTTTCCATAATAACTAATTGAATTGCTCCTTTCTTCCTTCTATGTGTGATCCTGATTCTGCTGGACTATCTGCTGAACTCCATGGCAACATCACTTGTGGTTTTTGTTGTAACTCACATTTGGCATGTTCCAAATGGACTTGTGTTAGCATAATGAGAGATTCCCTCAAGGAGGCCCATCCCAGATGGGTTCACCTCTGGTTAGTAGAACGGGCTCTGAAACTCCTCAGCCACCAATGAGTGGTGTAGGTGCCGTGAGTGGTGGACCCGGTGGCTTTGGTAGAGGAAACCCAGGGGGCAACTTTGAAGGACCTAACAAGCGTCGCAGATACTAAATCTCAATCAATTCCTTACTGTTTTAGAAATTCCAGTAAAATTATACAGTGATATGCCTTTATAATTTTAGCTGTTATCTGGAAACGGTTCTATTGTTATTGTAGTCTTTAAAACAGTTTCTTTTGTAAAACTTTTTTTGTATTCAGTCATAGGCTTTGTAGTATAGAGCAGAAATGATGCGGATCATTATGTAAGGCAATGTGTTTGTGACTCTAGCAAAATACAATGTGTGACTATGCTGTAAAACGTGCAGTTATCTGATTACAATAAAACAAAAATCACTGGAAAGGATTTTGGGAATGTTATTACTAATACTGAGTAAGAATAATTTTATGCTTAATTATAAGTGGCATCATTTTCATTTTTACGTAGATTCTACTGTGTGTCAAGAAAGTTCCATTCTTTATAGTGATTGTTTAGCTAAACTTCATGGTGCAGTACATACTATGGAAAATTTAAAACACAACTGCTTTTGTTTTGACTTTCAAAGAGCATAAAATTTTATACAAAGTGTTCTCAGAGATACTGTGTCCTTGCTTCTCAATCCACCATAGCAAACTTAGTCAGAGCAGGCTTAACAACAGAGGTTATCTGTTAGAAAAATTATTAGAAAATTTAACCTGGGGAGGAAAAAAAACTTTGGAAAGAACTCTCTATGTGTGCTTTATTCATAACAGTATGAGTGAATTTACCTAAATCATATTTATAGAGGAGAAAATTGATTGTGACATCTGTGTGTTCTGCTGATGATTAAAGTATCTTCCCATTGCAAGGAAGGAGACATTTCTGCAAGCTGGTTGAAAGCTTTCCACTGTGTTTGCACATCATTATTAATAAGTATACATTTTCCCTGGTGGTTAGTTTGAATAAAAACATCTGTTATCAGTGAGTAACTGTTTAATTAGGAAGCAAATACATGTTTTCCAGTGAAAATAAGTGTTCGCTTATAGTTGAGTAATACGCATTTAGAAGGGTTGCGCATGAGTGTTCCTCAGAAAGGTTTTACAGAATGATGAATTTGGAAAATGCCCATTTACAGAACAACTCAGGGTAGATTTGCTGATGGAGTTTTAAGATAAAACTAATAGTAAAGCAATTAGGAAGCTTATTATGATTCTGGTTTTGTCAGTCTTGGAAGATGATGGAAAAGACCTATTGGTTCTATTCCTGTAATGGCAAATATGTAGGGATATTGGTTGGTTACTATTAATCTTTTTCCTGTGCAAAATGGTTATAAAATAGTAGTGTTCTTTTTTGTCAGTTCACTCAAATTTTCAGAGGTAGAAATTACTAAATTTTATCTGCATGAATAGTGTTATTAAATTGATTAAAAACTGATTTGAAATAACCTCATGCCCTAATAACATGCAAATGGTATATACATAGCTCAGCATGGGATGCAAGGAGCAGAGTGGCCATGTGTGTGTTACTTCTTAATGTAGCAGTGATAGTCTTGGTGGATTGAATTTTGAGCAAATGGTTAACAAGAAAATTGCAGCATTGCTGGCGTTTTGGAAATACACTGTTATTTAAATTGCCAGTGTTATATGGCTTAAGATACTGTTTTCAGACAATTCAGGAGTTACCTTATGTGTAGGTCCTCACTTGTGACATCTGTACCTGCAAAGCATTTTCCTTTAGATTGTCTTTAATGTTGCCATTTTTTGCTTGACTTGATACATGCCACACTTTATAGTTTGTAATACAGTACTGAGTTACCTTTAGAGTCTGACATGCTCTTTCCCCTTGGTATATGTATCACACTATAGCACTCATTCTTAAAATAAACCTCAACCAAACTGCAAATGGTTTTACTTGACACACTGGTCCTAAGCCTCAAGATTTGGGAAAATTGCTGTTTTTTCACTGCTATAAACTAGTGTTTGCATATAGCAACTACTTAAGCTCTCTGCTCTAGTGTCCTTCATTCAGTTGAAAATGCAGTTGACATTGGTATCTAGTAAGGTGTCTAAATATGAGATTACTTTTTTCTCATCTTTTCTGCCTTTGTGCATGACTTTTTTTTAGGGGATTGAGAAAGTATTGGTGTGAATTGGTAGTTCTAAACTGTAAAGCTGTACAGGGAACATGTTTTAAATACAAACTAAACTAGATTCAAAAGGTTCGTTCATTTACTTCAAAGGAAAAGGCTGTGTTGTTCAGGCCTTTTAGCTAGCTCCTGTATATTTGTTTAGCTATGTAAACCCTCCTTCTCGTAGTATTCGAGTATGTTTCAGAAAAACATTAAATATACTAAATCTGCAAAAGTGGTTCATTCTTTCCATGCCAGCTTCATGCTATTTTAAGTGCATGTTTGTTGCACTGTGGTTTTGGTAACAAGTGGAAGTATGCATGTATTTGGAAGTTATTGTTGATTTTATTTAACTTCAGTGATTGTCATTCCACAGTTGTGACCTGCCCTTCCTGTAAACCTCTGACTTGGATGGCTCTGCTGCATGGTAGCAGTGGATTTGTCAGCTGTCCTTACTGCAGAAAATAATTTAATCTATTTTTAAATGTCCATGAACCAAGTCCTTACAAATAAATACTGAAATGTTGACTTTGGGCACGTTGTAAACATTTCATGAAGAATGCCTTTTGTAGCTCATGACACGCTGCTAAATTCAGCTCTTAAAAGCTTTCTTTGGGCTGCCTGGCTCAACTCTAAAGGCAGTGCTTCTTGTTTTGCCAAATGTGGTAGTAACTGATCCTAGCTATACAATAAACACCTAATTTTGTTAAAAAAGGAATGGTCCCAAATTGTTTCCTAAAAATGTGTAGATGTGGCCAACCAGTGTTTTTGCTTGAAGGTTCTGCCCTATTGCTAAAGTGATTGATTTTTCTTGTTCCTCATCTGGTTGATCAGTTTATAATTTTTTCTGTGTACATGTGTACTCAAGTTTTTAACTACCTTTGCACTGTTTGACTAGAAAGCACAGTGAAGTCCTGACTCTCTGCTGTATGCTATGCTAAAACAAATAGGCTTGGAATATATATGAATCTGCCAACTACAGTGCACTTCCTTTTGTAATGTATTTACTGAGCTTTTACATTATTCCTGAAATTTCATATTCCTAAATTGCCTAATTTTCCTGTGAGATACAATTTTAGTACTTAAAGATAACAAAGCTTTACTATACCATTTAAGTTAAACACACCAGTACCAGCTTGTCTAACTACATTTGCATTTGTCACCACCGAAAGGGGAACTATTGGGCATTTAAGAAGTAAAAAATTCATTTTGGTTGTCCTGACCAGTGTGCTCATTAGATAAAGCATATTGATATCTTGGGAAACTTCATGGCGATCCTAATATGCTTTACTGTATTTATTTCTTAAGAAAATCATGAATTACTGTGGATTACCTAGAAAGGAAGTTCCTGACCTGCAGTTGTTTTATTTACTGTCCACATATTTTTTATCCAGTTGTACATAAAGATATAACAAGCTGGAGATTCTTACTAGAACAAAAAATTAAAATAGATGGCAAGAAGACAATATGAACTAAATACTGCATTAATTTAATTTTAACCATAATCCTGAAGGATTTTATACTATGCACTCTTGAAGGAGCATTCTGATCTAAAGTATGCTGCCACATTTTAAAATGTTATACCAAACTCATTTCTCTCTTTTCCGCTCTTGCTTTCAGATGTAGAATAATTTGTAATTACAAATTCTTTGAAAGGTACTAAACAGAAACACAGTGACATTTGTGAACTAGATGTTGATAAATGGTTGCAATCTACGTTGAGATAACTTGGCTCGAAAATGCTGAAATAACCAATCTAAAGGCAGATTCTCGAGTGAAAACCAAAACGCTGTTGGCCTTTTGAAGGGAGAAAATAGGCTTGGAGGTGAGATGTTCAGCAAATGAGTGGTGTGCTCTCGTGACATGAAGTTCATTTTACTTAAGCATGTTGCAGAAACAAATTTTTTTGCATACTTCTTAATTTATATATTTTTTATAACAACTTGGATCATGATTTTTCCCTTCACAAATCAAACTGAAGTGTAATCAAACTACTAAAATCACATGGAAGGCAGGGTAGCAGCTAGTCAATTTATGTTGGACCACAAATGTGAAGGGATTCTAAATCCCATTCCCAAGACTTGAAGTGTTGCATATCCACGGGTAGTTTTAGGGTCTGCATCCAGCATCTTTTGTTATCTTATGCTTATGGCCAAGAGTGGGGGTCTTCAGAGAGCACATACTTCCAATGCAATTTAATTGTCTTCTTAGGAGCCCTGAAATTATTAATACGGGCACTGTGCTGTCATCAAGATGCAGAATCATCTTGGAGTTTGGTGCTTTCCTTGGGCTGTTACCTCGTTCCTAGCGTGAGGGAATATCATTTCAAGCTTTCCTGATTCATGAATAGTAAGGAGGGAATGAATGGGGCCTGTGAAAAATGCAGAGGTTGGACATTACTATTTTAGATTATTGGCTATTCAGTGCTAGTTCGGTGGCAAATGTTGAACTTGTAGTAATCCGAAAGCATTTGATTTCTTATAAATTCACTTATTGAGGTATAAGAACTTAGTAAGAGGATTGACTAAAAACTTGGAATACCTAATATCAGGTATAATTTTTCCCATTGGATTGTTTTTATGTTACCTTTTGTTTTATGTTACCTTTTCAGATATACTGTAAAGTAGTCTTAGCAATCTCACCAGTGCAGTGTGTTTTGTTAATAGTTTTGGGTGTTTTCCCATAAAGAATTTTAAAAATATAGCTATAGGCTTTTCAGGTGTGTTTTCACAATAATCCATGAAATACTGAAGCTAGTTATAAAATTGTCTGAAATGTTACTTGTAGAATAAATAAACGGAACATTAAATTTTCATGGAAACAGTACTTTTTATGTTTTTAAATGCGTGGAAACAAACCCTCAATGCATTCATTTACAGTGGGATAGATTTAATAGGTCTTTTCCATCTTGAACTTCCTTAAGATACTATGAAAATTAATATAATTGAAATTTGGAGGCATTCTTATTAATGACCTCAGCCTGACTTTTAAAAGCAGTACAAGACAAGTTTCTTCAGAAAAAAAGCAGCCCTTTTTCCCTAATTGAAGGAACTGTTTGGAAAACCGTTCAGAGATGAGCATAGCATACTTACAGGTAAAACTATTAAAAAACCCCTCTGCTCTAATGTAGTGCCTATTATACACACAAATCACACTGAAAGAATAAAAGCAACTTTGTAAGTGTGGGTAAAAACTCGAGTGATTTTTATGTGGTCTCTTGAGTGGAGAATAACATGCTTTATAATAAGAGGTATGAGATTCAAAAGGAGCTGGACTGTGTTACTACACACACGTGTGGATAAGGTTTTTCCATTTGTGTTGGTAAATGGTTTGTCTAGAGTTTCCATTGTTCCTAGATTTACTAGTGTGCTTTTATATCTCAGTTTCTGTAGAGTAAAGCATAGCTGTATAATTTGATTGAATTTACATGCTAATTGTATGCGGGACATTAAGTGCTTGACTTGAAAGAATTGCAGTGAGAATAAAGATACTGTTCTTGACTTTAAGTAAAAACTGCGTGGATCCTTGAACAGGAATAAGTGTGGAGGGTCCTGTGTGTAAATTGAACAAAAAAAATGGGAGAGAGGGAATAAAGTAACGTAATAAAAGTGAGAAAAGTGTGGTTTCATTTTATATCTACAGCAGATTCACAAAAATAACTTTGAGTCTTGTTCTACATGAAAACCACAAAACAACTGATTTTTAATAGAAGAGGTGGAAATACCAGTCACATTCATGTCTTGGATTTTTTGAACTGAATTTAGTTTTGTGCAGATGGCCAAGGAATAGCAGAAAAACTGAAATGAATTTATGTTCTAAAAAAATTTTAATATTCTTGGGTTGTAGGGTGGGATCACTGCAGTTGGATGTATCTCTTCTGTGTTGTTTTATGTAGGACTTGATTTTGTTGTTGAATACAGCAACTGTATAGAGCATACACACACCATGTAAGTATGAAACAGCTGATTTTAAGGTTGTTAGCCTCTCATCAAACCAGTGAGAATCCAGTCTTACACCTGTGTGCATCAGACAGAGAAGCACCAAACAGAAGACCATGGTAAAGAAAAATGAAATAGTACATATCTATTAGTAGTGATGGGATGGGATGGGATTAAGGTATTTTCATTAATTTTTTGCCTTAATTCACTGTAATCAATTTTTTGTATGACAGGGAAACTAATTTTATTATCATTTTATAATACTTGAAAGAAAATAATCCCCACCAAAACAGAACACCTTTCCCAAAGAAATCCCCAAACCCAAAATACCTCAGTGTACAACCCAACCCCAAGCAAAACATGTTTTCTCACTTGAAATAACCACGTATACTTAGGCAAGGTGGAAGACAAAATAAGTCTAAAAAGATGTAAAAACCACAAGGGTTTACTGTATTTCTTTTTGCATCTGTTAGCTCTTGATGTTCTGTTCATTTTAATGTGTTGCGTTTTTAAAAAGAGTTCTATTACTGTTCATTATTTGCTAGAAAAGGATTTATTTTACTAAATTTATTTATTGTTACTAAGTTCTAAATATTTTTATATAGTGTCAAATTACACAAAAAACCGCTGCATAAACCAGCTATTGCAGTACTCTGGAATGCAGTCTTTGAACTGCCAGCTGAATTGGTCTTTCAGGCAGCTTACAAATGTTTTAAATATTTGTATGCTAATGGAAATTTGAAATATTTGTGTGCATATTTAAAATAATCCAGTACATGCATTGCTGCAGATACGAATAGCCTTTTGCCCTCCTTGCTTCTTGGTCTTGCTTCATCTGTGTCCCCCTTGCATCCCTGTGCCCAGGCAGTGAGCCGGTAAAGGAGACCCAGTGAGAATTATCGATTCTGCTCGTTTCAGTGTGGAAGGAAAGAAGAGCAAGGAGGGGCAGTAGGGCAAGACTCTTCATAACTGTGCATACATAGGATAATTTGCACTGTAGACACAGAACATAGTTTTATATATGCTCTCATTAGGTGAGTGTGGAAGAAATACATAACCTAGAGCAAATGGGTAAGAAGCATGTTGAGGGCTTTAGATGTCTGAATAACACGGCTGTGTTTTACATTCTTGGTGATAGTTGGTCCAAGAGGGCGAGTATTTCAAGTCATGAAGAAAAAAATGTACACTGAAATGTTGAGCCAGATTTTATGTGAGCTTGATCTGTCTGTTCACTTTCTGCAGTTACCAAGAAGGTTACATGCAAGCCAGTAAAATATGGAAAATAGTGTTCTTCGTGAGTTCTCCAGGAGAGATGATATACACAGTTGCTTTAAAGAAGCAAGACTATTCGCATGTACTTTTTCTTGGAAGAAAAGATATAAACTGCCATTACAAAGATGGGAAATACTGTCTTTGAAAATGCTAACATTCTTCATTCTTTGACATGATAGCGCTGTGTTGTTCTGTATATTATGTTCCACTTTTAAGGGAGAGAGCATGTGAAAGGTAAGCCACAGCTCCGGTTTTGATCAACTTCAAATAAAAAGCTTTTCCCAGAAGGCACAGAAGGAAACCTATAATAATGAAACAGTAGTTCATCTTCACTTTTGTTTCAGTGTGGAACCTTGTGTTTCTAGAACTTCCAGCATTGTACCAGTAGCAGTTCCACATCTAACATTTTCAGAACCAGAGCTGTGCCAAATCATACAAATAAAGTTCTTGCCTTAGTGTGTGAAGAGTGCAATTACTGCAATTCAAAAACGGTATGTTTAGAGTTTTGAAAGAAAATGTATGAAAGAATTGTCATATATTGAATTGCTGGTTTAGAAGTGAAAATTGTAAACTTGGCAGCAGGGATGGCTATGCTTCTAAAATTATTTTGGGATATGTGTCAGTTTATCATTGCCATGTTATACTTTGTGTAGTTTTTGTAATACCACTTAATGCATGTTTGGCATCATTCTTGCATTACACTTGTGTAGTTTCATTATTATTCACGCTGATGAATCCAGCTGTCTGTAGATGGGGGGTACCAGAGCATTTGTTTAGGATTATGTAACTTGTTTAGGAGGGTTTTTCATTTCTAAACTTGTTTTCTGTCTTGTGTTAACTCTGTATGTTCTGAGCAAAATACACTTTTTCTATGTGGGGAAAAAGTAGCAAGTCATGAAAAAGTGTTTTTTTAGGAAAGTAAATTGAAGTCCTGGATCCTTCTTATTGCTTCTAAAATGACAGCTGACTCAGGAGAATAAAATCACATGGTATACTTTCTGCATAATGATTCTAGACTTAGTCCTGCTTACAGCACCCTTCAGAATCATTTTTCAAGATTAAAAAAACCCCAAGTTTAATTTCTGTCTGGTTTTAATCCCAATTGTGTGTACAAGGCAGTAAATTAAACACAAATGTCTTGATGTTTACTCTGAATAGTATTCTTAACTCCCCAAGTTGTATTAAACATAAAGAAAAATAATTAGTTTGAGTTTCATAAGTTTTAAATATTGAATTAGCCAGTCCCCTGGGGGTGGGGTGGGGGTGGAGAAAGCACAGATTTGTGGAGAAATCATACTCTTGTTTTCAGTTGTGTTATGTTCCTGGGCATGCATTTTTTACTCTTTACATTGGGACCATTTGTTACAAAGATTTAACAAGAAATATAATTTATCATATTTTATCCAGTTATAAGTATTAGTTCATTGTTACATTGTAAAAATAGAATTGGTTAGTTTAGGCACATGTACTTTACTGGAGATCATAGTAGTATAAATATTGGTAATAGGGTAATTCAGGTGTTGGTCGTTACTGATAATGTATTGTGCCTTTAAGTCTGGTTGGATAAAAGCTGATACATATTGAGCATAACAATGTTTTAAAACTCAGTGCCCAGAACCCTGGTGCTACACTTGCATTTCTGCTTTACTGCTGTGATAGTCAAAAAAAATACTCACAGGTTTGAAAGTGTTCATCTAGGTATATGGGGGAGGGTAAAGGATTGATTATCGTATGTTGCTTGATTCTTGAGGTCTTGTGTAGGAAAACTGGTATTGTAGAATCTTCTTTATATGATTACTTAAAAATTTACTGTATTTTTTTAAACTGTCTTGTGTATTTAAAACTGCCCAGTGTGAAGGAAGCCAAATGGTGTATCTTTAAAGAATGTGGGAAAACTGTTTTACTAGAGGTCTTACTTGAGCTCTAAATCTTTTACTGGTTTGACACTGAGGACATGGTGTCTTAACTCTAACCTTATGCTACAATTATGGTGGAAATTGTGCGAGCTTCTGCCAAGCTTTAGAAGTGATGTGAGGATGTAAGGTGACATACTGACTGTAGGATTGGGCCAAATCATTCGTATTTGACACTTGTCACTGGCTTGCTCTGGTTACCGTAATACATTCCTTCTAGGATTTTGTTTCCTTTTCTGTATTCTAGGTTTTCTTTTGTTTTAAAAGGCTCTAAGTTTTCCTAATGATGTGGAAGATATGAGCTGTTTGAAACTTTATTTGGGGTTTCTAACACTAAATTCGATGGAAATGGTTTAAAGGAAAGGAAAGATGTCAGAGGCGTTGTAAAAACCAGTTCTTTATATGATTTGACAAGTTGTTACATACCTCTTCAGATGTGTTTTGTTAGTAAATATCATGTATGTATTCTTAACCTGTTGTGTTTTTAAAAAGGATTTATGTCTCTTTCTGAGGGGGGCAAAAAACACTGGAATTTTTTCTGGAGTAATTCCATTTTATAGTTTCTCTTTTGTTTAAATATACAATAATTAAGTGACAGAGAGTACACGAGAACTTAATAGATAGTTACCCTTTCTGAACTCACAGATGTGTGCAAATACTAATACAGAGAAGTAGAAGTAGGTAAGTGCTCTTCATGAGTTTACAGATGGGGGAGATACTATTGTGGAAAAGCAGGAAGATGCAGTTTGATCTCATCTTTCAATTTGCAGCTTTTAAGAATTTGGGAACTGCCATAGAATTAAAAACCCCAAATATGACTCTTACAAACTTCACCTAAAATTCTTAAATGTTGTTTCAGAGTTCTGCTATAAACAAAACTAGTTCAATGTAAACATTCAAATAAAATATATGCTTTAATGGAAAAAGTAATTCTGGAAGCCTGTGTTTTATTAAGATGAGTAATCTTATTGAGGAGTTAGCTGTATTTTCTTGTATCTTTACTTTTTGACTACATAACCTTAAAGGAACAGAGGTGAAATTAATGACATGTAAGGAAAGGCTAAATATAGAGGACAGAATTTCCTGGGAAAGGACTGAAGTTCAAATATGTATAACTTACATAGCAGTGCTTCCAGTAGAGGACTTCTGTCACGAGTTTAGAGAGCTCCTGCTTAGAAACAGGTGCTGCCCAAATCTGGTCCTGCTCTTATTGCAGGAAAATGTCATCTTTGCCTTGATTGTGACAAGCCAAGAATAGGATTATCAGGATTTAAGTTTATGAAGAACATAATTATCTTGCTACGGTGATAAATCTGAATGGTTGAAGAGTCAGCCAGCGTCTTAGATAAGTTTGTCTGCTGAGTGGGTATGTGTACAGCTGCATGATTGTTACAGCCTTTTCAGGACTTGGAACATGCCTTTGGTTGTTCCAGCAGTTGCTTCATATGCCTCAGTTAATGAAGTTCATTTATGGCTACAAGGATGCTTTTCAAAGTCTTCATCCTTTCTGCTCAGCAAATTCTCTTGGACAGTGACAGCCACTGCAGTTAGGGGTTGAGACTGGTGCCGTCATGGGGTGCTTAAATCAGCATTTGCTCCTATCAGCTTCAGTCGTCTTAGTTTATACCTGTTCAGTCATTACAGTGCACTTCCAAATATTACTTTTCTTTAATTGAAATTGTATTCTCAATGAGGTGTTGATCTGAGCAAGTTTGAGTAGAGACTTGAGAAAATACAGAAAATACAAACTAGTTACATTTGTACTGGCAATGACACAAATTCCTTTAATAATTCCAGGTGTGTTACAGAAAATTAATCTTTTGGATGGTTCTGATTCCCTAATTTTGTGATAAAGATACTCAGATTTTGTTCTACCTCCGTTTTCTGAGGATCATCTTTAAACTCTTTGGACATCTGCATTTATTTTAGCTTTCACACCTTGATGTAAACTAGAGTCACTCAAACTTTATGCATAAATATATCTTGTCAGAGCATACTGATCAGTCAGGTGCTGATCAGATGCAAGATTTTTTAGAGCCCAGAATGAAACTAAGTTGACCAAAATAAGTTGTTAAATAAGATGGAAGTAAAGTTACAAGAACTCAAGAACAAGATTGAGCAGAATAGGAGAGCAAACAGCTCTGAAGGTAGTCTGTAAAAAGTAGTGCGAAGGAATCTGATAACGAGTACATGTTCTGTTAACCTTTCAAAGAAATGGATGCATCAGGATGCAGAACTTCAGTTTGAAATGCAGATTTCTTTGGAGAAGCTGCTGCTTGCTTAAGTGGAGTTTCTTTTTCAAGACATTGCAAGTAATGTTTGTAGTGTATTAGAATGGATGTTTTTTACTTGCGTACATCAAAGGTCACAAACAGGTAACTGAAGTAACAGCTTTTATGTTTTAATCTTTGTGTGTAACCATTTTCTCATTAATGTGTTGATATTTACAAATTTGGCACCTGAGATAATTTTGATAGCTTGTTTGTAAATTAATATTTTTAATGTGAGAATTACAGTGCAAGCTTGCATTTTGAAATCTGAATGACCCATGTTGAAAAACCGTACCAACAATTAATCTCTGATTAAAAATATTTGGTTTTGAATACGATGGCAAATTACTGCCTTTTTATATAAGATGATATCAAAAGGGAGTTCCCCACTTATCATGATGTGGTCTTGGCCTAGTCCTGTGCAAAGGAGTGTCATCACTGAGGCCTTTACTTTGCTCTCAAGTGAACAAAATGATCACCAACTGGAGTCTCTTTATGTGGGAGGGTATATGGTGGAGTGGTTAATGGTGTTCTTATCACTCACTAAGATGCCTGATCTGTTATTCAGACTTGAAATTATTTCTCATATAGTGCTTTTCAGTCCTCTTTATTGCACGTTAGTAGGTGTTTCCTTTGCTCTACATATGACTGATGAGCTTAAAGCTTTTAAAAAACTATTAGATATTAACTTAGAAAGCTATTTCACTTTGGTTAGGAAGAGTAGCTTTATCTTTCAGGTAGTAGTGACTTCTACTACAATAAGGAATGCTGTACATAGAATTTACAGTGTTATATGGTACTATAAAGCTGAAATAAATCCTGATAGTGCAGTATTATCAATATGTCCAGTTGTGCAAGGAAAGGACAAAAAGCCAAGTTCGAGTCCCAGCTTGCCAGGCAATGAAGCTTGTACAACAGTAGCAAATAGAGAAATGGTTCCTTTATTCAACATTGCTTTGTCGTTTTTTGATAAACAGGTAAGTCTATGTCAGTATACCAATATGTGGTAGAACATTTGCAGGTTACCCTGCAGTTTATTAATGCTGTTTGTTGTCTTTGTCTTGAAATACAGATTCTGTTTCCTGTGTATTTCAAATCTAATGTAAGATTTTCTGTTTTCTACCAAATACAGTTTTATTATGGTGGAAGCCAGAAGTTGGTATTCTGCATTTGTTAAAAAGTAATCTGAGATGGAAGTTGTCACCCAGTAGTTCATACAGGAAGGAAATTACTTAATTGCACAAAGAATCAGATCTTTTGACAGGACCAGAGGCAACAGGTTCAAGCAGAAACTCAGGGTGTTCCTTCTGAGCATCAGGAAACTCATCTTTACTGTGAGGGTGACCAAGCACTGGCACAGGCTGCCCGGAGAGGTTGTGGGGTCTCCGTTATTGGAGATGCCACAAGCCATCTGGATGTGGTCACCTGGGCACTGGCTCTTGGTGGCCCTGCCTGACCCGAGGAGTTGGACCAGATGTTGTCTAGAGGTCCCTTCCGACATTAACACGTCCGTGATTCTGTCATCTAAGCAAAGCTTTGAATTTATTAAACTTTATATGAATGAACTAGCAGTTAAACTGTATTACATGCTTAGGTACTTGAATCCTTCCTTACTAGGTTTCATTTCAATGTAGATGTACGTATTGGGTAGTGTTAAATTTTACATTTTCAAATGAAGCATGTCAAAAAGCTCTCTGAGTGAATCTTGAGTTGTTGTTAATAAGGACTGTGTGACGTCTTGCGCTGCCCTTCCCCCAGCACAGTCTTATGGCTTCAGAGATTTTAGCCCCACAAAGATAATCAGTCCTGCTGTCATTATTTTGGAAGAGGAGGTTAGGACACTGGCCTAACTTGGCAACCTGCTGCAAAAATGACAGGTAAGGAACCTTACAGGAGGGAATGGGGAGCATTGTGTGAAGTTCTGTCAAGCCGAATTGCAAACACTTCAGAAGCTGTGTATTAGTGAATTTCACAATTCTTTAGGAATACTGATTTTTAAAACTAGATAAAATTGGATTATGCACAGTACAGGAAGTCTTACATGAAACTAGATTCCCCTTTAGTTTTTGGAAGATCCAAAATGCCCTCAAACTAGAGAGGTCACTACTACATATATAAGTATTCTTCTATAATACAAAGCTTTATGCTGATTTTCTGTAGTCTTAAAACTAAGATATGAGAAAACTCTTAGGCTTTGCATATACACATTTTTGCTACTTTAAAACAATTTAAAATTATTTTTAAATAAAAAATGAGTCGTAATAGAAGTATGCCTATTTAAGCATTCCTAAAATCTTAGTGGTTCTCTTAACTCCTTGCATAAGCGTAAACTTTTTTGCATAGTGTGTAGCATAATGGTATCCTGACTTCTGTTAGAGTCGAAGAGCTGTACTGATCCTACTTAACTCTGTGCTAGCTGTGCTGGTTTAACTATATCTTGTTTACACCAGACTTTTCTAAATCTGTTTCTGTGATAAGTGATCTCAGAGTTTCCAGAACCTGGCAAAACTATCTCATGAAATTTTAACTGTATCTTACAGTGTAAGTGCAGCATTTTCAGATGCTTTTCATCTGTCAGGTTTCTTAAGTTTTCTTTGTGAAGTCACATCTATACATCATTATTTCTAGGTGAAAGAGGTGATGGGGATTAAAGGTTATTCCCTTCTTCCAAACAACAGTTTTGTACTTTTTGGCTGTTCATTATAAAGTATCACAAAATGCTCAGAACTTCACATCCCTGTAACGTGTCATGTGAGTTCTGAATGGAGAAAATTAAACCTTTACTTGGACATTTTTCCAAGTTGCTCAGCATGAACTCAGTCATTGAAAGTAAAATTCTGAACATTGAAAGATATTTCTGCTGCATCAATGACAACATTTGTAAAATGGATAATTATGAAAATCACTGATGAGCCAGCTATTCTGGTGCTGCAGGTTCCTCAACTTGAAATGGGAGTGTCATATACAGGAGGGGGCTGTATAAAAAAATATGTTTTATTATATATATAATATATATATTTCATATATTTTATATATATAATATATGCTGTTTCATATAGGATTATCTTAATGACTTGTACTACTGCCTCACAGTGCACAAAATTTTGCAAAAAATATAATATGTATGTGTGTATATATATATATAAACCCCACTTTGATTATATTGTCTTGCATCTAGGAATATGACTTGCAAACAAACAATTTTTATTAATTTTACAAAGTGCTTACAAATTTCAGTATCTTCGAATTCAGACCTTGCTGCAGCTGTACAGATGAAAACTTTTTTGTCTTCTGTTTAAATACTTTCAGACATGGTCATAATTCCCTAAATACTGAAGAAATCATCTAATTTTTGTATGGTGAAGACTTGCAATACAAGCAAAACAGAAATAAATGTCCCTTGATCACAGATTGTCACTGGCATGGGTTCATTGCCTGGCCACTAGTAACTGCCACCATTTGTTCTGTCTTGAAATCTGATCCCAGAAGAGGAATGTTGCTGCATTCACATTCCTTATTCTGTGTAACATGCTAACTTCAGGTACCCTACACCTTATAACTTGAAAGTTGTGAAATAGATGTAAAATATTTTTAATAATCTTGCAAAGAATCTAATGCCTTGTTTGCTTAGCTCAAGTAGTATTTGCCCTTTTGTTTCTAGGAACATGATTCTTCTTTGAGCCCTAATTTGGTAATATTATTTTTTTCCCTTAAATGCTTACTTGCTTCTACTTCTCTGCAAGTATCTGCACTTATTTAGAGAATTTGACAAACACAAGATTGGGAAAAATTGTGTTGCAGTGTGTCTCCTATAATCCCTGGCAGCTATGCAGTGATGCCAGGTAACAATTGATTTAGTCTCTGATGGTTTTATTATCCTCAGCAGGGACTACCCGTAATTAAGATGAGCAGGTTTGGCCAGACTAAAGTTAAAACTAAGAGAAGAATGGGGAGGATAAGATTGCTTGACCGTTTAAGAATGTCTAGCACTGTACCTTCTGTTAGTATATCAGCAGCCAACATTGTTATTTGTTACCTTTTGATAGGTAAGCCTGAACAAATGCAAACATGAACACAGCACTGCGGATCATCTCGGGTTCCCTTTGGAAACCCCAAATAAGTGGCCACAAGGGACTGTGTGTTTTCCTGAGAACAGCTCGGCATTGGAGTTCTTTCTGTGTGCTGGATAGTGGTTCTGCTACTCTCAAAATGATACCTGTGCCTGCTGGTGCAAAATGCCATATGGTCACTTCAGTGGAAGTCAAAATTTACCTGTACTGCTGTTGTGCGTTGCTAGGTAATTTTTAAAGTAGACCTAAAATAAAGGGGAAACTTAGGGGGGGAAGCTCTTTGTTACAGTAGCCACCAAAAATCTTGTTAATTAAAAAAACTAAAACCAAAAAATCCCCTCAACCAAACCACAAAACCTGTTCTGTCAGTCAAGCCGGTGAAGCTGCCGAGCATCCGTGTGCAAGGTAGATGTGAAGTGTCCTTCGGTGTTGTAGTGTCACAGCTGTCCCTGCTCAGAATTAGCGCTGGCAGCTTGGAGCTTGTCCCGCACAGCTGGTCTCTACATAGGAGATGCCCTATTACACTGAATGTGTTACTTGAGATAGGTGCACTTGGGAGTTGGTTTTCAATTTTCCTTCATAATGGCACAATATATGCACAGTATCAGTCAGTTTGTGTGTGATGCCTCTCTTCAGAACAGGCATGTTCATCGTGCTGTTAGCCTTTTAGACTATTTCAGATTCATTTTGCTTTGCACCATACCCACTTGAGCTTTAATTTAAAGAAGAGCTTTATCATATGAATGAAAATTCAGTCTCTTACTTTGATAACAACTTTGTGTTGTGTTCCAGCTCACTCTTAGAAATCACTTTTTTCATCACTGGCTGCTTGGATACATTCAGCTCTAACAAAGTAATTACTGCTAATCATAAAAAATAGAGTTTATATAGGTTTATAATGGGTAGAGATGTTGGAATGATCTTAATTTTTTGGAGAGAGAATCCTGAATAAATAGTGCAGAGGCACATTCCTCATAAAAACCATACACATTTTAACACTCCCAGCAGTCCTACTGGCTGGTTTTAGAGCTTGTCATCAAAAATATACCATATTTATTTGGCTACAACTTTGTTATTAATATCTACTTGTTGCCAAGAATGTGGCTCACTGCTTTCTCTTCAGTGAATCTGGGTGGCCAAAAAAGAGAACATAAAAAAATTACAGAAACTGGAGAGACTGTTTTAGGCCTTGATGCTTTAGCTTTCTTGACAGGGGGGGAAAAAAGGGGAGAAACTAATTATTGGGTTTTTTCGTATTAAAATACAGACTGAAAGATGTGCAGTTTGTAATTTTAGCTTTCCTGTTCGATGGGTACATACCTATCAATACCTACATTAATTTCACCATGTCAAGGTAATGTCTCAGGACACTTAACACTTGTCCAGATGACAGTTCCAGCCACGTCCCTATGACTGACAGTTCATCACTACAGGTATTACTGCATTTGACCTGCTAAATGATTGTAATATCAACACTTGCAAAATTATAGCTCTAGTTAGAAAGGGTTAATGGGCTGTGCTCTGTCATTTGTGCTTTAGGAAGAAAGTATCTATTTTGCTGAATGTCTGGTACAGAATAGATAATCAAACTTTTGAAATCTGATAGCAAGCTGCACCATGGGGTGGGAGGGGAAATAAAAAGAAACCAAATGGGAGGATTGATGAATTAACAGCACATTTAATAGGACTCAGATATTAAATCATGCCAACTTAAAAATGGTATTTATTCTGACCTGCGAGTATCAGCCTGTTTTCAAGCATGTCTGATAAGGTAAATGTTACCTTTATTGTAAATGTTTGTGGTTGTGTGTTGTAATTTACATGTATGTCACTTCTTGAGTTGTTTTTTGGGACTGTTCCTGAAGTGAAGCTAGCCTGAAAGATGCAACCTGTTTGTGGCTTTCCAAAGGAATTCTTTCTGTAACAAATACTTTGCAGGGTGTGCTAAGTTTTGTGATCATCAAGCAGGACCTCAAGATGTTGGAAAATTGTTTTAACACTTTACATGAGAGTATGGGGAGTTCTTCACCCCTTTGTGCTGCTGTAATCAGGATCTTTCCAGGCAGTCCGTAGACATTTCATTAGGGCTCTCAGGCTCTGCAACACATTTCTATGCCTGAGTAAGGGATTATGCTAAGCCTCTCAAACATTGCAGTGCTCATGTCTGATTTTAAGTCAGAGGCACTTACAGAGAAGAGGTGATTTTAATTCCGGGAGGAGGGAATGTGTCCACAGGTGAGAGCTGTTTTGAAGCCTGAATAGCTGGGGCATGCAGCTGCTGAATTTTAAACACTTTGGATAGTTGTTTTGCATGTGTACTCTATGAGAAGACACACAGCATGCAAGGTGGATATCCTTATTAACACTTTCATTTAGGCATTTTAATAGAATTACAACAATTTTAATTAATAATGAGTAAATGCAATAGGAATAATATTGACTAGCTGTTCTTCCAACTGCACTTACTGCAAATACAAGCAGATCTGTTGCAGAAGTTGTAAAATTATGGAAGTCCTAAACTTTTGCATCAATTTCTAACGCTTGTAGTATTAAAATGTATTTTAATGATACTTGTATGCAGTTCTGTTGTGAGATGTTATTATAAAGTGGGACAACATTTTACTCCAGCTCAGTTTAGTTGTATTATTTTGATAGATAACTTTGCCCCTAATAAATAACGTCTGTATGACAACAGGCTGCAGAAAGAGGAGGAGACTGCAGTGAGAACTCTTAGTTCTCAAGTGTCACTAATGACTCCGTGTTGTGTGCAGGGATCCCGATCATTTTAGTGGCACTAATATTAGAAGGATGAAATGTCACTTTGGCCACATGCCTTGGCAGGCCTAGAAGACAACATGTAATATGTCTTCTGTCACATGAAGTATGTGTGTTTTAGAAAATCTCCAAAGGGAAATGACTTGGGGCTCTTTGGAGCAGAACTGCACTTAAAATACTCGAAGCAGAAATATGAAAATCTAGGAACTTGTTAATGTTCTTGGAACAGCTGTTGTTTAACTGCTGAGGTAGTAAAAATTTAAATAAAATCTGGGGACAAATCTGTGGAGAAATGACTAAGTGGTAAGAATGGGGTAGAGAATAAATGGACTTTTTTCTGGTAATCGAAGTTTTATTATGGTTTATTACTCCATATATAATGGGTTTTTAAAAGAAAAGCTCTTCTCTTTTGCTTGAAATGTCACTTATTTACTGTCTCTTTATTTTTTAGGTTACTATTAAAATCTTAAAATGCAGATGAAGACTGGCTTGTGCAGAATCCTTCTGCTATCTTATGCAGACAAAAGGGAATCCTAAACCAGGTTTTAGTACAAGGTACGTATTAAGGTATGTGGCTTTATCGAGCAATTACTGAAATCGGTACCTCATTTTTTGTTCAGATTTGTGATTTGATGTAGTTGTGCTTCTACACTTCAACTAATACTTGATTTCATATAATGTAATGCCTGGCGTAATTTCTGCCATGTGTTATGTTTTTAAAGGACTTGAAGTATATGTACACAGCCTCTAGCAGTCAACTCAAACTCTGGCCAGCCACGTGTCTTGCATCCAAACCCCATAGTGCCACATTAATATGATGCCATGTCTGAGCTGTTGCATGTTACTGATACATTGCACTCAGAATCCCATTAGTTTGTACCACCAACACAGTAGTTACTGATTCTGAACAGTCTTTGGCATTAATCAGAGGGCTCTGGTGTGGAAGGCTGTGTCCATGCACTCTGGGAAGCCTGGGGCACAGTTTGGTTTGCATGCACACAGGTGAGTAGTGCCATCTGCCCTGGCTGTGGGCAGCATCTCAGTGGGGCTGACAAATAGCAAGGTTTTAAAGGGAGTTCTATGCAGCTAAGTTCAATAGTTCTGGTAGTTGTGAAATTCCAAAATACCAGTTGTTTTTATAAAGTAAAAGTAAATTTAAACACTGGTGGGATTTGGCCAAGATGTGCAAGTTCTACTGGTAAACCAAGAGAAATTTGTGTTATTTCTCCTGTGTTTGGCTTTGTGAAAGGACTGAGAGCTGTCTCTGTAGTTGTGGTAACAGTAAATAAGAGAACTGGCTATATAAAGGACAAGAACAATTTATCTGTTTTGTAATTGCATGTAAAAGGTATCCCTGTCCATGGCAGGGGTTCAGACCAGATGATCAGCTCTCTCCTTGTGCTGGCAACTTTCTTTGTAAAGCAGGATGCCATTGGCTGCCTTTGTGGCTAGGTTGGGCTCTTAGCTCAGGGTGGTTCTTGGACTTGGTGTTCACCAGGACCATTATGTCCTTACCTGCAAAGGGGCTTTCCAGCCAGTTGGCCTCCAGCTTGTCCTGGTGCCTGGGATTATTTCTCCACATGTACAGGATTTGGCATTTCCTTCTGCTGAATTTCGTGAGATCCTCTGAACCCATTTCTCCAGCCTGTTGAGGGATCACTGGATGGTGGCATGACACTATGGCCTTAGCAGCCACTCCTCTCAGCTTTGTGTCACCTGCAGACTTGCTGAGGATGTGGTGTCCCATCAACCAGGGCAGAAATGAAGATCTTGAAAAGGACTGGCCTCAGTATGGGGATACTCTGCTAGTCACTGGCGCCCAAGAGAACTTCATGCCATTGACAACCTTCTAGGCCCATCTGTTCAGCCAGTTTTCAGTCCACCTCATGGTCCACTTACTGAGCCTGTAGTCTGTCAGTATTATGGCAGGGTCAAAATGATAATTGGAGACATTATGGTAGATTTCCTAAGCTGAGGTAGACAATATCCACTGTTATTCCCATGTCCACTGAACTGGTTACCTCACCAGCGTGGCTCTCAGGTCGGGATCCTTAAGAATTTGCAGGTGACCTATTTGTAAATCCATGTTGACCGCTGCCCACTTACCTTTTTGTGTGTCTTGGTCTGGAAATGGTTTCCTGGAGCAGTTGGTCCATCACCTTCCCAGGGCCTGTAGTTCCCCAGGTTCTCTTTCCTGCCCTTCTTGAAGACAGGAGTGACTTTTGCTTTCCCCTGGTCCTTGCACACCTCTCCCAGTCGCTGTGCTCTGTCAGCAATGGAGAGTGGCCTTGCAAGGCCAGCAGCCAGATCCCTCAGCACTCATGGGAGCATCCCATCAGGCTCAGCACATGTGACTTGTCCAGTTTGTGTTCCTTAACCTGGACCCTGTCACCTTCTTGATACTGACACTGAGGAGGTGGGAAGATGGTTGCACACCTTGTTTTGTAGTTTTGCCTTGCCCTTTCCTAAAGAGCCCTGTTATTTTCTAGTTGTAGTAAAATCACACAATAATGTGTAATATAAACCAGACTATGGAAATAAGCAAGCTATGAGCATTTACTCACAAAATCTAAAAAAGACAAGCAGCTAAAGCTCTTCATCAGAAAAGTAGTAGTAACAGAGAAAATGCCTAATTGATTCAAATGGGATTTTTTTTTTTTATCCAGTGGACATTTTGTCTTGACCATGTAGCCAATGGGAATTCAGTCATGCTTGTCACTACACATCAGAGTGCCTCTGAGCACGAGAGCCATTTGGGAACCTCAGTGTTTGGCAGGTTTCCCAGGCATCTCAGGATTTTTCTGTCAACTTACAGTTTCCTTCCTGTGAAGGGAAAAACGGATGGTCAAGGTTCTTTGGAGATAAAAGTGTTCCTTTCACTGGCTAAATAACTCCTTGTCTCAATGAAGTGATAAAAACCTTTCCTCACTTGTGTGTGGACTTCAGACTGCAGTGTAAACCTGGCTGACAAAGTGTAACGGCTTGACAAAATTGTGTTAAGTGTTGTGCCAGGCTGCCTGTTCCTGGGGCTCCTGAACAGAGGGAGCTCCAGGTAACCTTGGGGAGGGCCGTCTGAAAAATTGCTGGCATTTCTCAGATCTTTATCCAACTGTATTTGCTGATGTGTTGCACTGTTATTTGCCATTTGAGTCTTCTGAGGTGCTCTACTTTGATGATAAAAGTACACTTTCAAGGAAGTTGCCACTTAGGCGTCTCTTGTAACTCCTCAGCCTGAATCATACTTATATCTTGGAAATGTTCCTCTGATTGCGTTAGGTTTCAGTGAAAGCCCCTGGTGGCTGCACACCCTCAGAACTGAAGACAGTTGTTACAATGTGATGATGTGCAAAATGCTGCTCTGCACCCTGGGAGTTACAAGGACCATTGGGTGAGAATATAACCGTGTTGGCACCTGTTAGAACTTCTGTAATGGTACATTCCGTGCTCAGTTTTCAGTTTGTTGGTACTATTTTTGTGCTTGACACGTGTATTTTTTTTCTTTGGTATCTCTCTGTGCTCTTGGGCACACAAATAATGCTGTTATATAATGAAATAGGAACTAAATCTGTCACACCTGGCTGAAGGTTGGAGAAGGACGAACTGATTATTCTCACTTAAGCTGTTTTCTCTCTGCTTGCAGACAGGCTGGACCTGTGAGACCTGAGGGAAAAGGGCTGTTTGAAATGGTAGAAAGGGACCCAGCCTGGAGGTGATGTGTCCCCCACCACTACCTCAGCTTGGAAAAGACATAAGAATTTGAATACAACATCTGCTTGTGAGCTCCAAGACCTCTTCCTGCATGAGACAAGTTACAACTTTTGTGATGTTACTGTCTTCAGCCTCTGGCACAGAAGGTGGTGCCAGTCCAGCATTTCATAGTAAAACTGATGTTGGCCTACTTTGATGTAACTGAGGTACTGATGCCCTTTTTATCTAGACTGCACTCGAAGCAGATTTTCTTTCTAGAAACAGCAGTGTTAAGGGAAATGGGTGTCAGTAAAAGGATTAATAGTTTGTACGTGCTACAAGAATAATAAGAGTAAATGATATATTAAATGACTGCTCCTTGGTTTAAATGATTGCTGTTGGTCTTTAAAAAAGCCTTTAAATCAGTAAGAAAATATTTCCAAACCCTACAATATATGACAAAAAATAGGAAAGTGGTAGGATTTAAAGAACAAACAGTAATGTGGTTTGTGTTTATGCTGCAGTAGTTTAGAAGAACACAAAAATATTAATTACCTAGAGAAAAATGGTATGAGCCAGTGACAGCTGAACAGAGTTTGAAGGAAATGTTAATCATAGGGGAGATTACAGCTGCAGTAAGCTGTCTGTACAGTTGAGTAGGAAGTTATGCTACAAATACCTGCTGTCTTAATGTAGCCCAAAAAAAAGATGAAAAACCAACTTTATGTGATTTGGACACTGGCCTGTAACATATCACCAGGATCTTTTTTAGTGTTTCTTTAGCTATTGTAAAACTGTTTCAAATTAAATGAGTAACAGGATGTTTATTTTCTATTTCCTGAAATCAGCAATGCAGTGGACATGAACTGAAGGCTTGACAGGACCCTCCCCCAGTTAAGTCCTGCAGTGGGAACTGAATTAGGTTGATGCAGTTGTAGATCCTGGGCACAGACTGGTGGTGAAGCAGCTTTGTGGAGGCTGATCTGGGGCCCTGAGGGACAAGTGAAGATGAAGCTGTCCACCCACATGCTGGGCTCCATTAGAAGTTCATGGCTGAGCAGGGGCCAGAAGAGCAATCTCTCCTCTCTCTTCAGCAGTTCTGAGACTGCAGCTCAAACACTGTGCTGAGTTCTGGGCTCTTGAAGACGAGACAGATGTGGGAACGAGCCCCATGGAAGCCACTGGGTGATCCCTGTTTCAGTGCACAGAAGTGTTGCACCATACCACCAATAAACACAGTGCAAGTCAGTACTGTGTGGCTGTACTTACCTGGACTCCCTGCACCGTGGAACCATTGGGGGCTTCCTGGTAATCATTTGCTTTCAGGAAGGGTGGATGCAGGGGACTCGGTCTGGGGGGTTCACTTGTGGTTTTAGGGCTCTTAACCCAGCTATTCACAGAAAGAACTATTCTGATATTGACACAGTAGAGCTGACAGATACAGGAAGGTGAGGGAACTTTCAAAGCCTTTAAATCTCCTGTGCCAGCTTTTCCAGACAGGTTGTGTCACCCAACTTCATAAAGCCTTTTTGAGAAAAATGAATTCTGTCAGCCCAGCCTTTACACCTGGGAGGGGCTGGGACAGCATCTTTCCCCACCCCACCCCCACTGGATGATTGTATTCAGTGTAAGACATGCAGCTGCTGTAACAGGCCTAACAGGGCTTTCTTCCCCAAATTCATCTTCTCTGTTCTTGGCTAGGGAAAGTCCATACAAATAACAGCTCCAAGGCACAAGACTTCGCATGAGGAAATGGGAGTCTGTGATACAGACTGAGATGTCAGCACATGGGTAATCCTGTCCCCTCAAGCTCTGGTGGCCCATGCCCACACAGTTGCAATGAATCCAGTTTTGGAGCAGGCACTCATCTCCCTCGGTATGTGACAGTGTCTTTAGCTCCCATACACATGGTTTGGGTCATCTCAGCAGCAGAGCTGTGCCTTCCCTTAAGAGCAACACCCTTCCCCTTAAGGCACACCAGAGGAGGGAGGCAATGGGAAGGTCTGACCCCTCTACTATAACTGCACCAGTGCCACCAGTAACGGATCAGAAGAGTTCCTTACACTTCAGATCATGTAGGAAGTATTACAGAAATTCCTGGAAAAAGATTCATTTGTAGCTACCACACATGACAGGTGAGACTTTGCTGTGGAAAAACAGGTGACTTGAAATCAAAAAGAACCATCTTCTGCCTGGTCCCTTCCTCCTGGCTGCTATACTTTGAGGTATCTGAGATTTGAGAGACCCTTTTTAAACCTTAATTTTTGCTGCTGCCTCAATTCTGCTCAAATTTGTAGTGTGTGGTGTCTTTTCCAGGTATTTTTTTTTCCCACTGGTCTTTGTCCCTCACTCCAACACTTTAAGACACATTCAGAAGGTGAATAATATTTTCCTTGTTTACATGGGACACAGAAAACCAGGAATTTTGAAGTGTCAGGACTCAGTGATGGGCTTGCAGTACATGCCCATGCTGCAGCACCTTAGAAACACATGGCTTTTATAGTTCTCTTGCCTTCTTAAAAGACAAGACTCCATTATGGACTCCAGCAAAACTAAACACACTGCTCCAGGAATGCAACCTGCAAGGTCGTCACTGCTCCCATGATCCTGGGCAGCCCCACTCTGACAGAGTGACCTACAGAAAGACCTGTTATACCAGCTCTTTTCCAGTACCATGTGGAAAGGCACACGGTGGTAACAGAATTACAGCAGGGACTGACATGCAGAACATTTTGGGACAGCTCCTGTGCACTTGGAGCAGTCCTGGCTGGCTAAGATGGCAGCTGAACGCTGTGCTGTCTCTTCCCCATACTGGAACAGCTTTCTTAAATTCAGACTGATCAAAACCCATCTTGTTTTTGCAAATGGGTGCAGAAAGCACAGAAGACCTGTGACATGGTCAGCTGCATCACCCACCAACCTTCAGTACCTGTGAAAGAAGCCAGGAACAGCAGTACTGGTGATGGAGCACTGGAGGTAAGGACCCCAAGCCTTCAGAACCATTTGTTACCACTGCAGTTCATAGGAGCTGCAGCCCTTGCTGGTGGCAGCAAGAAGAAACTGAGCAAGTACTTCACAGGTATTTCTCCAGAGTGGCTAAAGAATTGGTTTTTTATTGTAGCTACTTTCTCTTCATCCTTTGTCCACCAAAACCTTTTTCAGCACTTGCATAAAAACCATACAATAAAAACGGACAAAACCCAGCTTCAAACAGCTTTTCATACACTTCTTATGCATCTTCAATGGGGATTCTGAATTTATATTGCCAACTAAAAGAGAAAGATGGCTGCAAAATACCCATCCCTCAATAAAGCATTACGAAACCCAGATTTCATTCCCATGTTCTGTAGAACTCCTCCCTCTCTCCCAAGTGCCTCAAGATAAAAAACAATACAACCCCCCAAATCAACAGCCTTTGACAAACCACTTGCTCTATCAACTCTTGGAGCATTACTAGACATTTCTAGGTTAGACTGTACAACAGTTTCTAAATAGCATCTCTATCATTTGGACATTTGTTCAAAACACCTTTTATCCCCGCCTGGAGCAGCTCCAGCATTTCCCACTGGCAGGTGCTGTACAGAGCTTGTCCCACACACGCTGTGCCGCCACACGTCCTATGCCAGAGTAACTGCAAGGGGCAGCCACAAATATGAAAGCTGGCACTCCAACATAAGGAAACATGAGTGTCCCCTTTCCTTATGCATCATCCAGGCTTATGCACAGTGACTAAAATTTCAGCTACACAAAGTCCCAAGTGCTGGCAGTGACATACCTGATTCTCAGCCAGTGCCTTTCATGCATCTCAGGTGTTCACACTTAGCAAAGTGAGGTATCTAACATATTTCAGAGAGGTGGAGGTATCAAGTCTGTTCAAAACCCAAACTTGTTAAGATTTCATCAATACTGTGCAAAAACATAAGCAACTATTCTAAATGAAAACAGAAATGAGTATTGGTATGTCATGCTGCTGTTCTAGTTTTATATAGCTTAATGTGACATTCCACAAAATTGGTGTCCTTTGCTACTCATTTGGCATCTCTTAAATACGAAAGATTTAAACTTCCAAGAATGAAAAATTAAAAACTGGTTAACTGAACTTTATATTAAAAAGTCACAGTTCTTAAAGGGATACTTCATACATCTGCACCATTTTGATGGTGAGCAGTCAAAATCATCAAGGATTTGTGCACAATAGTTTTGCTAATAATATAGGCACACAGTGGCGTGTAAACTACACATAGCAACTAGAACAGCAAAGGCACGATCTGGTTTGGTTTTTCCTACCTTTCAAGATGTTGGTTAATTTACAAAGAAAAATATCCTATACTGCATGCAGAAATATTACATTTATAATTTACAGCACAGGACCATTACAAAACTGCTGTCATCTGAAAAAATGGGTCATTTAAATAAAATAATAATAATAATTATTATAATAAAATTAAAAGATAGCAGCTTTTTGCACTGAGGAACTGAATTTCTGAATTAAAGGACAACACATGTTCTCTCATCTGTCAGGCTGAGAACATCTGAAATCCTCTTATCTTCTTGTCTACAGCAAGCACTGCCCGCACACTGAAGGTAGTTACAAGTTTTCTGGTTTGCTATTTTCAGCTTGTGTTCAGATGTCACCTAAGACTGCAAAAGTTAAGATGTCTGTTAAACTACCAGTTGCTTCTCTACTACACCAAAGCAGGTTTAACCAGTGATTTAACCAGGAACCTGACTGCGACCCTCTATGAATTGAGCCTGTTCAGATGTCTTTGTTCATGCCTGCAGACTGAACTCTGTTAGTTCAAAGGGAATCACTCCAAGCATAACTGCTGTCTCATTGAGAGACAGGAACAGGAGCAGTTTTAAACCAGAACACAGCCCTCAGCAACTTAAAAGTTAAACCTAATGCAGTCACTTTTAAGTGTAATTTCTGCCCGTGGCTCCAATAATATGACAGTTCTGCATTTCACATAGAAACGTTAGAGTAAGTAGAAAACTTTAGTTTACAAATGAAGAAGATCTTTTAAAAAGACATTTCATGTAATTGCCTTAAATAGTTCTTATATGCACCATTCCACATTGTGGAAAAGCTGAAATATGCAGTCTGGACTCCACAAGTTAAAGAAAAACAGAATTATACGTATTGGCACAAATACTTACATCTACATCTGTACAAAGTAAAAAAAGCTGACAACCCGGTCCCACCAGTGCAGCATATCAACTGCTCTCCAACACACACTTCCTGTGACTGCCAACAAGCGACAGCAAGCTGGGAACTGAGTCTTCAGAGTGTGGTGCCAAAAAGTTCCAAACTGCTTTGTCAGTCTCTGAACAGAGGAATCAGAAGTATATCCAAAAAAGTGTCAGTCCACTCAGCATGCTCAGAGGTCACTGCAGCTGCACTACTCTGTAAGCTCCTATGAGCAGCTTTACCTGTAAAAGCAAACAAATGTTTCCGTATCAACGCTGGTCACAGGTAACTACTGTGTTAAATGCTCCTAATGTAGGAATGGCACAAGAAAAGGCACACAGTTGCTACTGACTGAAAAAGGAAAAAAGAGGAATTACAAAGTCCTAAATAAAATCAGTTTATAGTAGCCCTACTGAAATATGGATGGCTTGTTAAAGGACTCCAGTAGAATACTGCAGCATCAGGTGGTGTTTGAACAAGTTAGCCCCAAATCTGAACCAGACAATCATATACTTCCATCTGAGTACACCTTTTTCCACTTAAAAAAACTTAAAGGAAAGTACAATAAAACATTTAAGAGTATAACTTCAGTGCAACTTTTAAATCTAAAGATCTAGAAAATTTACTGGTGTGTCTTCCTAGGATAAAATCCATGCTACCAGAACAAGATTCATCTTGCAACATGTAGTGGGGAGTATTGCCCAACGAACCTGTAAAATGCAACAAACTATTTAAAAGCAGAGTGCATGCCCTAGTAAGTACTTCCAACACACAAGCAAAAACATCTGTATGAAAAAAAAAAAAAGGAAAAAAAAAAAAGAAAGGTGGACACTCCATGTATCTTTCAGTCATTAAATTCACAATATAGATGGAGAAAATGTTTAGCTGGAACATTAGTTTATCCTAGTGCATGAATTATTCTGATTGCAGCATAAAAACATGTAATTATGACAGAACTAACTCTTGGCAATGTTCCTAAGTTCTGGCAATGTCACAGGAGGCAACTGTGACTGATGGAAACTGGGATAAGGATACAGTGGAAAATCCTTAGTTTTAAATTTGCAACATGCAGCTAGAAGCATTCAGACCACAGAAGAGTTATTGTACAACAAATGAACATGCACATTTAATTTTGAGAACATTTTGTACCTTGGCAGTAGGAGCTTCTGTCAACCGTATGACAAGCTTGTTAAGGCCTGCAGTAGGGCTGAAGGAATAAATAAAGTGACTATCCTGCAAGGAAAAAGAAAATGGACAGAGTTAATGGTAGGTTATGGCTGAAAGAGCTATGTAAGAGGACTAACAGAACACAACATTTTCACTATGCTTTTTTTGAAAGAACATTGTGTATGAACCTTTGATGCAACCACCGAGAAAACAAGGACTTCAAAATTGTGAAGAGTGATGCATTTAATAGATTTTAAAAAACCCCAGAAATTAATTATTAGAACGTTGAGGTAGGTTGTTAAGAAAATATTCAAGAACTTACTTGGGTCAAAAATGTGAGAGGCTTGGTCAATTCGAGAAGAAGCCTCAGTCCCAGAATCACAGAAGGGTGGAGGCTGGAGGAGACCTCTCTAGGACATCTAATCCAACCCCCTGCTCAAGAAGGGCCACCTAGAAGCAGGCTGTCCAGCACTATGTCCCTGACTTTTAAGTCATAAATTTTTATGGAATCTAGCACAAGCAAACCTTATAGTTCTCTCCATATAAAAAGAAAATTAAGTTTCAAGAAAAACCTTTATCATGATAAAAAGTATGCTTCATCACAATACTGTAAATTCAAACTACAACACTGAGATTTCCCAGGCTGCTCCATGAAGACTTTATGAAACAGTTTTACAGTCAATCAGTTATATGAAAAGATTTACCAAAAATATGGGGAGCTGGAATTTGTCATTTAAAACCACAGCTTGTACACTGCATGATCCACAGAGCCGAGCAACAACTTCTTTACCAAAGAAATTTGCATGGAAAACAAAGAGAAGAATTCCAGATCCTGAAAGGGAAGGCAATTCAGTTACATGAATTTGAAATGAGATACAGTATTTAGTACTGCCTACACTGGACCTTTGAAGACAGGTACACATACGTATACATAAAAAACATTATATGGTGTGTATATATATATAAATATATATATATATATTTGTTAACAAACCAGCATGCAAAAATCCCATTTCCCAGGCCAGTGGATCCAGAAAACAACTGGCTTGGTTGCCAAGTTACGGCCTTTGGGCAGCAGAAATAATTTTATGTGGCTATTAGAAAGGAATGCAAAATGGAAACAGCAATCCTCAGCAAAATTCAATTCTGTGGTTTCAGGTTTACCCAAAGAGAGTTATGGAATTTAGTGTGGTTTGGGTCTAGTCAAGAGAACAGACAACTGAGCCCAGTCAATTAAAGATCTTTATGAAATGCTCTGAAATTCAATAAGCAGCAACTTTAACTACTCACAAATGCTTCATTTTAATACATAAACTTACATAAAGTTTCTTAATTCTGTAAGATTAGATACCTTATAATCAAGAACTGGAAGGCTTATCCAACAACTCTGAACAACCAGAAAACTGAGCAGACATAACGACTTTCAATCTTAGTTTAAGTGGATTCTAATAGTCACACTGATTTATCACTTTGAGAAAAATCAGTATCAGTAGATATTTCCCTGATACACTCATCAAAAATTACTTAGCTAAGCCAAGCAGCAGAGAATAGTATCCAAATTCCTGGAAGAATAAAGAAACATTCCCAAATACCTTGGGAATTTGATTCCCAGTTTTTTCAAAGAGTTTGTGGGCAAAACGAAGTTGATTGCAGCTGCTTCCTTTTCCTAGTATTTCTAGACTGCATTTGGCTGTTTGTCTCAGGGCAGTGCTGGGACTACATCCTAAGCCTCCGGCACACGACCTACTGTCTACAAAACAAAAGGGTCCACTACAAGATTTTCTCTAGTAATCTAGTAAGCCTAGATTTTCCTGAATCATTCAATCTAAAGTAAAGGCAAAGTACTGCTTTCCTGTAATGCCTGTCACTGAGCTAATGTAACCCATGAACAGAAAGAAGCTGAAACTCTGTATGTGGCAATTAAAAAAAAAATCTTAAAAAAAAATACACACAAACCCTACCCGTAATACATCAAAATATAATTGCTCTCCCTATGCTCCATAATTAGAGCATTCTTAACGTCATGTGCTGCAAAGTCATACAAAAATAATTTTGCATGGGAGATAATTTAAGACATGCTTTAAATATATTTTTCTACCTCTTTTAAGCAAACAAAACCCCCACCACAACAACAAACCCCTCCCTACCTTCTGGCACATTTTGTGGAGGTTTATAGTTAAACTCCATAGAAAAGTATGGCCCTTCACAGAGACGATGACAGGCAATTGGGAACACTGGCTCCAGCAAAGCAAGGCGGGCTTCAAAATAAACCTTGATGGTATCTTCTGCTACTTTTGAGAGCCTGAAAGACCAAACAAGTGAGGCCTGTGCTTCACGCAGTAAATTATTTTACCAGACATAGGCTTGGTTAGAGCTGACACACACACAAAAATAAGATTCCAGATCACCTTTTTAGATTCCTGATTTTCAGGAATGAATGCCTTCATCACTAGCATTGATGCATAGATGAACCACAGGTTCCAATACTTTGTTAATAAAATAATTAATCAACAATCTGTTTGTGAAATTCAACTATTGAGTCCAAAAAAATAAAAAGTTAATACAAATGCACTACAGTAGATAAAAAAAAAATAGCCACAGTATTTTGAAGGCTTTTTATACAGAAAGACATCCCAGAAACCTCCATATATACACCTGGTGGCTAAACAGACATCATCCCTTTCCCAGCCTGACTGAATTATCAATCTGCCTGCAAGTACAACGTAAAAATAAACAAGTACATCTCTGTATAATTTTACTGGCAATACTACTGGAAAAATGCAGTTCCCAGTTAAACTCTGTGAATAACACAGTGAAAAAGTAGCAATACTACCACTAAAGTAGCCAAAGTGGGGGTTCTGTTTGTTTTTTGGGGGGGTTAGGGAGGCAGAGGGAGCGAGCAGCCCAGCCTTCAAAGAGAGGCCACATTACCCACAGATGTCTGGCACCTTTGCAGGCAGGTTACTCAGTAATCCTCTTCAGAAAGCTGTTTTGTCAGAAATGGGTTTTAAATGCTTCAGCACAGCAAAGGTCCCACTTCTAGCAGCTTAGTAGCTTTTTCAGTTATTATTCAGAGGACACTTCCCCCCACTAAATGAGAGTATCATCTGCAGAATCTAAAACTTCAGTGTTTCACTGGAAAGAAACAACAAGAACTGCCATGCCAAAGCAAGCCCCAAAGCCCACGTAGCCTATTTTCCAGATGCTTGACAAAGCCATATTAAATATGAGAAATTAAACAGTCCTTTTTTGGTACACTGTCCTATTTTCAGCAATCTGATTAAGAGCCATCCAAAACTAGAAACTGCAGCCAAATCACATCTCCTTAGATCTACTTAATCCCTTCTAAAATCCCATGTATTTGTGACCACAGCATTCTGCAATGAGATCCATGATTCAGTTTTGCTGTGCAAAAATATTCCTCCACTTCAAACCTATCACTAGATCATTTAGTAGAATGGCCTGCATAACCTGTCTCATGGCTTTGGGTTATTTTCTGTTGTTTCCTGATTTTAGATTTTGACCTTTTAACCATTTTATTTTCAGTTCCACTACTACTATATTGTCCTCCTTTCCGACTGACAAAAAGCACTGAACTGGTATTTTCAGGTAATGAATCTAAAAGCTTCCTGAATTAGCAAGAGCTGTGTTACTCCCTGTATAGTTCACATCAGCACAGTGATACCCCCAGGACATCAATCTGCAATCATCAATATTTAATTTCAACTGCCACTTCACTGGCAAAATGACACGGTCAAAATCTTCCAAAAACTCATTATTTAGATTAGCCAAAACTGAAGGTGGCAGATATCACACAGGAAACAAACTGGAAAAGGCATCAAATAGTGAATGAGTGACAAAGTCTCACTACACTGAACAGCAGACAACAGATCACTTATCTGAATGCTTGCTGTTGCCTTCAACATCTTAACTAACAAGTCATTATTTGCTTCCCTGGGCAAGAATCAGCATACTCCACTCACCCACTTCAGCTGCCCCTGCTCACTTTAGCAAGTTTCCTGTGTCTGAGAAATAATTATTAGCTTTTATGCTTTCAGCACTTTTTTTTTCCTTTTAGCCTTCTACAAGAGAAAAACACTCCTTAAGTGTTCATCTGCTCAGGACAGAAGTTCGATACAGTGATCTACAATATCTCAGACAAACTTTACAGGGCGCTAAAAACACTGGCATCACAATACTTTCCTCCTGGTACGAAACTGGATCCAAACATGTTACTTCAGCAAAAATCAGTAGCACAAAATCTAGCTGGAAACCAATCACTGCTGGTGCACCCCTGACATCCATACTGGGTCTGGTCCTGTTTAACATTTTAATTAATGACCCAGAGGATGGTGCAGCAAACCCTCAGCATGTTGACAGATGAGACAAAACTGGGAGTGGCTGAGACCCTCTGGTGTATTTCTGTCATCCACAAGAGACCTTGACAGGCTTGACAAGTGGGCTGACAGAAACCTCACGATGTCCAGATACCTTTAGAAAGTTTCCAAGGACCTGACAACCTCTCCGAGCAGCCTGTGCCAGTGCTCCATCACCCTCAACAGGAAAAATGTATTTCCTGATGCTCAGAGGTAGCCTCCCATGTGGACACAGTTTGTGTCCACTGCCCCATGTCCAGTCACTGGGAACCACTGAAAACAACCTGACTCCATCCCCTTTACCCTGTCGCTTCAGGTGTTTTTTGATTGATACACATTGACCATTACAAGGCAGTTTCTGTAAAGACAGATTTAAGAAGTCAGCTGATGGGAAGCACAAGAGATCTGAGGCAGAAAACAATCAGGGCTTTCAAAACACTGGAAGAGATTTAAGTTTGGACTACAAACTGCTTGATATATTGTCTTAGATTACACAGATGAATCACTGGGACTAAATCATCATGAAACAAGAAAAAAGTCTTGCACTCAGACAAGTCTTCTTCCAGCACTAAGCATTCATGGCAAAATCTCACCTGCTGCAGAACCCCTGAGACCCTCCCTGAGTCTTCTCCAGGGAGAAGTTTAGAGATTGCTGGTTATAATTTTCTGCCCTAATACATTAACTATCGGTATTCCTCCAAATGGGTATTTGAAGAGCTTGCTCCTTCTCTGTATGTCTTAGTTTAGCTCAGTGTATTTTTACATGACCATATGACATGAACATTTCACATGTCACATACACTGCACTGTTGTTCAGTCATTCTGCATGATGATGATGATGATGATTTCCATCAGCTATTGGCATGAAAGCTTTATCCCTGGCACTTTCAACTCACAGCTGACATTTAAAGGTCCAACAACACCACAACTGCCTGCACAGACTTTTCATCGTGTTTCTGCTTGGTGTTCTTTTGTTTGATTTTTTCCTAGGCTTTCTAGCAAGGTATTTTATTTGCCCTACTAAGAGCTTACATTCAATGGTCCAGTGGTTTTACACTTCCAAGTTTTCACGATGCTGTACCTTTAGTTAAAAGAATCTTTCACTTCTAGGAATTACCTTTTCCTCCTTTCCATGCTTTCACTCAGGGATTGAGCAAGTTTATGTCAATTCTGTTAGCTCACACAATTTTGATTTCACATGTTAGTTAGCTTTCTGCCCAAATCAGATCTGTTTTCTTTCCTGACATTTTCCCCTCTTTTCCTTGACTTAAACCAAAATTTATTATGACATGTCTAGTATTGCAAACTCCAGCAGAACAAATTTCCAAGTACAGTTTACTCACGTTTCCAAGTGGCTCCTGAGCTGCTCATACACCAGTACGTTATTGCACTGTTTAGCAAAATGCATGGCGCTGTTCTGGTGCTTGGACAGAATGTTGCAGTCGGCTCCGCTTTCAATCATGAGCCGCACTATATCAGAATTCCCTCTTTTACAAGCCTGTGTGGGAAGGGAGAAGGTGGAAGGACAGAAAAAAATGACAAATTCGTTAGAATAGAGCATAACGTGAGAGTAAGCAGAACTGCAGAAGTGAATTAAAATCCAAAATTAGTAACAATTCAGAAGTTTTAACTATTTGCTCTGTGAATGGTAACACAACTTGAAAATCAGGAACACACTCCATAAATATTTTATCTTTATCCAGGAAATACTACAGACCCAATCCTACAGAAGCAGCAACACTCAAGGTTACCAAGCAGACATAATTAGAAAGAAAAAAAAAAGAGATAAAGCAAACCCCAAAAGTTCCATGAAAACATCTGATCTGCTGGAGTTCAGTGACTGTAAATTTTCTTGCAATTGTTTACCTGAGTAATTATGTTTCTGCAGAACTATTTAGGAATTATTAAAGTAACATTTCCAAGTGCCTGTTTTTCTATGCATCTCAGTTTAATATGGTACTTTGGGTGTGCAGTAAATTTACAGAATTTGTCCCAGACTGGTATGTAGCTATGTCAGCCAGCCACTGTTATCCTCTGTGTAAGTGTTCAAGGCTGTTCACTATTACTTACAGCAGAAATTGCAGGGCACATCAACCAAAGACTTAACAAAAGCACAGAAAAATCTAAAAAAAGTTTTACTTTGAAGAATGCAAACACATGCTCTTGGTCACTTGTTTTCAAATACTTCATGCAGATAAATTAGGGAAAAACACAAGAGATACAACATTTTTATCTTTGTAAGGCCTTTCAGAAGTCAGCTCCTGAAATTTATCTCTGCTCTGAACTTTGATCTGTGCCTTCAAACCATAATATTCCATAAACAGAACAACCCACCTGCCTTCCTCAAATCAAAAAACCCAGAAAAATCTTCACACCACCTGACAGAAAGGAATTGAGTACTAAGATTTTTTTTCTGTCTTAAAAAAAGTATGATCAAACTCCTAACATTAAATAAGAGGGACTTGATAAACATATTGATAGGTTTATCCACAGAGGGCTAACCTTGCCCCAGTAAGTTACTGGACATGAAGATCCTATTCTTTGTATCTGCATTGCAAAACAAATATCCAGAACAAGTCACTGTAGGATGCTATTGGTTTGTATAGCTGTGCATCAAAGACTAATAAAAACTGTAAAAACAATGAAGGTCAAGACTGAGTTTCATGGAAGTAGCCAAATTATGAAGAGATTTTAGATTGAAGTGGCTGGGGAAACCACAAGTGAATTGTTGTCTTCAGAGAAAATGTGAAATCCCCGCACTTGTTAAGCCTCACAGAGGGCAGAACAGAAACAATACCACGTTGTCGGGGCAGGAAAGCTTCTGTAACCTCCTTGGCAAACAAACTACACTAACAGCCTACATACAAATACGGCAAGCTTATCCAAAGGAGAACTTCAGTGAAATTCACTGACATAGAGAAAAAAATATTAAAAGCACAGACTGTTTTAAGAGTATTAGAATTTTGCCATTACAACAAAATAATTAAGAAAAAAAAAAACCAAACCAAAAAAAAAACCCAAAAAAAACCATTTCCTTTGTGACTGGGGGAGTAATGGTGCAGAACAGGCACTGGGAATTAGACTGCAAATCGGCTACTTTATTTCTGGCCTGCAATAAACCAGCAAGTGTCAGTCACACCAACACCGAAATGAAAGATTTTCCTTTCTGGAATTTTTCTCTTCCTGCTGACAATCTGATTATCTCAGCTGGAAGACCACATCTGCATTTCTTTGAGCCAAACAACAGAAGAGGATGATGAGCCACATTTAACACTGCATGCTGAAGGCATCTATGTTTATTGCTTAGATATTACAGTACATTAAAGAAACTGATTAAAACTCTGCTTAGAGTAACTATGAATAGTATTTTTATTTCAAATATGGTACGTGTTCCTGAAATGAATTCTACAAATATGTTTTTACGTTTTACTAGTTTGGCAAAAGTATTACTGTTAAACCATGTAAGGACAAACATGGAATTTACCTTCATTAAGGCAGTTTCACCACTGCTCTGCTGCATGTTCACATATGCTCCAGCTTCCAGAAGAATAGCTACCGTTGTTAGAAAATTCTGGGGAAAAAAATCAAACCAAAACCACAATACAAGTAAGTAAAAAATATTCTGATTTTGTTTCAGAATAGAAAATTACATTTACTTAAAATTCATCCATAGAATTCAAAACATGAGTCATGACAGTTAACATTGTTCTCTCCCATGGCTAATAAAGAGCAGTTCAGACTTATGCAACTGGATAGCCCTAATTATTTACAATCCTTACTTTTTTTCTAAATCTTGCAATAATAAACATCACAGGAAGGAAGCAGTGTATTTGCACCTGCCACCAAACTGGAATGAGGCTCCCTTCTGGCCTTCTCTCTCCTGTACGTGGGAAAGCACGTGGACCAACCTGAACAGAAGAGTGCCCTCATGAAACCCTGACTTGCTCTAACTTACTGGTTTAGCTGGTCTTAGTTTGGGAAGAGCTTGCACTGTGTCCACTGCCCAATTGCTTTAAAATAGCAAACCCTGTTCAATCACAGATTTTCTTTCTAAGTCTGTCCAGTTTGGATCCTATATAGCCAGACATCATAACAAGCAATTCTAGCACAAGAACTTCAGCTCTCATAACAGACAAAAAATTCAGAGATACCCTCTGCCTCCACTTTCCCTCCCCTGATATTCTCTGCTCAGGGCAGAGTTTGTGATCATAACTTATTTACACTACAATAACCACAGCTGCTGAAATTATGCATTTAAGGTCACCCTGCTGTATCTTGCTAACTACTTTTTAGGCATCATCCAACGTAAAAAATTGTATACCACCTTCAAATGTAAGTAAAAGACCTCAGAACCCCAAATACAACAATAACCAAGCCAACCTTTTCAGCTGCATGTATCAATGCAGTTGTTCCGTTTTTCTGTCTACCATTAACTTTAGCTCCTTTCCTGATTAGCACCCGCAGAAGGTCATCGTGCCCTCCAGCAGCAGCAAGCATTACCAGGGTCATTCCACTTGCGTCCTGGAACAAGAATCATTGCCATTAAAAATAATTTAAAAAAGCAAATACTTTGAGATAAATCAAAGCTGCAAGATAAAAACTGCAAGTGCATCAACAGGTTTCACAAAGATTTCCCTCCCTGGCAGAAGAATTCACACATACATGGCTGCCAGATACCAGCACACTGTCACCTCCCACTTCTCTGGTCCACAGGTCTTACACTCTGAGCTCTGTAATCTGCAAAATCCGTAACATTTGGAGGACCAGAACAAGAAGCAAGAAAACCAGAATGAACCAGGAAGAAAGGTTGTAAGGTATCTGAGGGTGGGGAAAGACAGCAAGACTGTGGGAAATAGAAGTCAGGACCCCTGGAGAAAAACCACTATGGCTCAAGTCAGCTGCTCCCACAACATTGCTTTTTGATTTTATCAGAGTGTAAGTACAAAGACACTTTGTGACCAGCCAGTCTCCTCACTCATTCTTGCATTTTTCACCAGACGTTACAACTCACAGAACACATGCTGGCCTCAAAAGTTCATTTGGCACCTTCCTTACAACGCTACACAAGTCTTAGCATAATGTGGAGTTCTTAAAATGCTACATAATACAACTAAATAACATCACCAGTGAAAATACCAGTATTGGAGATTTTAAAACTCAAAAATGGAACTACAGTACTATTTAGTACTATCCTTAAAAGTAAACCCATTAAGAACACAGCTGATGACAAACTGGCAGAAAACTAATTATGAAGTGTAGTGGTCCCAGTGTGTCAAACAACTTTCAGGGTTTTGGGGGTTTTTAGTTTTGTTTCTCATGTATAATGTTTTACACAGTTTATCCACTTGAACTGATGGTTATCGTTGCTTATAGCATGCAAAGTTCCCCATTTAGTCAGTTAAATACAGTGGGCAAGTTGGCTGGCAAGCTACTAGGATGGTTCTATCAAACTTCATTTGTTCTTGGAAGAAATGGATAACAAATACCGAAACTTCCAAATCTGTACTCCTTTTTGACACCTTGTGCTTTTTTACCAAGGTGAGATGGAAATCTGCTACAACACAAGAGGAGAAAGCTTTTCACACCAATCAAAATTTGTATTCTTCCCTCCTACTGTCTTCCAATACTTCTACTGCAGAAAAATTACCTCTTGATCCAGATTATATTCTTCATTTGAAGAAAGTGCCATTTTCACTGTCATGTAGTCTCCACTTTTAACAGCATCTCTCAGGAGAGCTAGAAAATAAATTCAATGCTGTTATAGGATATTTCCCTTTTGAAATGCCAGCCAAGAAATACTCCTTCTTCCCAGAAAATACTCACTACTTGATATTGGTTCTGTTGATACATGATTCTCATCTTCTCCATCAAGATGCTTCTGGAATTCTTCTAGTGTCAGCCATTCTAACTGCATGTCCATACCCAAACTCAGGACTTGCTGCTTGCCATCTATCATGTCTTTAATTTTGTGGAGGAAAAAAAAATATAAAATAAGTAACAAATTGTAAATTTTCAAGCTAATGAATGCTTGCCCTTGCTTCAGTGATCAGCAGCTTAACATACAACTACTGCTACTTTTCATTCAAATAGACTCTGGCTGCCAGCACAGAATGGTTCTCAGCAGCAGAGGCTACATTACAAACAAACATAAAATGCTTCTACTTGAAAGAAACTGTTGATTTGTTGTAATAAATAAGGCTGAAGTGATTAAGGGAAGGTGAACACTCCATCACTGTAGTAGCAGAAACACCAGAAACACAGTGAATTTCAAAAGAAAACTTCATTTCAGCCCCCTGCAGAGACAAGAACTGGAGCACTAGAGATACAAGCAGGAATGGAGTCTCAACTACCAGTGTTCTCCATTTGACACACATCCACTACTCCTCAATCAACCTTCTGCAGAAATGCAAGTCCATGTGTCTGTTTCATCTATTTCTCTTCTCCTTTTAAACCCTGCTATCTTTTCATTCTTCTATAAATTTATATTCTAGCAAAGATTCTTCTCTTTTGCAGTTATTCTCATATTAACTTTTTTTCTTCTGAAGCTACAATACACAACTCAAATGCACTTTTGATGTCCTTAAAGCCTAGAATATTAAGACAGTTACCAAGAGTGACTACTTGAGTCGCTAAAGACTATTACATAACAAAGTAAATGACCAGCACCCATTTAGAAAAGATCTCTTCTATTTCCATAAGTAAATCACCTTTGGAGCACAGGAGCAAGCCTAACATAAGACAAAAGTCAGGGAGAGCTAGTCCACCTCCACCTAGCCTGGCAAATCTGAGTTCTGACTCCTTTCAATATTGTACCATCTTCCTTTTAAGAAATGCAGTTTAGAATTATGCATAAATTAGTACTTCTAAAATACATTTCAGTATCTCTGATGACCAGACAAATGACAAGTGCTGCATAGCAACAATCATTAATCATTCTGTTTCTTACTACTTTTTTAAGCACTGTAAGCAGCTATACCACTTTAAGAAAAAGGTTTTTCTCTAGCAATAGCTGTTTGAAGCACCATAGCACTTTCTATATCCATTCATAATTATCAAAGGTGCAGCTACCTAGTTCTCCTCAGTTCAACCTCATCAAAGTAGTGAAGGAATTTATCATGAAAAAAGTAATCCAGAGTTGTACTGAGATCAAGAGCAGTAACACTAATAATCCATTATACCATTAGGAATAGAAACAGAACCTAGACATTTTTCACTGTGTATCAAATCATCCAGTTCTGGTGATATTTTAAGGGTTGTATAATATAACTCATCCTTGTGGCTAAAGCAGGAGGCAAGATGTTTGTCTGATGAGAACCTTTACAAGTTTTTCTAAATATAAAAAAGCATATATGCACAATATCGTCAGAACACTTCTGAAAATAGCCAATAGTTGCATAAATTCCTCTAAAAAAAAAAGATTACTGTTACATGCCAGAGAAGCACAGTTTTCAATATTAAATTAAAAAGGGGAAAAACTTGTCTACAAAAATGTCAGAGACATTTGTATACTTCCATGTTTTATACATGGAAGCATATATAACATTCTCACGAAGCATATATTAGCAAAGCCATTAAACAGAACACTTTTGCTTCCTAAAATAAAAACAGAATTCCTTATTTCTGGGGTGTGTGTGTGTGTGTGTGTGTCACAAAACTATACAATATCGGCCCTTGTAGAAATAAGAAGAGAATGCCCTGAAGGGTCATTCCCTTCTATGCTTTAAGCAGTTAGCACTTACTGTTTAAGCCCTTCTGTTCTTTTCTGCTTTTTTCTTCTTTGTCAGACTCCTTTTTTTGAGATTTTTCTTTAATTTCAGTTTTCTTTACTTCTTTTTCCTAAAATTGAGAACAAAGATCAAATTTCAGTGGTAGAGAAAAAATGGAAAATAAACTCCTTTCACCACTCCAACAATAAAGTATATTTATTTATTAATACTACTGAAAACTGTATGCGACAGACTTGTAGACATTCCTGAGAATTAAACAGGTGATTCAGGAGTTAAGTCTGTGAAGGATTCTTCCCTAACAGAAGAGGTATTATTTCCTGAACACAGTAACTTCAATTCCTATTTTTACGGCATCCCAGCCATTCAAGTTGCTTTATGGAAGAGCTGCAGATATGACAAAACCAGCATTTTGAAGGAAATTGAAAATTATTAACTTATGGTTTGCTCCTAATACTGAACCTGAGTAAGAAGAACGTAATTATTTCAAAGTATTTAACGATTTTGTAGCACCATATTTGAAGCATTGACTTGAACCTCAACTGAGAAAACTTGACATTTGGACACAAAAAGTTCTGAGCTTTCCAATTTACACACACAGAACGTTATGGCAACAGTAATTTGTGAAAAACAGACACTCAGCAAAATCCACCCAAACTCATGATATCCATGCAGAAGTCAGACCCTAGCAACATCTAATATCACAGAGGAAATTTATTGTAGATGTAGATATATAATCAAACTTGCCAAAATGGAATTCAACTTTCTCCTCCTGTAATCTTCTCTCTCCACCCAGACAGCAAATTCACTGCAGAGTAGGTTGGACAAGGCTCCTTGGCATGGCTTTGTATCAGCCTCTGACACTAACCTGGCACAGGGAACAGCACTGGCTCTCTGAAAAACTGCATCAAAAGAAGTCCTCACAAAAATTTACATATATGCTACCATCTCTCTGACATAGAAAAAACCTTAATTAAAACAGATTAATTTGGTGTATCATTATGTATTAGCAGAGCTAAGACATTTAATTGTTTTCCTCACTGCCTCCCTCTCCTCCACAAACCTCGGCTTTTGATCACTGATGTGATCAATGCTAACACAGACAGCTGTTAATCCTGGCAGATGCTCAGTGTTTCAGAGGAAATCCATAACTGACTAAAGGGACTACCAGGTATTTGCTATACTGGCCTGTTAAATTCAGTAATCCTGAATTCCATTCCAGATTTCTAATACAGATCAGATGCACAACATACACATTTATTTTTGGAGGTAAACAAAATGGAAGGAATGGCTCAGCATGCAAACTGACCCCAAACACACAAGACTGTGTTATAAATTGACATGACCGGTGTTCTATAAGCAGAGTTACATAAGGAAAGACAGCTACCTGAAATATACATGATGACTTTCTTTGAAAAGTATCATCTGCTTGGGCCAACAATTTAGTGAACAAAGAAATCCCTGCTGAACTCTCCACCAAACGCACCCATGCAAGTCCATAGCTGCTCCAGAGAATAACTAACCAGTTACAGAAAACACTGCTTAAGCCTTCTACACTCAAAAGAAGCAAAGAGCAGAACACCCTCCATACTTTCCTGGTACCTCAGAGAATGACCTTCCATGAAGCACAACCATGAGAAAAGCATAGAGACACATTACTGAGAACGCTGACCAAAGAGCCACAAGCAAACCCACTTTCATCTGCTGTTGATTTATTCATGGTCAAGGTGACAGGATTTTTTATACAACTGGTAAGTAGAACAGAATTCCAAAGATTTTTCCTGTTCTTGTCTCTCTCTTACAAACACTATAGCCTCGAACTATAAGTAAAATATTTGGGTAATAAAGGTCCATACCACTTCAACTAATTAAACAGCCTTCTGAAACTGGCCCGTGCCTCAAGTAACTCCTTGTTTTCCAAAGCTTTCACCACTAAGATCCTGCAAAAACACTTTTTTGTGTAGGTCTACTCTGAGATTATGCAATGTAATTCTCTATCCCCAAAATAATTTATTTAAGGTGACCTACTCCATACACACAACAATCATAAGCAGAGGACCACTGATGAACCTGCAGAAGAAACTTTCCATGACGGAATTATGGTCTCAGAAGTGGGATATAGTCCAGTATCAAGGTGTTTTGGCTGCAATCCGGTTAAATCAGAACATGGTTGCTCTGAGCAGCCAGTGTTTTATGAACTGCAAACTGTATTAGAACAGTCTCAAGCAGCTGAAAGAAATTATATTCCCAGAAACATTACAAACAATGTTTATTTTTGTCATAATTTTTTTCTTTTGCCTTTATAATACCGCTTTTCTTAAAAAGCTACTGTATTAAATAACAAAAAAGAAATATGCTGGTATTTGCTTAGCTCATTTCTTACAACAGATTCAGCATTTCTATTTAATATGAAGCCATGTCATGAAACAAAGCATTTTCTGTAAGCACTCCAGGAATTCTAACCAGACAAGCCTGCTGCACAATTATCTGGGAGACCTGGGCTTTAGAAGTGATTTCAGCATTCCAGTTCTCAGGTAGGTGCTACCACATGTAAGCCCTAATGGAATGGCTGGCATCTGAGAGAGCAAGTGTTGCAAGAGCAACGCTGTTCTGTCTTACTACACAAGTAAAAAAAGTCAAATGAGGAAACTCCTGAAGGTGGGCATGAACAAAGCTAAAAACAACAGCATGCCTTGCAAGAACAGGAAATTTCATTCTAAGACGACACAGCAAACAGAAGAAATTTATCCTTTCCCATTTAAATATGCCCTCCTCTCCTAAAGCATTCCCCCCTTTAGAGTGTTCAGAATCCAGAAATTTTCCAGTCTCTGTTTAATACATTGTGCAGTGGGTTCTTTAAGTTCATGCAGCTCAGTACCTTTCCAATTTGTACTTTTCTCTTTGCCATCATGAACAGTCATGGTTTGAGGTATCTGTACCTCGAAGATGACTGCTTTTATCCTCAGCCCCCACCCTAACCGAGCTTACCTCCCCAGGTGAATCAGTGGGCTTGCACACCCGTTCATCAGTGCTCAATTTCAAACCCTTCTGCACTGGTGAAGGAGCAGGTGACACTTTCTCCAATTCTCCCGGTACTTTTTCTTGACCTGTTTGCTTTTTGTGCATGCTCTTCTTCTCTAAATAAGTATCTTGAATTTCTACTTTTCCACCTTCTTCTCTAGAGTCCTCTGCTTTCTGAATTTTTTTCTTCTTTCTTTTAACCCTCACATCCATACTATCATCTTCATTACTTGCTGATCCATCAAGACATCTATCAGTAATGGCATCTTTTTCATCAATTTCTTGTTCCAATCTTTCTTCTCCACTTATTACCTTTTGTTTCTCGTCTTTATTTACAGAATTTAAGTTTGAATTTTCATTATCAGTTCCTTGATAAAATGTATCATCTACAGTGCTTGATTCTGAGTCAAACTGGACATCTCCATGCTTCTCCTTCTGTGATTTTTTATTTTCTTTTGAATCTTCTTTTATTTTTAAATCTTTAACTTCTCCCTTCTTTTTCTTGATTTCTTTAGTATCTTCTTTCTTTTGCTTCTTTGGGTCCTTTGAATCCTCCTTGGTTTCTAAAGTCCTTTTTTTTGGTTTTGAATCTAAAACCAAAGTATCTGAGGAATTTTCACATTCTGTTCTGGGTTTTTCCTTGGGTTTTGCAGACTTAGATTTTTTCTTCTTCAGGTCATCTGAACTTCTATCCTCTCCATCTTTTGACTTCTTCTTTTTCTTCTTTGGTGAAACATCATCTTTTGTTTCACTTTGCCAGTCGCTGTCAGACTCTGCTTCAAATATATCATCATTCAGAGATAATTTCTAAAAGGTAAAGAAAGAAAATTAAAGTTTTTCCTTCCCCAATAACTATCACTTTGGTACAAAGTATACAAAAACGGTAGTGGTCGTGGGAAAAGTAAATTTTTAAGCACTTTAATCTTTTGATCCCTGCCAAGATCATTCCTCATTGCCAAACTGCAAAATGTGTAATACAATTCTAGCTTACTTACCTAAATTACATTACTACCTGCTTGGATGAGAATCAATATACAAACAAATCAAGTAAACCCATTATACATCCAACAACCAGATTCCAGAACCGAACTAAATCTGAGCTATTTTACATCAAAAATAACTGATCTGATTTCGTAGGATTTACCTACAGGTTTCCCAGCAGCAGGGTAACAGTTTTCAAAAAGGATCCTTACACTGCTTTTTCAAACTAAGTGAGCAGTTAAAAAGAAGAAAAGAAAAAGCCATATTCTGCCCTTTGGCAACTAATCTTTCTGTAGTCCTCTCTTACCGAACTTAATGATAACATGTAAAACCTTACTGATCTCCTACAGAAAGCAGGAGGGTGACTGGAACAGTGTACAGCTTAAGTGATGAGACATTATGGATGTGGGTAGGGAAAGGGGGTTATTTATGTTGTCAAAAACAAACTAAAATGACCATACATTACTTACATAGTCCCATTAAAAATGGAAATGAAATTTGCATGGATTCAGTCTACAAGCAAACTTGTCAACAAAAAATCCCTACCAGAAAACAGCAACAATATTTTCACAAGAAACACAGCAGTTTTAGATGAGATTCCTTAAGTCTTCTTAATTCCACATTTCAAATGCCTTCCCTTCTCCCCTCATTAGCAGAGTCTAGATAATGATTAGGTCTTCAGAGTAAGATACTGAAAGTTGAAACACACCTGTATGTCTTTTTTAACAGGTTTAGGCTTATTATCCACAATCTTTTTTCTGAATTCAAGCAGCACTTCTTTGCAGTCTTCCAAGTGAACCTCTGGTTCCCAGGTATCATCATCAGAGGTGTACCCTTTCCACCGTACTTTATAGAGAATTTTACCCTGTAAGAAAAATCCACAACATTTAATACAATACAGTATAGGATTGCATCAGCTAGTCAGTTCTTGAGGATCTCACTGGATATACAATTTTGTGTATATAGAAATCATTATTTCTGTAGTTGGACTAGTTTTATCCAAAGTACTTGAAGTACGTAACATTTGTTCAGAACCACAGCTACAACGTACATATCATAAATTGCCAGTCATTTTATCAAAATGGATTTTCTGACACTTATAAAACTATTTTTTAAAGTTTTAATATTTCTTCCATAAAAATTTCAAGCTTGATTTTTTTTCTCTTTGCTGAATAACTTGATATAAGCCCTTAAGATTTCTAATGAATTAACACCATTCACCAAGTTTCATATTGGAATTTATAATTTATGCTGTATTTGTAATCAATTCTATTTCTGATAAACTGAAATACCAACAATTAGATCAATGAGATCAGGTTAAACCTAGACAAAAATCTGAGTGTGTGCATCTCAGTGGAGTTATTTACTAAGATTTTGGTAGAAGATTATACACAAAAATCTGAGACCAATTGTTTCAACAGTATTTTACTTCACTGAGGGGTAAAACTGCACCTTGTAGCTTCTATCTAGTTTTTTCTAGATTAGGAAGTTCTTTACATTAAAAAATTAGGTTTTTTAGCAAATGTACTAAGGAAAGCACCTCTGGAGAGGCAAAATAGTACCCCTTTTTTTCAAACATGGACTACTAATGCTCTGAAAGACCTTACACTGCTAACCAAGCCTGGAGAAAGTTTCAGAAGAACTGCATTTGGCACTTACTGTTAAATGTATATGCATAAATTTTTGCCTGAGCATAATTAACCTCTGACCAAGTGTATACACATGCCACTAAACTTTAGCAACCAACTAACCAACCCTATTTACAATCTTCTGTATTTCACTTCACAGACATCTAAATAAATAAATAGCATATAGTCAAACACATTAGTTTAACACTTCTCTTAAAATTTAGCTTAGCCCTATGCTCTTGATTTAGGAATGAAGTTTTCAAAATCATATTCACCTGTCTCCTCTTTCTTTCTTCTAATGGGGTTACTTATGAAATAAGCAACTAGTAACTTTCTTATTACGGTCACTGAGTGTGTTAGGTTATAAGAGATCTCCAGAACTAGTAAGTAAAATGCCCTCTCAAAGCAGGACTGCCTACATCAGGCTGCTCAGGTATCTGCCCAGTGAGTGTACCTGTGCAGGTTTCCCTGTGTTCCAGCTTGTGTCCACTGTCTGTCTCATCCCTTCCCTGCGCACCCCTGAGAAGGATCTGACTGTCCTCTCTATATCCATCCTCCTGTTAAATAGATATTACTATGATCTCCCCTGATTCTTCTCTTCTTATGGCGAAGCAAATCCACCTGACAGCTCCCTAACTGTTTTCATTATCCTTCTCTCTGCTATGTGCACGTCTCTTCTGACCTGGGGAGCTCAGAACTTCACACAGTATGCTGAATGCATCTCAGCAGTCTGAGAAGAGGGGAAGAAGCATCTTCCTTGATCTTCTGGCTACACTCTTGGAAGCTGCTGGCCTTCTTTGCTGCAAGAACTGCTGACTCACGTTCAACTTACTTGTCTGTGGGGACTCCCAGCTCTTTTCCTTCAAATCTACCTCCTAGCCAGCTGGACTCTCAGCTGGCTGGCGGCACAGGGTTATTCCATTTCAGCTGCAGGACTTCTGCTAGCTGCAGTTAGGGGCACCCTTGTAACTCAGGTACAAAACGAGCTACAAATCCTTTGTTCATTAATTGAGAAAGCTGCATAAAATAAAGTGTAATGCAAATGCAAAATCATCTGGCTGTTGAACGACTACATCCTGCACAGAGAGAGTGACAGAAAAATGCAGCTTAGGAGAGTGATACAAAATTCAGCTTAAGTGAAGACAGAAGATTGATCTGCACACTAAAGAGACACAGCCTCACACTCACCTATCAACACTCTTTCACTCAATATTGTTTTTTCCCTCTGTTATCACTTAGAAAAAATACAACGCTTCCAAGAATTTTTATACTGCTCTAGCTTCCGTGAGAACTAGTGATGGGCTAGAACCAACTCGTATGGAAAGGGGTACCACCATGTCATTAAACAGCAGAGTTAAGGTTTCCCACTTCCACTGGGGAACATCACAATTTGCACCAGAGCCTGTTGTTTTAGTATGACTGAGGTGCAGTATTAAAGGCTTTCGAGACATACTGAGAGAATATATTTCCAAACTTTCACTGCTTGTTCTTTTACGTAGGACACATCAGTGTTTTATTCATCTGCAGGTCTAACTCCCCAGCCCAATCCCAACCCAGGAAAGCTGTCTCTACCGCTACCATCAGGCCCAGCAACACCAGTACTGTGAGCGAGAAGAGCCTCCCTGTGTGCGGGCTGTCCCTTCTGTTCTGTGACACAGAACAACCCCGACGGGCCTCATGCCGCGCTGGACAGTGCCTCACTCAGTCTGTGGTGACACAGGGCTTTTCCCAGCCATTCTGCAAGTTAGAACTGGGTACAAGTTCCTGCCTTGCCCTGCACTTGTGATGCCCAGGAGCACAGGCCCTGCTGCAGAGCAACTGAGAGGGCACTTGATGCATTTGGAGCTCACGCCACAGAGCCACAATCAACATGGGCTGGGTACATCCACATGCTGAAGCTCATTGCACTGGAAAACTCAAACACACAGAGCTCAGAACATGCTGTGGAACGGGCTGCTTGGAGAAGGATGGAAAAGGGACACCCTGTTACCAGCACGTGCCAATGACCTTTTTAAGAGTTGGTACTTGATGCATTCCAGTACTCTTTAATGGTATGTCTCACCATCATGACCACTATCACCTCAACCTCCAGATTTTAGGTTCCATCGCTTGTGTGGGGGGTGGAAAGAAAAAAAAAAAAAGAAACTAAAAGAAAAAGAACCCTCTTGTTTTCAAGCCTGATTTATGTTGACCAACACTTCACATAGGCAAAGCTATAAATACTGTATTACCCAGAAAGTATAACATAATCTTAAGACATCAACATATTTCAGCTAAGGTGCAATTTAATAACATAACAAATACCAAAGAAAGTGCTGATCTCCAGCCTAAGGGTTTCAAGACTCAGATGTTTTACGTGGAATTGACAGAACTTTATAACGTCATGCACCTGACTGAAGCCTAAAAAAACCCCATAAATTAGTTAACGTAAAAATCTTTCAGGCACAAAATAATAAAAAATCCCTATGTTAATTATTTTTTTCTATTTGAGGCTTAGGAAAATTTTTCAAGAACTTCAACCAGTCTAGGTTGCTTTCAAATAAACAAATTAAGGTCTGGTATTTCAGTTTAAACAATGCAAGATCACTAGAGCTTATTGTTTTAATTAGATGTAGACTCTCTTATTTTAGAAGGTGTTCCCCCGTTTTGTAACTCAGTGAACACAGTCCCTGGCAACATACCTTGAAAACATCTTTAAGTTCTCAGTTATATTCAACCCTGCCCATCTCTGCACTAAAACATTTCACATCAGAACACTGCTGCAGTTCAGCCCTAAGAATCAAGAGCAGTTTAACAACACAGACAAAACCCAACAACTTAGTAAATCTTTGTAGTAAAGTATAAATAAAGTATATCTATGGCTGAGGAGACTGAATCTGGAGTAAGGGACAAAAAGCCTCCTTGCACAGCTGTGCACAGCGTGTTTTAGATTGCAATGGTAACGGGATTATTCTTTACGCGTGGTCCTCGCCCAGTGTAAGAGACCCGCGCACTCACCCCCTCGGTCTTCACGTCAAGGATCTTCTCCACCTCGAACACGTCTTCCCCCTCCCCCTCCTCCTCCTCCTCACTNCCGGTGACGCACGGGGGCCTCGTGCCCTCCGCGCGGCCGCCGCTGGGCGGGGCTTGGCAAGGCCCTCAGGGCGCGTCGCGGGGCGGCCGCGGCCGAGGGCAGGGACAGCTCCCACGGGAGCGGCGCGCTCGCAGCCCCGTCCGGCCTGGCCTTGCGCACCTCCAGCGGTGCGGCAGCCGCGGCTTCTCTGTGGCCTTGGACACTTCCAGCCATGGGGCATCCGCAGCTTCTCTCGGCAACCTGTGGCAGTGCCTCACCACCCTCACAGGGAAGAATTCCTTCCTAACATCTAATCTAAATCTCTCCTCTGTAGTTTAAAAGCATTCCCCCATGCCCTACCACTAACTGCCCGTCACTCCTCCTTTTTATAATCCCCCTCTAGGAACAGGAAGGTGCTATAAACTCTCCCTGGAGCCTTCTCCGGCATGAACCTACCAGAAACCTATATCCTAGCTCTTCTCAAAGTGTAGTACAAATATTTCCTCTGTATTTTTACTAAAAAGAGCCAGTCTCTTCCATCTTGAGAACAAGGATTAACAAAACTGATCTATGTATTCACAAATTGACCTATGATCAGTAAGAAAAGCAGTGCAGTACAAAAATATCTGTTCTGCTGTTTGCATTTCAAGGCACAATGTAGGAATTACAAAACCACCAATTAAAAACACTAATATGTTACAAAGACATTTATTAGTTCCTTGTTAATCACACTCTTGTATCTGCCAAAACATCTCCTGCCATACTTAACTGAATTGCTACATTACGCTTTCTTTACTGTGCCATTGAAGTACGTGAGATTTTAGCAGAAATCAAAACAAAGATGTTATAAAAGTACTTTACGATGTGCAAAAAACCAGAAATTACCATAAAAAATTAAATATTAAGGTATTTTAAACAGTTACAGGTAAGTGAAATATGACATATATGTAAAAACAACACTTACTAACTGTAAGACCCTTTCTTTCCATACCTTAAACTGTGTGACTGTGAAAATTTTTATTTAGTAACAATATAAGATCAAATGTCCTCAAATTATTATTTAATAACAATATAAGATCAAATGTCCTCAACCTAAACATTTTATGTAAAACTGCAAGGAAAGCAAACTCTGTTATTATCTTAAAGAATGATGTTATTCAATATTTTGTGTAGAAAGATAATTTATGTTAGATAAACCTGATACCTAGTACCTTCTTGGTAGCAGAATCCCAGTCTTTCCCAAGTCCAAGTTGATAGCAAATAGATGGAAATTGCCTTCTTACCAACTCCAGTGCTTTCTTCATCAACGCAAAAGCCCAATGAACACCACTGTGAAATGAAGTTTCATTATAATAAAATCTTGTAAGTCCACCAAGGGAGCAGGAAAAAAATAATTTCTTCTAATGATAATTATTTGAAAGACAAAATTTTCTATAGTATGATGATCCAGCATGTATAAAATATCATCTGATGTAGACGAATAATATAATTCCTCAAAAGAGGAAGGAAGATTTCCAGGGCTCTCCTGACTGTTTCTGTATCCTTTTTCTACATGCCCTGTAAAGTATGAAGTGTGTAAATCTTCCCCTTTTGGCGCAAGGAATCTATTATATATTGGTTATAATATCGTTTAGTATAGCCATTGAACATCTATAATGATATTAGTCTTTGTATGTTGAGAAGAATTAAATGTAAGTTTTTTTTTAAAGCGCACCTTCGATTAGATGGATCTTCCAATTTCATTAGTGTTTTGAAAAGTATCCCTTTCAATTCCTTTGTGCATCGTATCAACTGTAGCACAAGAACAGTAGCAATCAATGGCAGTACCTTTTTTTTTTTTCATTTGGAACCAAGGAAGAAGAAAAAGGAAGCAACATTACTGTTTAAATTATTTCTTGACAACAAAAATGGTACTTTCTGCAAAGTAGTTTAAACCAGCATTTGCCTAATGCCAGTTAATTGCTTCACCATGCAACCACTACTGGGAAGGGAATTCACATTAGTGGTTTGTCAAGCATGCTTTGGGGTTTCACACTTAAACTTGGTAATGAGTTACTGGGAACTTTGCAGTTTGTGTTTGCTTGGGTTCTAATCTACTTCTGGCACTGACAAAGTACAGCACTAACCAAAACCTCTTGCCCTAAGTAATCTACATCTGATCCTTTGGTGCCAAAAGCATTTTCCTTTTCACTGAATGTCCTTTGGTCTAAGTGCAGCCTTCACTTACAAATTACAGATTTCCAGAAGGAAGGAATTTCTGCTGTGAGCAAGCAATGAGAGGTATGAGACTCCAAAAGATATATTTAGGGGGAAATAATATTCAGATGTGACTGTTCTAGTTATTAGGGCAAATTTACTTCAAATAGACTAAATTACAGAAAAATCTTAAAAGCTGGCCTAATGAAAAAAAAAAGAGGAAAAGTCGCATGTTAAGAGTTTTGCAATGATAATCATTCCACACAAAAAGCATTCTTTAGAATACAACCAAAGTGACTTACTTGACTTACTTACTGTAGTAAACCCCTTCAGTGATGCCAAATCCTGTATGATGTTCATTGAAAATGAAGAAAACTCTATGAAATCTGTGAGTAAAGACTGATTTTAAGAGCATTAAAATATTAAGCACAGAGCAACAATATGGAAACACAAGCTTAAGATTTATGACTGGAATATCAGAATAGAAGTATTACATACTGCCATACATTCCTGGTCGTGGTTCAGTGTGTTATGCTGGTTTGATAATAATGATGTGCATAAAATTAAGCCATGACAAGAAGGTAACAGCTGGCTCTTGGGTAAAAAGGAAATAGAGGAACTCATCTGTGCCAAATTTGACTGTGTTCATTCTTTCTCTGAAAAAAAAATTTCCAAAACATGTAAAGCAATTGGCTTTCCTTGGTGCAGATCTGAGCCTGCCATAGAATTTCAGCAAGCTATTAAAATAATAATTTCATTGCACAGCTGCTCTTCAAATGCTGTTTCAAACTGGTTGAAACAGAAGCATGCAAGCTTACAGGAGGAGAAGCAAAACCATGAGGGCAGTGGACAAATATTATTTCATTACAAGTGTACCCAAACATCTTCATTACTCTTCTTTTGGAATAAAAGCAGAATATAGCCATATTTTAGAGTTTTAACAAATATACGTGTCATTTACTTCTAATGTCTGAAAAGTGAAATTTCCCTGTCCTTTACCTATATCGCAGGTATCACGTGAAAAACTGAAAAAGGAATTTTGTGGTTTCATGTTCTTATCCAATTTACACTTCTGCAAACTGCACTGAGTCTAAATTTAAAAAAAAAAAAAATCCCAGATATAATCTTTTAGAGTCATCAATGCCACCATCAGTTTGTGAGAAGTACTAGAATTAAAAAGAATATGTAAACCAGAAGTGCATACTGTCCTTGCTAAGAACAGAGATGGTATAAAAAACAAAGGTTTTCAAAAATGGAACAATGAAACGCCTGAAGAAGTGAAAGTGTTTCCACTAGGGAAGGAAAGGTTTGCACAAATAAGGATCACTTTCTTTCTCCTTTCCTTGAGGGAGTTGCTGTATTATTGCAGTCATCAGAAAGAAATCCCCAAACTAATACATTTAAACTAAGCAGCACTGATGAAAAGGAAGAATAAGAAAAGACATCATTGTTGGAAAGAAAATATTATCTGTCATCTTACTTATTTTAATCAATTTCAACGTTGGATGGACAGATTAGTCATGTGAGGACTTTGCTTTTCACCTCTGCAGCGTTTTATCTTATCTAAGGAAAAAAAATATAAAAAGGAGCTGAAAATAACTAGAAGTGCCAGGGACTTCACAAAACGCGTGGGATAGTAATAACCTGGAATCACATATTTTAATATATTCTCTTGAGTTTTAAGTGTATTTCTTAGGCAAGGAGTTCCTGTGAGTGAAAGTAAAAGGGGTTGGAATTGATCTTTCCTTTCCTACCTAACCTTTTATTACTGTTTTCCAGTGGTGATAATGAGGTTTTCTGTGATACAGCCATACCTGGATTCTGTTTGTGGGTGCTTCAGAGTGCTAGAAGTGCCAGCTATGTCTTTTTCACTTTTTAGTGAAAAAGATTCAAATACCTTTGAGAAAAATCACTGCAGCAGCAACAACTACAGCAGAATGCAAAATGTTCTAGGACGGCCAGATGCCTTAGAATAAAATACTGACAGATTCTATAAATATTTGTGTGTAAATTGTAAATACAGTCCTAAAAATGTAATGGTTTAATCATTTGTTTATATTTAATTAGTATAGCAATTACATGACTCATAGATGCTACTTAGTTCCAGCCTCAGCTGTGACTTGTTTATTCACATCCAGTGCTCCAAATGTAACATCTTCAGCAAACACCATAGTCACATTTCTAGGAAATACAAACAGCAGCACAACAGTCAGGAAAAAACTGTGATTTAACAGAAATGATTAGACACTGTGTTGAAACATTTTGCTTATATGAGGCAAAGGATAAAGAAACCCCCAAAAGATTCTGTGCGACTGAAAAGAAAATTAATTTCTGGAGAATGCTCAGCTTAAGAAAAAGGACCAAAATGAATTGCTTTCCATGGTGTGAAAAAACCGAACTGTTCCTGTTTATGATGTTTTAGCATATTCATTATTACGTCATGAACAATACAAGTTATGCATTATGTCTGTCATTTTGTTGGGATGCTTCTCTACCCACTTTTGAGGTCAGTAGACCTGAGAAAACTAGATATTTAGAACAAAGCCTTGTTAACTAATTTAATTACAGCCTGGCAGTTTGTTTTCTAGAAGAGGAAAAAAATCACTTAAATATTTATTTAATAACAGTATAGTGAATATTAATTATTTTGTAAGGATAGAGAATGACAACAGCAGATTTAATAGAAGTAGTCCCAAGGCCTGTTCCCAGAGAGGTAATAGGGAGTCTACAAGGTACAGTTTCCATTTACGTACTATGTTCTTTAAAATACCATTCACTTTCCCTAATGTGTTTTTAGATAAGAAGACAAACCAGAAAGGCTTCAAGCACAACAGAAATTTTCAGCTGAGAAGAACAGAGAACCAAGCTGTTTGCAGAATGAACAGTGCACAAAGCCAAAGAGATGAGGCCCAAGTATTTCCTAGGATAAAACTTCCATTTTAAATACACAGCAGAACTGTCAAGGCAGAGGCATAGCTACGGTGAAATTCATTTACCTTTATCTGTATAACTATGTATGTGTTTAATACTAGATGGTATCTCAATACACATATCCATGGAAAATCCACTAAATAAAGAGAAAAGAAGAAAACATGAATGGGACTCCAGGGAAATTGATGTTTAATCTGCATGCCATGACATATCCATGACAAGGAGCTATGTTTTCTGTCCTTTTAAACTATTTAGACAAAAGTGGGGAATACCAAACTAGTTAGACAAATTTTTGTTCCTAGGCTACCCAAAGAATAACCATGTTGATTCATTATGGGTATTCATAGCTGAAAAGGTTAGAAAGGACGAAGAGGTCATTTGACATGATCTCCTCTATAACACGTTACATTTATTTTCTAAAGCAAAGCTTGATAACATCCAGCCAGACTGGATTTCAGAGAAGCGAGTTCATCATTTTCCCTGGCTAACTGTTCCAAACCTCACTGGTAAAACTGCATGTCTTTTTTTCCTTTTTTTAGCTTTAATTTGCAGACCTTGCTTCTTAGTTTATTTCTGCAGTAACATTAGAAAAGCAGTTTGATAGGTCTAATAATACAAACAAGATACAGAAATGACCCAAGATACCACATGCTCTTGTGGAATCATCTCCCATTTTGCAGACAGAGGTCAATATGTGCAGGCCAAAGGAGAAACAGCAGCACAGACAGAGATAACTCAAAATAGGAGATGTGCCAACTCAGGTCAACTTTCTAAGTCCTACAGGAGCAAGTACATCCTCAGAGATAGTTACAAGGCTTTCTACCAATCACAGCAAGCCTAAATTTATGGTTTAGTTGCTTTATGACAAGAATGATTACGAACAATTATCCTCTAACAAATGAGGAGAAATTAAAAGGAAAACAATCATAAGCTTACTGAAGTCTCTGGTGTGACTACATTCCTCCAGGCACAGATCTTTTGCTTCCTAACAAGATGTTGTTTTAAGATTGTGTTTTAACAAACCTGCATGTTTTCATTCAATGCTTTGTCCTGTTGCCATAGTGAAACAGAAGCTGGCATATGAAAGGAGATATAGCCATTCTGAAAACTCAGTGCAGTGACATAGGTGATTTCGATCACCACTGCAGAACATGGACATTAATTTCCAACACTTATTACAAAAGTATCCTAAGAAAACCCCAAAACAAAACCCAGAAACTAGCTTTAATTATCTCATTAAAGCCTATGTTTTCCAAAACAATAATTTAATTAGTATACAGAGGGACTAAAACTAAATGCCGAAACAGAAACTACTATTTGTTTTTGATGAAGTGTAAAGAAAAATGAAACTATAATATGAAATGTCAAACTTTCAATAATTCCTTAATTTCTGGCAAAACCTGATGAATGGTATCAAATGTATAGTCCAAATGAGTTCTAGTAAAAAGAAGTTTCCTAACAAAGACGTGACTCAGCAACGAGTCTGTAACTGGACAAACGTAAATTTTCTGGTAGGCACTAAGCCACGATATTCAACATACTGGTGCATCTTGGTCCATTTGCTAAGCTCCATCACTCTGACAGCTTTTTGATATTACCCATTCTTTTGATTCACCACTCTTTTCTTTAACCTATGAAAGATTTTTCCAAAATAAGTCATTTAATCTATATAGACAGAAAACTTAGCCAATATTCTCTTAAATGACATGACTACATTGAAATACTGCTCAGTGGCAACAACAAAAAACAGAGAAACTAAGATTAGCGTTGCACATCTTCATTACTAATTAAGTGGTTTCAGATCTTGAGATTGAAGGAGCTACATCAAAGGCAAAGTGCAGTAATATTTTATCTCTCCAGTGATGAGTTTTCCATTGATAAAAGCTTCAAATTCACAAACAGCAGCTTTATCATCCAAAGGAAAGATATATTTAGCTTCAATTGATTTACTGTTTTAATTAGTGTAAGGCTGTAACGTCACTATCTGAAATGAGTATTTTTTGTGCAATATTTAAATTGTGATTAAAACATCAACACTTTCAGTGTAACACTGCTTTTCACTACAAAATGTCAATCAGCATGCCACAATTAGAACTTCTATTTGTACTTTAGAAATGAAGGTATAATATTCATCAGTGCTTGACAAATAGACATCTCCAGAAATATATAAGAAGCTGTAGAACTTTTAATCTCTAAATCATTAATCAAATCTCTTCCAGAAGAAGAGGAAAACATGACCTTCTAAAGGTTATTTGATACACTGGCAGAGCTGGAGGTTTCAAACTATTGCCTACAAAAGAAGTCACCACTGCAGTATGTCTATAATAGTACAAAACCCATTATGTGCTTTTATGAGGCTCCTTTCGTACTGAAACCCCTTGAATACAAATCCTTGTGCAGAGACACATGTGACAGATTTGGTGAAGCCATAGCTCCAGCATGATTGAGACTGCTTGGGGCAGGATGTAGTTGAAAGGGGAGGAGATTGTGGAATTATGTCACAGGATTGGAAAAGACTTGTGACTTGACAGAATGTGTTCTTAGGGAATATGTACTAAAAAACAAGTTAGCCTGCTTGGCTAACTTTTATTAGCTTATTTTCAGGTTAGAATAGCAACTTCTTCTGGAGCGATTGATATTTTACTTGTAACAGCTAGGTTGCCTAGCTTAGGTTGTCTAACCAAAGTCAAAACCAAAACAAGAATACATTTCCAGAAACCTTTTATCATCCTAGGTATTTCTTGCGGTTTACAGTTCAGCCAAGGAGGTCTTTTAAAGGGGACAGAATGCATATGCTACTGCAGAAAGTTTCTCTACAGTAGTCACTTGATTACACATAGGCAGAAAACAGACTTAAAATAAAGCCAAGCCTTTCACTGACCAAAGAGCTTTAGGTATTTGTTTGACTATACATCTCTAAGAATAAAAACTATTTCTACTCAGTTTCAGGACATGCCTTCATTTAGAGATTGAATTGCNTTAACTAAATACTAAATAGCATTTTGACTAAAAAATAGCTTAACAAATGGATTATTGTTTCAAGGTTGAGTTATGGAAAAGGACAATAAATAGCATACTCTACCTGGGCTGCAAAGCCTATTATCCTTGCCATGATATAAACATCTTCCAGAGGGAATGGATTTCCCAGTCTGTCCTGAAGACCAGTTTTTACAGGATTTGAAAGACTTGCATTTGGTAATGCATAGGCTAAATAAAGAGTTTATGAAAGATTAAAAAGCTATTTTTTGAAATATACACTCAGGAGGGATGATTGAAACGAATCCTATAAAAACGGCCTACATTCATTTATGCAGTTCAGAACACAAAAGTAACATTCAGTTTCTGTGTTGTGCACTGCTGAGCTGCAGGCTGTCTGTCTAAGGGATCATGAGTTCAGGATAGTTCTTTAAGCCCTTACAAGGTCTTTGTTTAGAACATTTCATTTGAATTATTTAAAGACCATCTGATGATTTATGTAAAAGTACTTCCTTTGCTTCTCTCGAAACAGGCTGTGGCAGGAGTTGCAACTGCTGTTGGTAATTATGCCTGTAGGAAATCTGTTAAACAGATGCGACACAGATGCCACATGGTTACCACCAATTTGGTAACATCTGCAAACAAACGACAAATTATTTTTTATTGTGTTAGCTTCAAACAGGTATTCAAAAAAGGGTTCTGATAAGCATTTATGAAACTCAAGGAGCAAGTCAATATACAAACAGAAAAAAATTCTTACTTGCATACTGTAAATGACATTGTAAATGTAAAATGACAATGACTCTGTGTCCATCCCAATTGCAGGCTGAAATGGTTTTATTTGATCTTCAGCAAGGCAAAACTTCCTGATATCCTTTGCCAAAAGGAAGAAGTATCTCTGGAAGAATCTATGGAATTTATATTACAATTGCAATAAAAGAGGGAAATTTGTGTTTGCTCTGTACTTACAAGAATGATGTAGCTGTCAGAGTTTTGACTGTTTCTCACCTCTCCTGAGGGCCTGGCAGCTTGGGCTCAGTGCCAGCCTTGTCAGCACAGCTGTGGAGCCTTGAAAGATTGCTGTGAGAAGACTGCAAATTCCTGCCTCTCTTTTGCTCACATGCCTTTGAGCTTAGGCTCTTACCCATGGTCTCTCAGCTGAACTACGTTGCCAATATGTCTGCATCCAGCCTTCCACCTCCCTGGTTCTGTCCCAGATCCTCATGGACTCAAGTTCCTGGTTTGATCTTGGACCGGCAGATGAGCCACCACGAGGAGGCCAAACAGACTGACCCTGGCTGCTATCACGAGCAGTCATGGCCACCTGCTCTGATCTTCCTGTTTGGGTACTGCACGACCAGAGCTGCTGCCAGTCCTCCCCAGCAGGCTGAGAATTTCCCTGCTAGTTTCTGCAAAGATGAGGCAATGGACTGACTTGTAGCACAGGAACTGAGCTCCTGACTGACTGAACTGTTACGCAGTTTAAAAATGAAGGAACTGACACAGGAGCTGAGAGGGAACTCCTTGGAGACTGCCCTAGGCAGACCAGCTGTCCTTAGGCCAACTGGAAGGTGTCATCTGTTTAGATATGCTGGCTAACTTCTTGCTCTGACAACCCAGGCAGTCCAGGGAACTCCCCCAAGCAGTTTATGGTGCAGGCGAAGGAGGAGACCAAGCTGTACATGGATTGGTAATTTTAAATAATCTCTGGAAATGGTTCCGGCATATGCAGGAAAGGAAAGGATACACAAGAACAGTCTATGCATGTAGGTACAACAGCTCAGATATATTTTGCATATAGTTTAAGATAATCAACAGAAATTGATTATGTATATGCTGGAGTATTTGCTAGGGCCAGCTGGAGGATGATTATAACAGTTCCCTGATTCTCCTTTGATCCAGCTGAAGATGCCCTCATAATGACGGCAGTGGAAGCTCTTGTCACCGTTTAGAGAGCAAATGGTCTTCCTGATGAAAGCACTGAATTCCCCCCATGAGTGTTACTCTATTAATAAGATTCCAATAAATTATTTTTTTAAAAACTTACAGCCTGTGGCTAGTGATGCCAAGTATCCTGTCAGTTTATCTAGTGAGTATGTTCAAAACTGGTGTAGCACAGGCCTTACAAGCAATGTGGAACTTAGCTGCCACAGGTCCTATTTTCTAGATAACAACTTTTTGGAAACTATGTCATCTATTTCAGTTTGGTGATGTCTAGCTTGATAGAATTCCATCAGCATCTTTTATAGTGCCTCATCACCAGTTCCCTCATCCAGGTGCATTTTTAAGTTGGAGTAAAATACCTTCTGCTTTGGTCACCTTTAAAAGAAGAGATTGTTAAACTCAAAGCTATTGCAAAATTGCAGAAAGAGCACAAAACAATAAATACTGAAAATGGATCATTTAATTCCACACTGAAATAAAACTTCAAGTCTTGTTAGTGCAATATCCATGGAATGTATTATTGCAGCTAGAATATGAAAACAGTATTTAACAGTTCTGCTGTTAAATACATAACATTCTGCCCTTATACTGGGCCACTTGCAAAGTATCTCAAGCAGAGCTAAGAGACAGTAAAATAACCTCCCTGAAATAAAGTGGAATATAAATCAGATTGAAAGATAGTAACATGGTGTTGATTCATATTGTCAGCTTTAATGTATTGATGAAATAACATAAGGAAGATAATAAATTTCTTACTAAATGTTTAAGTGCACCAGATGATCCTAAAACACACATAAAGAGCAACCTACAGATGAAATAAAAGTAATGAATGTTCTATTATTTTGTCCTCTCAAGGCAAGAGGAAAAAGGCAAAATGCTCTTTAATTTACATGAACCACAGGCAACAGCTAGTAAAATGTTGACATAAGAGGCTGCATAACAATGTCTTACTGCAGGTCAGTATTGATCCAAGAACTAGTCTCTGTCTCTCAAATGCCTCTGGGACAAAATGAAAGGTTAATCTAACTGAACACCATCCCACCTCTTTATTATTTTTTCTTTACTGAGATTTTTTTCCTTCAATACAAATGCTATTTCTCTTGTAAATTAATTATACGTGGGAAGAGTTAGTGAAAACGGTTTTATTATATTCTTACAGATCGATGCGTTGAGATTCAGAATCTTTTATGTGTCTATGGTTCAGTTCTTGTAAAAGCTACCAATGGCTGAACATTATTTACCAAATATTTATCAAATTTCACCTACCTGAAATATGTTGGGAATCTTAATATCCAAACAACTGCACATCATAAAAAGCATTTACCACAAACAGTGTTTCCTCATGTCTTTGCTGATTTATCCAATGTAGTCATTATGGTTTCTTAGTATGTTTATACACTATTGCTCATGTACTCCTTACTCACCAGAACGCATATAAATATGTATTATTTCCACATCTAAAAGTGAAAGGAATACTCTTCTGCCATATAGCAATTGAGGAAGGGCATCAAAAGTGGGTTTCACATAATAAGATTTAGGCGAAGTCGTTCCAGAATTGGGGACATTCTACTGGCAAAACTCTTCCAATTTAAGACTAACATAAGATAATTTTGCCTTAAACAGTGATTTTCTTCTTGTTGTTAAGTTCATAGTTGTTTGTTAGGTCATAGAGACTCAAATTACATGAATAAAAATTATCCTCTTCAATGTTTAGATAGCAAAGTAAAAGAATTGAGGTATGTAGGAAAAGTGCGATTTAATGAGCCATAGGCTTAATGAAAGGGTGGACAGGCAGTTACTCTTAATAACAGCTGTAATATCCAAAGGCCTTCAGCAGTAGCTGTGTGTTAGTTACGTGTCATCTGATAATGCAACTATAATTAAAGGACTGTAATTAAAACTATTTTTCCATTACAAGAGAATGGCTGACTGAAGGATAGTTGAAACCTGCTGCATGCACTGCCTTCTGTGACTATCTTCTTACGTGACTTGATTTATCTCATGGAAGGGATCCTAAAAATTGTGCAAATCGCTATAAAATGAAAAAGACAGTCATCTCCCCTAGGGAAGTACGGCATGGTTTTAGTGTCATTACTCTGAAGCAAGGATTGGAACAGACTGCATGGGAAGTGGTTGAGTCACCATCCCTGGAAGCATTTAGAAGACGTGTAGATGTGGCACTTAGGGACATGGTGTAGCGGTAGACTGGGCAGAGTTGGGATGGTTGGACTTGATGATCTCAAAGGTCTCTCCAACCTACACAATTCTATGATTCTATAGATTTGCTGAAGTAGAGAAGCATCAAAAGTGTAATTACCAATCCCAATAAGAAACACAACATACATGTTTGCTGGGAAAAAATTACTTCTAACAGTATTTACATATTCAGTCTTACAGAGTAACAAGAATTACCTTACATCATTTAGGCTTATGTTGGTTACTGATTCAATTAGTAAACTGTCAAGGCCTTTCATTGAACTATCAAGTATATGGACATAACAGTCTGCAGACCCCAAATTCTTTCATTAACAATAACTAAAACCCAATTCAGCGATGTGTTTCTTTATTCAGAGTTTCCCCTCTCCAACAAAGAGAGAAGAACAACAGCATGGCAATTTTAGCCAGGGGAAAAAAACCGTCCCTGGCTCTTTTGTGGAGAGAGAATATTGTTCTTTATTTCTTTATATGACATTTAAGCACTACAGTGTCACATGCATTAAAAATGTAAATGGACTATTTTCATTTAAATATTGAATCAAGATATGATCTCTACAGTTCTTGTTTCTCTACATGAAGGTAAAACTCTACAGCAGTTGCACCACTTGGTATTTTCCTTCTGAAATCTCAAAAATAAGTATGGCACTTACTTTGTGATTAAGCACAAAATTAACTACCATTTTCTTTTATAGATGCTTTCAGCCTGCCCTTCTCCTGAATATGTAAGAATTTCACTTTAACAGAGAACACACAGTTTGCAAAGATTGCCACTGTCATCCTGTCAAAAGAAAAAGGATTTTTTTTTTTTGGCTCAGGAAACTTCTGTTCCCTGTTCCCACTATCTACCTAGGTAGTCTCTCATATTCTTGCAATTCTAGGAAGTTCCAAAACAAATCCCATTTTATCAGCATGCTAATCAAACCCACTTGGAACATATCTTAATCAGTTTTATTCATTTTGTGTAATTATGTGGAAAATTTAGTGTGACCTACATTTTCAGTAAAAACATGGCTTGAACTAAGTGTAAACTCTTGTCTTAATCTCTTGCTGCTAATACATGCTGTTAGTAATGTGGAATTACTTTAATTTGGACTGGAACAACCTTGCCTTCAGTTCTCCTTTCACACAGAACCATTATAAAATAACTCTTTTTCAAGAATGCAAATTGCGTTTCATGTTTCCACTCACTGATTTATAGACTGCCAATATTTTAAAAAAACCCAAACCCACTGCACAACATCTAAAAAGAACTTTGGAAAACTGATCAAGACTAAACCCAACGCAGCAAACACACAACACACTACACACAACTACAACAAAACCCCCAGACCCAAGAGGCCAGTATTAATCCAGATCTGTTTTCTGATAGAATTCACCTCTGGTCTACAGTAAAAATTTACAGAAATTATTAGTGTAGCAGTGGAAGTGGGGGTGAGGCATGGGAGAGATGGAAGTAGGAGGAGTGCTGCTCTTCTCAGCAGTGTCAATCTAAATCATCTGTAAAACAACTTGAATGAAAATTGGCTGCATGTCATTTGTGACAAACTATGCTAAGATATGAGACTGGGAATGTTTCATTTAAACAGGAGCAGAATTTATGACAACAAAATGTCAGTATTTGCTTTAAGTGATTAAAATATCATCAATGTATACTTGTTTTCCTGGACACTTATGAGTGTCAAGTTATTTTAAAAGCGGATTTTAAAAGAATGATAAACGTTGTGTAAATGAGCACACTGCACAGAGCACTGACCTCTTTATATAGCATATGAGCTCCTCAGCATGTCACGGGGCTTTCTAGGGTTTCAGAGCCCACCAGTGGTAAATAAGTCTTAAGTGCAAGCTAGCTGGTCTTATGACTGGGTGGGTTCAGACAGAACAAAGCCAAAAACAATGCCCCCCTTAAGCTTATTTGAAGCACACGGCACGGTTTGGTTTTCTCTGAAAGGCATTCAGAGGGTACGCTTCAAAACTACTCTGAGAACTTAATCAACCTTAGGCAGCTCTTGATTTGGCTTAAAATTGCATTACTGCTCCAAGCCAAACTAATGCAGACACACTGCTAATGCTACAGTAGCTAGTATGAAGAGAAATATGCTTGTAAAACAAAACATTCAAGTTATGAATTTTTTTCACCAAGGAATGTTTGGATCCCAGTACACCGTGTCCCTATCTCATCCAGAGGGTTTGTATCAGTGTCACGGGTAAAGACTTTTACTCTATTTATATTTCTGAAAAGGCTACTTGATGATGTAGATTTTCCACAGTGACCTAAGACCAAGTAATTTTATTTGTGAGATAACTGGATAGAGCTGACACTCAAGAATACTTGGCCCCTCTAAATTCATCCTGGACTTGCAGGATGAGGTAGAAGAAATCAGAAACTGCTTGTTCAAAGGTAATGTGAAAGGAATGTAGTTCTTGTGCTTTGCAAAAATATCTGATGTTAAACTTCCCTCTCTCTTGGAGAGGCCATTTGGAACAAAAATGCTTTTTCTCTATCTTTATGAGAGCTCCACATAGACTGCAAATTCTGATTAAGCTTCTATCCTTCTATAAATAAACAACACCTACACTAACGACTGCAAAACAAAAAAAAAAAAGGAAAGCAGATACTGTTTGTAGTACTTGTGTTCATAACCTAATTCACATTTTTCTGCCTTATGTATGTGCAAATGGGGAAACATTTATTAGAACATTTTCTTTAGACTAAACCCAAATAACTTAATTACCCAATAGGTCCTTCTGGCTTTAAAATTATTGGTAAAATTGTGCCAAAGCCTTTACAAGGTCAATAAAACCTTTGCATCAACCCTGCAGAAAGATTCTGCTCTACTGCGGAGAGAGAATAAATCAAGAGACAATGACAATGCAGAGGAAATGCTTAAATGGCACTGACATCAGCACTTCACAATCTGATATAAGATCATGGTTTGATTAATTTATCAAGGGCCAAGTTGAGAGGAGATGATTAGGATAGGGTTTCAGATTAAAAAAAAAACTCCAACAAAACACATTACCCTGAGGTAATTTTAGGCTGATATTTAGAGCATGTTACTTACACTACATTTAAGGAATATGTTTATTTTCTTACTCTCTGACCTATTTGATTTTCAATGTATGCACTGTTTCTTCAGTGCAGTAAAAAGGAAATCAGATGGCCAGCTACTCTGGAATAACACAAATTATTAGCAAAAAAATAAGAAGTACTTAGTCAAGGAGAGAGAGCAAGATAATCCATTTGAATTTGGCATTTCATTAAAACCTGGAAAGTCAACACCATGAGACACAGTTTTACCTATGTCTATATGCACTATACACCTGATGGAACTGGCAACTCTGTAATGGTAGTATGTGCATTTAGGTCAGGTGGATAACAGATCAAGGGGCACATGAGGTCATTATATACCTATATATAGTAGCTCTTTTTTTCGTTGGTATTTTTTGCATTAGAAGTGCTTTTGGCATAAAAGTACTCTCTGCTCACACACACACACACAAAATGGGACAATGGAGTCATCAGTCACAGCCAGCATGGGTTCCTGAGGGGAAAGTCCTGCTTAACAAACTTAAGCTCTTTTTATGACAAGATAACCCACCTAGTTGATCAAGGGAAGCCAGCTGATGTAATCTTTTTGGATTTCAGTAAGCTTTCAAAACTGTCTCTCACAGTGTTCTCTGGCTGAGGGAGGGGATCGTCCCGTTCCACTTTGAGCTGGTGTGGCCTCACCTTGAGTCCCATGTGCAGTTTTGGGTGCCACAACAGAAGAAAGACATTAAACTATTGGAGAGTGTCCAAAGGAGGGCCACAGGGATGGTGAAGGGCCTGGAGGAGAAGCTTTATGAGGAGCAGCTGAGGTCACTTGGTGTGTTGGGCGTGGAGAAGAGGAGACTGAGGACAGACCTCATTGCAGTCTGCAACTTCTGTGTGAGGGGAGGAGGAGGGGCAGGCACTGATCTCTGTGGTGCCCAGTGACAGGAATGGCCTGAATCTATGTCAGGGGAGGTTTAGATTGGATATTAGAAAAAGGTTCTTCACCCAGAGGGTGGTTGGGCTCCCCAGGGAAGTGGTCACAGCACCACTGACCCAGTTCAAGGAGCATTCGGACAACGCACGCAGGCACATGGTGTGATTCTTGGGGATGGTGCTCTTTCATACACAGGAACTATGTACTGTGTTTGTAGCCCTAAGATGAAGAAACCACAAGTTATGTAAGAGCCCAACCCTTAAAACTGTAGCTTTTAGATAAGCAAACAAACATGGGCAGATGCCAGAACTGTAAAGTATAAAAGCCTGTGTAAAATGAACCACAGTCAGACATGCACATGGAGGTGCTAACCCCTGCAGGTGCTCTGGGCACCAGTAAAGGTGTGCTTTCCTTTATAGTACCTGCTGTGAAGTAGATTCCTTCAAATCACAATGCAGGGCCAAGAGCTGGACTCAGTGGTCCTTGCAGGTCCCTTCCAACTCAGGATATTCTATGATTCTGTGAACTTTGGAATACCTGACAGAGATCAGGAATTTGAGTTAAAACCTGTTTGAAGCATATCCCCAGCAGCTTTTCTCTACCTTGAGTAAGGGAGATTCTCCCTGATCTCTCTCATTATTGATTAATGCTATCACTAGATAGTAGCCCCTTCTTTCCTATTTCCCTAGAGAAAGAAATTTCTTAAGGAATTTCAGCAGTGTCTGGCTTTACTGGTTTTGAATGTCAAAACTTCCAAAATTCAAAATCAGAATTTGTATTTGAATTAAAACTATTCTATTTAATCAGTGTGTTCAGAATTGATTAACTGCTAATAAACACCTTTATAACTGGAATACTGTGTTGTTGCAGCTTTCTTATTAGATAAGAAAGTTATTCAAAGTCTAACTGCTGACAATTTTCACTGGTTTAATTCTTACAATTTTATGTTGGTGGAGATCCCTAAGGTCCTCACAGTCTCAAAAGGATTTCACACAAGCACTCAAACTTGTGTTTCATGATTAAACCACAAACTCACCACCATTGTCAGTAATGGATTATATTTTTAGCACACAGAGGGAGCAAAAAAAAAAAAAAAATTATCACCCAACAACAGACCATCAATAATCGGTAGTCCTGTAAGACCGTAAGTGTGAAGGTAAACTGGAAAAAACCCCCCAAATCTCTCTACTAGTATTTTCTACTGAAAATGTCAAGGGGACTGAATTAGAAAGACACCTGCAAATCCTTCTATATTCTAGCACATTAGCTTATCACTGTTAATGCAGATTCGAGTCTGAGGACAATCATGTAGACAGCACATTTTTAACTTGCTAAACCAAAATCCAGGAAAGATGGTGGGAGTATAGCAGAAAGATCCCAATCGGACTATAGAAAGAAACAGCGAAAATTAAAACTAGAGTAGGCACCTGGAAAGGCTGTCTTGGGCTTGTACAACCCAGAGCCCCGTGTTGTACCTGCCCTCAAGAGCTGCAGCACCAGGACACAGCCGGCGACGCTTCCCAACGCTTTGGAGCGTGATGCTCTATCGCCTTCTGGAGTTTAGAGGAAAACACTAATTTCGCTCAGTAAGACAGCGCATGCCTAAAGCACAAAACGTCAGAAAGCCTGGGGGTGCCTTTTGCCCATTTATCTTTGCGTTCCTCCCGCCCTGCTGCTATTTAAAGTTTAAAAGGGTGTGAGAAGCCGCAGCTAAAGCACCCTGGCAGCCCGCAGCCTCGACCCAGCAGCAGAGCGGCGCTGACCCAAGAGACCTCTGCAAAGGGCCACCAGCGGTAGGACTCGGAGCCACCCCGAGCTGCGGGGCGCCTTCGGGAGCCGGGGGCAGTCCCGGCTCCGGAGCGCATCCCGCCGCCGCTTCCCGCCCGGACAGCCCCGGCACGAACCTGTGGATGCCCATCAACGGCCTTCCCGCCGCGGAGGCTCTTGGGAGCTGTAGTTCCAATCTGCCGCCTTCCCCGCCCAGCCCCCAGGCGGCCTGCGGCGCTCGAACTACACTTCCCAGCATGCGGGGCGCCGGGGCGGTGCCCGCCTGTGGCGCCGGGAGGCTGTGCGATGGCGGCAGGTTTGTAATAGAAGGAGAAGGCTGTGTCAGTCGGAGCAGGGAGCGGTCTGAAGAGCGGGGCCGGGGCTGATGCCTCGCTATATGCGAGGGTCCGCGGGTCGGAGCTGTCGTGGTGCGGGTGCTTCGGGACCGGGGGAGCGCTTGGGGCTTGCTCTTTGAGGGCGGTGTCGGTGTCCGTCAGGGAAGGAGGGCACTGGGCCCGACACCTCGGCTCGGCTGAGGAGTGTGGCTGTGCTCGTCTCCCCACTGTCGACCTATGTGGGGATCCCTTTGTCCCTCCTCCCCTTCCCGGGGCAGATCAGGCAGATCCCTGCTGGATGCTCCGGTTGGCACGAAGGTGCTGCTGCCGTAAATTTCATGGGGAGGTTTAGACTATCAGGCGGCCTCCGGTGGGTCTCCGAAAGGTGACGAGTAAAACAGACCGTGAACCTTGTAGGCTTGAATTTGCCACTGCGGGAATCTGCACCTCGCTGGGAAACTTCCCTTAGGGCCTCAAAACAGAAGGCGGTCGGAAAACATTTCTATAATGTAATTTCGCTGTTTCTCCCAGTCGTGGTTTCAAACTCTGGCTGGAAGCATAAGCCCTTTTACTGCGGGAAAATTAAGTGAGAGCTGGCACGAACTGATCTCTTGGGAATGAGGAAGCTTTAAGAAGTTATTTCCTGATTAGCAGGGCTGTTGAACATGGTCTGCTGTGGTTGTCTGTCCCTGGTCCCCTGGCCCCTTCTCTCCTCTGTATTCCCCCTGACACACCTCATGCACAGGCAGAGAGTTACTTGCCCTGGGGTTAGTTTGAAGAAGCTAAGTGGTCCGGCTCTTGCTGCCACACTGCCATCGGCAGCAGTTTTGTCTCTTTTTCTTCCTAAGTGAGGAAATCACTTTGAGTCTCCTTCCTGCACGAGTTCTTTCATGGCTTATGGCACTTGTAGGATTTGTTGCAGTATTTAAACTTTCCTTTGGATGGATTTTAAAGAAGCTTTTTGGGAGAAGGAAGATAACAGGCAGCACAGTTGTAGAGTTTCTGTGAGAAACTAAGGAAGACGTGAAAATGATGTGTTGGCATTGAAATAAGTGCAGTAAAATGTTTGTATTTAGATGGACATATATGAAACGTTGCATTAATGTGAAGGTCATGTGGCAGAGATCTCTCAGCTCGTCAAATCACTTATTTTGTTGCAAGTGTTTAAAAAAATTCTGAATCCCTCTCAATACTGCTGAAGAAAATATTATGTACAGCTTTATGATACTTGAGATGATATTAACTGCTCTCAAATAAATAAAATGATTAAGAGATGGATTATGTTGATTTTCTGCACAGGAAGTGTTTGTTACTTGTTGTCCAAATTGTTTCTATTGATTGTGGCTTATTTTTATAAATACACTAGGTTGTATTTAGGAGAGTAACTTTCTTTTGCTGGGAATCTAGTATTGTAGATTTCTTATTTTGTTTATCTGCTTAATTTCTAGGTGCTAAAAGTAGATAGGTAACCGTCCTGTACCAACTACCTGGAACTTTGAAAGTTGTACTGTCTTAACCCTACAGAACATAATATTGTTGTGTTAATGCTGATGAGCAAAGAAATTGGCATACAATTTGCAAGATGCCAACTGTTGAAAATCTGAGTGGTGAGCAAAACTTCAGTGTACATTGGATGTTCAATAGTTCCCGTGCTGGAGTCATTTTAGATCCTGGTTTTACTTGTTTGAACTTCAAGAAAGAAAATTTGTTGCCTGGACCTGAAAACATCACAGCTTTACCTGAAGAAGTGTTGCATCTTTCAGACAGCTGTTCTGTAAGTGATGACTCCCTGTGTGAAGAGTCTGGCAGCTCTCAGACACTTCAGCAATGTACCACTGGAACACCTTTTCCAGCAGCAGCTGGAAATGTAGAAAGCTCTAAACCAGACTTAGTTCATGGTGAAGTGGATGTTCAGAAAAAATCCAATCACAGTGATCCACTCTTACAAAAGCTTGAACAGGTAATTGTTCTAGAACTCCTTGACATAAATCCATTACAATTTATTTTGTTCCTGCACGTGATTTGTCATGCCTGCAAGTAAGCAAACTCCTAGCAATGTATAGGCCACAGCAAGCTTAAAGAGCAAATCCTAAATTACAATTATGCTCGCATAAAAATTGGTGTCCTCCTCATGATGTGCATTTACTGAGAGTCTAACTACTGTTGTTTCCAGGTGGCACGAGTTCCAGTTTAAAATGAAATTTTTCTCAAAATCATTTTACCTGGAAAAGTGCACACAGTTTTACAATGTTTCTTCGCTTGAGGCTGTGGAAATGGGGTGCTGGTCATTACAGTGATGCTTGACCACAGGTATTCACAACACAGTGGAGCTGAATGTTCTTGTATCTATAGAAACATCTTTTGTTAGTTCTCAAAGTAGGTGTGAGCATTCACATACCTGGTTCCCTTTAGATGAAGAGAGATGTTAGTGTTGAATCTGATAAAGTATCCAAGTCAACAGGACAAAAAGGCCTGGAATTATGCTGTTACGTTACTTACTGTTTTTTTTCTAATTCAAGTGTGTCAGTCAATCCACTGTAAGTGGCTGTGTGTTCACTAGTAGCTCTTCCCAATTACTTGATACAAATTGTGTTAGCTGAATGTGTTCAGCAGCACTTTAATAGATCTTGCTGTTAAGGACTAAGAAGTCCTTGCCCACTCTGCCAGCAGCTATATCAGCATAAATCCCCATGTCTGTTCACTCGAGTGGAGAGAGGGAGAGAATGTGTGTGTCTTCAGACTAGAATTCCATGAACTACCAGGCACTAGAAAAGTTTTCTCCTGTATTTTACATGATAGGAGAATACTTACCCACTTTTTAAATATTGTTAGTAGTATCAATGAGTGGCTAAATAAATATTAACTGGTTTATTGGTATCTTAAGAGGAATTATTAAGTGTCCTTAGAAAGTTATTGACAGTCTATAACAAAATAATTCTGTGCTACGTTCTAAATAAACCTAGGCTCTAATACATTTATTTTTTTGTTTGAAAAGCTGAAAGAATTGCAACAACAGAAACAGGAACAGTTAAAGAGACAACAGATGGAACAACTTCAAAGGCTGATGGAAGAGCAGCAGAAGCTACTTATCATGGTGTCTGGCCAGCCAGCAGCTCTTGGTAAGTTGGGAAAGAAAGCACATGATGTACTCTGTATAAACTGAAAAATTTAATCTCATTTTCCAGTTAAAATCTGAAAGTATCTTCTGTGTTCTTCATCTTAAGATTGCTTGATTAGTCAAAGATAAGTGCTGCACTGCTTCAGTGCCTGAAAGTTGACTGCTACTGAAGAAGAAATACTGTCCTGTTTTTATAAAATGCCAACTGTAATTGTTACTTGATCAATATGTGCTATGATGGGAGCCCTTGCTTCAAAGTACACGTATTAAAGTGTAAAACAATTACTCTCCTTTCTGATTAGCTGCTTCTCACAGTTCTTTTGATTGCTTTAAGCTTTCAGTGTAGCCAAATAAAGTGGTCCCTCCTTGTTTGTGCTCACACATATCACATTCAGGTGATGAACTGAACTAGAATAGGGAGCTGATCTGTATTTAAAAACAAAGACTTGTAACCTGTGTCAGTTTTCCAGTTTTGTTTGGTGGGTGCAAGGAGAGGGGACAACTCTTGGCTGGGAAAAGCTTTTAGAGTTGAGCCAGGGGTACTTTCTGCTCTTGGCAGTGTCGGTCCAACCTGACTGAAATGATTATCTTTCTTTCACTCTGTCTACCTGAGAAGATTAAGTTAGGGCTTATTTTAGGAGAAGAAAACCAAGATTGCCTAATCACTTATTCTTGAGCAGTAACATAAGGATGGAGGCTGGTTGATCAATCTTGCCCTTCAGTGCCGTTTCTTTTCTCCTGTGGAGCAGTATCTTTGTAATACAAATACAGTGGCACAACCATTTTGTTCCTTCTCATTTCAAGGTTATACTGTAATGGCTGAAAGTCAAAAGCTAAGACCTGGGCATTCAGCAGGCTTAGCAACTTCACCTCAATTGCCATCATCTGGATATCAGAATATCTTTGAAGACAGAGCTCCTGCTCCAATTGTTTCTTCCCATACACAAGACAACGATTCTTTACAAAAGCTGAACAACAGAGAATGCACCTCATCTTTGAAGAACAGTCTTTCAGAAGTGTCTGCCTGTGAAAAGCAAGGTCTGTGTGTGCCTCTGAAAAGGCCAAATTGTTTGAAAAACAAGGAAGACAGATATATTACTGCTTAGTCTTTTATAGAAAGGTAACTTCATGTGTGGTGGTTTTTTTCCCCTTGTAGTTCGTGAGAGTAGTTTTCTACTACTTATTTTGAAGCTTTCTGATTTTTGTTGGTTTACTGGATATGTTGGTTCGTTTACTAATGGCTTACAGACCTCAGATTGTTCCTGTTGTTGTCCATGTGAGTTTGATTAAAAGCAGCATGAGCCAAAAATCAGATTCTTGTTAATTTGTGCATATTTGTATGGGAAACAGAAGCTTGATAAGAGAGCTGATCAGTACAGCAGACATCAAAATTTGTTTAGTTATGTTTTTAAGCCATACATTGACAGTAGCAAAGCAGATGAACAATTAGAATGGATCATTTAAGGTGGAAATTTTTTAATGCATAATTGCTTGTTCATTTTAAAAGAAAGTGTAAATTCAAATAAGAATTAATTTGGAGAAATCTTAGGACTGTTTTATGTAGGAATTCAGATCACATGGCCATGAAGCTCCCTTCTGGTTTTAATCTGACCAGAACGCTGCCTAAAGTATGTGCTGAAAACTGATTTGTTGTTGGGATGAAAAAAATCCAACCCTGTTGCTTTCACAGGAAAAAACATGTGGTGTCCAGAAAAAAAGATGGAATTATTAATGGAGAGTGAAGATAATCACCTTGATCCTTTAGGTGTGGGAAGTGCAGATGTCTCTGAAAACTCCGGTGGAGGTGAACAGTTGTTGACTAATACAGAGGAAAGGTAATTCAGACCATGATTATGCAGTTTTTATCAAATAACACAAGTTCGGTTGAATTCTGAGTCCTGATTGAAAGAGTCTGATACTCTGAATTTGTGCAATTTCTTAATAAAGGATTTGATTTTTCTAGGTGCTGTGGAGATCTGTGGTAAGAGAGGCTCTTGCTTGGAATTGCTTGTGCTGTAAAAGATGAGATATTGTGTGTTGGATGAAGAGGTGTGTGTGCAGCCTGGGGTAATGACAGCTTAGAAGCACCTTTCAGTATAGCTGGGTATAAGCAGTTGTGATTGCTGTTCCCAGTTTGATTTATTACAACCTCCTATCCACTGTTATGTGCTGAAAGTAGTAACCTGAGGGAGGAGGGCAAGGCTGTGACTTTTTAGTTTATTACCAGGAGTAATGATTGTTTGAAATGTCTAAGACCAGGTTGGATGGGGCTCTGAGCAACCTGGGCTAGTGAAAGGTGTCTCTGCCCACGGAGCGGGGACGGGGGTTGGAACGAGATAATCTTTAAAGTTGTTTCCAACCCAAACCATTCTGTGATTACATGATTCTATGAAATGTCTGTATATGGCTAAGGCTAATCATATTGCTTGTGGCAGAAACCTTCTCATGTATGGTAAAAGATTTGTAGATGCAGTTGATCGAATGTCAGTAGTGGCTGGCTTTGTTTCAGAGCTCTGCCTTCTCTGCTGCGTCATCACAGAAACAAGAAGTGCTTGTTGCAGGCTGTGGTGGGTTGAGCCCAGCCAGCAACTGAGCACCCACCCAGTTGCTTGCTCACTGTTCCCAGAGCAGAAAGCAAGAGGGTATCCGAGGAGGAAACTTGGGTGTTCAGGTAAAAACAGTTCAATAAGTAGAGGAAAGAGGGGAAAAGCCCCAAGTAATGCACAGGCAGTCACGCTCTGCATCCCACAAGCAGACGGGTGCCCACTTGGTCTCTGAGCAACAGCTGCTTTTGGAAGATGAAGCCCCCAGTTTCTACTGATGAACTTGATGTTGCATGGCATGGAACAGCCCTGGGGTCAGTTTGACTCAGTTGTTCTGGCTGTGTCTCCCCTGTGGTAGGTCTTGCCCACCCCCAGCCTGCTTCCTGGGCTGGGCAGCAGCATGAAAAAGCAAAGAAGGCCTTGATGCTGTACAAGGAGAGTTTAGTAGTAGCTAAAATATGATTATTTTATCAATGCTGTTGTAGTCACAAAGCCAAAACAGAGCTATGAAAAAAGCTCACTCCATGCCAGCCAGACCCAGCACTCCTGTGAAGGAGGAGGAGTATCAAAGGGGGAGACAGGGAATGTAATCTCAGTAGCATTCCTGAGTGGGAAGGTGATACTGTAGGAATTGGCAGCGTGACTAAACTACAAGTGTAAGTTTGGTCATTTGTCCGAAAGAAAGAGTCATTAAGAAAAGCAGTGAAAGAAAAAGCAACACAACCTGCATATAGTGTCTTTTAGATACATATATTAACTGTTGCAGGGATTGGATAAACATGTAGTGTTAAAATGCATTTCTCAGATTACTTTAATGCCTAAAGCACCTCAGAATCTGTCATCTTTTATGCAATTACACCTTAGGTCTTTGAATACCAGTGATCTTAAACATAGTTATTTTATACAGAATTATAAGAGTTATTTTTGTAATTACTCTAGACCTATTAAAGCTGCAATACATGAGAAGAAACAGACTTTTGAAGAATTCTTGGAAGAACAGATACAACTAGAAGAACAGCGTCTGGAGCAAAACCAGAAGTTACAGGTTATTTATTATTACATTAAAAATCTTTATTCTTCTTTATATATTGTGCCGAGATGTGGTAAGTTCTTTAAAAGTGTACAAGGAAGATGCTAGCAGGGGAAGCTAACACTGAGTGCAACATTCACATTCTTAAAAATAATAAGCCCCAAATATTCCACTTACTTAAGTCTTCAGAAATCCAGTAGAAATATACCATCTAAATTCCTACTTGTATGTGGGGTTTATTTGAAGAAATCTTCAAACTGTGTAAGGAGCTTTTTAACATTTCATGGTTTGCTTTTCTTTACTCATTTTCAGGAGACAAATGGATCAGCTGTTCAAAAACCAGTGATCAAGAGACCCTTCCTGAAAAGAGGAGAAGGTTTAACAAGATTCACTAATGCCAAGTCTAAAATGACAAAACTTGGAGAAAATACCTCAAAACTTCAACAAAGAACTTCAGATGACAGAAATGTTATTAAAATGGACAGATCACAAATACAGAAGAAAACTGTGCCTCCTGGCAAAGAACTGGTTTCTGAAAATCCTTTCGCACCATGTAAAAAATACGACCACCCCAATAAAGTAAAATGTTGTCCTATTCAGAAGACAGTGGTACTCAGGAATCACAATGGAGAAAATATCTTGCCATTAGAAACAAGAATGCAATCAGGAAGAAATCATGATGGACCGATGAGAGATTCTTACCCATCAGAAATTAACAACAAAATAGAAAATAAAGAGAACAGAGTAGAATTTGCCAAGTCTAACACTGGCAAAATCAAAAACAAATTACCTGGCACAGAAGAGTCTCAGTTGTCTCGAGAACTGGCCAGTGCCTTTTCTAATTCTAAATGTCCCCTCGGTCACCCTATAAAAGATTCAGAACTGTCTTTTGAGCTTTCATTTCAGAATAAACTGGAGAACTGGGAAAAAGAAAAAGAAAAAGAGAACCTAGAATTAGATGAATTTTTGTTCCTAGAACAAGCTGCAGATGAAATATCTTTCTCAAGTAATTCCTCATTTGTGCAAAGGATCTTGGAAAGAGACCAGCAAACTTTAAAAGGCCGTAGGATGTCTTCTACTCCTATCAAGGCAAAGCAGCAGCAAGTCAAGGCGCTGGCTGTCGAACTTACAAATGAGAGAAATAAAAGGGACGACTATGTGGCACGCGAAAATATAAATGATAGCCCAGTTATGCATACAGCCTCAAATTCAGGAACAGATTTTAGAATGAAGGATCCATTGAGTAAAACAGACGGTGTAATATTCTCAGCTTCTTCAGTGAAAGCAGCTCCTGCTTTAAAAAGTAATCCCTGGATTGTAAATGAAGATAAGAGTGAGGGCAATGATGATACTACTACAGATTCTGAGAGTGAATTTCAGGCCACATTAAAGCATAACAACAAAGATGCTAAGACAGCCTTTGTGAGCCATAGAGAAAGTGATCCAGAATTTTTTGATTGTGGAAGTTCCATTAGAGACATTGGCAAAGAGAGCAAAAATGGAGATGCTGACCTTGGCTTGTCAGACAAAGATTGCAGTGCACTGTCAAAGCAAAAGATTAGAAAAGCTACGGATGATCACAGACGCATGTTGTGTATTAGTAGGAATAAGTTTGAGTTCGATGATGAAAGAACATGGAGTGATCTTGATGAAAATTATGTTAGCAGTGATTTACCTGAAAAATATACTAAAATACCTTTGGAGATGGACTTTTCCTTTAAGAATGATACAACCGTCCCAGATAAAGCAATAAAGAGAAAAGTTGCCTCAAAGAAAGGAGATGAAATGTCCAAAGAGTCTGCAGTGGACAGTGATTCAAATGGACCTCCTGTATCAAACCTCATGATGAAACTGTTTCCTTCACTGAAGCCAAAGCAGAAGGCAGGCTGCCACCCAGAGCGTGAAACCAAATCAAATGTGGAACCGGAGCTAGGAGGTGAGAGAACAGCAACGGATAGAAGTGATGAAGAAGGCGTGTCATACAAGTCTTCCCTACTAATGCTTTAGTTCCAACCTGAAATTACACTAAAGGGTTTAAGTACAGACTTCTGCTGCAAGAAATGGCCCTATTCTCCCCCTACATCTCCTCTGGTTGCATGTCTGATGCCAGATCTAACAATTACACAGCTTGCAGAATGACTCTGATTGGTGAAAACTTCCTTTTAAAACTTTATTTATTTAATTGGCATGGTTTTTTTTTTCCTTCCCTCTGGAGGCTTCAGCTCATTGATCTGGAGCTGCTTGATCACTGTTTCTGAATGAAGGAAAATACCAAAAGCAAGCTGAAAATGGAGTGGTATCTTCCTTTCCACCACAGGGGATTTTTACACCACAGTAGGGTAATGCTATTCACTGCTAGGATAACTTTTTCCTCTTATGAAATGTAAGGGAGTGACAGACTTGTCTGTGTTTTCCGAGAGTAGTATAGCTTCTACGGAGTTCATGTGGAATATGGGGATCTGTTTTTCTGCTTTGCTCAAGTTGATTTTGTCTATGTGCTTGCAGTCTGTGGAGGACTGCCCCTAAAACCCCCTGCTGCAGCTGTTGCATTTCTGCTATGATTAAAATTGGAGTTGTTCAGTGAAAGAATGATGGCACAACCTAGTATTTAAATCTTTTGTCTCTAAGGTTGTGATCTCTAAGGTTTCAGACTCTGCTGCAGTGCATGTTTAGGATTTTGTTTAGGTTTTTATGGTAAGCCAGTTGATGTAATCTTTTGGATTTCAGTAAAGCCTTTGATTTCATCTCTCTCAGCGCCCTTCTGGACAAAATGTCCAGCATTCAGCTGGATAAACACATCGTGTAATGGGTGAGCATCTGGCTCACAGGTCAGGCACGCAGGGCTACAGGTAATGGGATGGCATCAAATTAGAGACCTGTCACTAGTGGGGTTCCACAGGGCTCCATCTTTGGACCTGTGCTCTTCAACATTTTCGTAAATGACTTGGACACAGGACTGGAAGGATTACTAAGTAAGTTTGCCAACCATACTAAATTGGGAGGAGCTGTTGACTCCCTCGAAAGCAGGGAGGCTCTGCAGAGAAACTTGGACAGATCAGAGGGCTGGGCAATCACCAACCAGATGAAGTTTAACAAGGATGACTGCCAGATTCTGCACCTGGGATGGGGCAACCCCGGATGTACGGACAGGTTGGGGAATGAGATGCTGGAGAGCAGTGCTGCAGAAAGGGATCTGGGAGTCCTGGTCGATGACAAGTTGGACATGAGTCAGCAGTGCCCTGGCAGCCAGGAGGGCCAAGCGTGTCCTGGGGGGCATCAGGCACAGCATCGCCAGCCGGGCAAGGGAGGGGATTGTCCCGCTCTGCTCTGCACTGGGGCGGCCTCACCTCGAGTGCTGGGGGCAGCTCTGGGTGCCACAATGTAAGACAGACATTGAGCAATTGGAGAGTGTCCAAAGGAGGGCAACAAGGATGGTGAAGGGCCTTGAGGGGAAACCATATGAGGAGCAGCTGAGGTCACTTGGTGTGTTGAGCCTGGAGGAGACTGAGGGGAGACGTCATCACGATCTGCAGCTTCTCATGAGGGGAAGTAGAGGGGCAGACACTGATTTCTTCTCTGTGGTGACCAGTGACAGGACCCGAAGGTGAAACACAGGCCTCACTTGACATAAGTGCCTCAGCATAAATATGAATTAACAAAAACTTAGGTGTGACTGCTGTGTCTAACCACTTTTGCAAGCAAGGAACTACCCCTGGTGGGCTGAAGTGGTAAGAAGGGAGAGGCATGTTAGCTGTCACAAAAGGCTAGAAAAATGCAAAGTCATAGGGTTTGTTTTAATAGATAGAAAATAGAAGAACGTAATCAATACAGTTGTAGAAAAGCACAATAGCAGTTAGGTTAATGTGATAAATATGTTAGATAGGAATTATGTACTGTGTTTGTAGCCCTAGGATAAAGAAACGACAAGTTACGTAAGACGCCAACCCCTAAAACTGTAGCTTTTAGATAAGCAAACAAACAAGGGCAGACGCCAGAACTGTAAAGTATAAAAGCCTGTGTAAAATGAACCACAGTCAGACATGCACATGGAGGAGATGTATGAAATACAGATTCATATGAAAGCTGCTACTTCTGCTTATTGTTTTTGGAGAATTGATTGTGTATGCTTGTCTAAAGATGGCTGCTAAAAGTTTGCAGGAAGATGGGTAAGGTTGGGGTTTTTTACAGCATTTCAGAGTATTTAAGGGTGAGCAAGGCAACCACTTGGACAGCAACATCGGTATTTAGTCTATTCTGTTGCATACTCAGTCTCTGAAACCCCAGGGACTTTCAAGTAGTGACTGAACAGCAAACTGGGATGGGAGAAAAGCCCACAAAACCCCTCCCTATTAACGGCCTCTGCAGTAGATTTCCCATCAGGGACAGGTGTAAACAGACTTTGTTGTGACCAAAACTTGAAAAAACTTACAACCATAAACTTTCCTGTTTGATGTATCTTATACCATCATGCTGTATACATGTACCTGGCACATATATATGTAGTATGTACCTACACATGTACTATATACACTCATTATACCCTTATACCTTCATTTTATTTCTCTGGTTTGATGTGAAGCCCTTTCCAGTTCCAAATATAGCTTTAGTTCTACCAAGATGAAAGATGCCTTCAGTACTTAAAAGTACTACAAAAGTGATAGATCTTCTCTATATTTGAGGTACTTGAGTAAATAGTGCAGTGTTTTAAAACATAACTTCTGTGTTATTTGGATAGTAGAAGTTTTTTGCAGTATTACTACTCTCTCAAACAGTATTACTTGGTTTGTCTTTTTTTTTTTTTAACAATTTCTTAAGCTGGTGTGTGATAATTGTTTACTTCAGTCTTATGGATGCCATTTAGATAATGTGCATGTGGCTGTGCTTTGACAGGAAACACTGTTCCATCCCAGCTACTGAGAGAGAGACTTGCTGAATTAGAAACTGAAATTGAGAGATTCCGAGCTGAAAACACAACTCTGACTAAACTCCGTGAAGAAAGAGAGCACGCCTTGGCAAGTATCAGGTAATTTTCAGTTGCAGCATTTTGCTGCATTGACTTACATAATGTGTTGCAGACTCTCCTAAAGTCCAGTTACCAACAGCACAGGTAAACAATTCATGTGCTTCAGTTACAGTGGAGATAGGTCTAGAAACGAGTTGTTGCTCTGTGTGTAAATTAAACTGTAATTATTACACAGAAATGACAGTATTAAGAACCCCTGCTCAGTTAATTTGATGTCCCTAAAGGCTGTATTTGGGAGAATGTGTATACTTTTGTTCTGAAGGGTAGCACAATCCTAAATTTGCCTTACAGAACTGCTCTTCATGCTAACATGATTGATGCTTTTGCTTTGGATTGTATATTTGAGTGTACACACTGAGAATCTTTTAATTTGAACTGGGGCATTTATAAGTGGCATATAGAACAGAATGATTACCTCTGATGACTTAAATGGGGCACATCTGTTCCTACCACAGCCACTTTTGTTTGGGAACAGCATTGTGTCTTTGGCTAATGTTTAATTTTTGACCTCCTATTAGCAGATTCTTTTCTCTGGTGCTTTTGGGGGATGGTGTTCTAATGCTTTGAAGAACGTAGCAAGATTTTAGCCAAAGCTTTTCTAAATTCAGGATAATGTTTGTGACTAGAAGATGTAAAAATATAAATTGTTGGACTTCAGACACCCACTGTGTGACAATTCTTACTCCTTAAATAAGTAATACCATTTATATATAAGTCTTCCTGGGGATAATAGATGCTGAATTGCAATCTGTGACCACAAAATACTGAGTCGTCACTTTGTTTCTTAACATCCAGATATGAAGGAGATCTGGGCTAAAATAACAACTTTGTTTCATAATTATAGGAAAGAAATTGCAGACTTTGAACAGAAGAAAGCCCACGAACTGGCTGAAATAGAAGAGTATAAAAAAAAGGAAATTAAAAAACTGCAAAAGGAGCGTAAAGTTTTTGAAAAATACACCACAGAAGCTAGAGCAATTCCAGATAAAAAAGATCGTGATGAAATTCAGGTATAAGAATATATTATTATTCTAGTCCACTTAGGAAACATGTAAGTTCACTTAAAGGCAGTCAAGAGCTAAATTCTAACTTAGTTGAAAGATTACAAGTGATTTCAAGATGGGAACTGTTAGCAGGCATGGGTTAGTGGTGAACTTGGCAGCACTGGATTAACAGTTGGACTCCATGATCCTAAAGTTTTTTTCCAATCTAAATTATTCTAATTGAGGAAGTGAACTACAGTCTTCACAAAGCTGTTTGATGGTTTTAAGGCAAAAATTCGTCATGAACAAATCTTTTTGTCACATTTCCATACTAAAAACTGCTTGTGACTGACAGAATGATCTTCAACTTTGAAACAAAATAAACCAAGTACTAAGTTGTAAGATTTTGTTCATGGTAGTGGATTAAAGTGCAAACTAGAACTCCACAAGGGTCTTATTCTGTTCATAACTCTTGTATAGTCTATGTAGTAATCTTCTACAATTTTCAAAGTTATATTTTATTACCACTTGTAGGTCTTTAGGTACAGGGATGTAAGGAACCAGATCTGTTTGTTCCTTCATTGTCAGGATGTATGGTATATGAGATGTATAAACAAGCCATATTAAACACCACACAGGGATTTCTCTCTTCCTTCCCTACAAGCTTTCCTTACTTCAGAAAACTGAATTGACATTTGCTAAACTGTCTAGGCAGATTTATGTGTGTTTTGTGTGATTGTGTCCTCCCTGTTTTCCCGTGCCAAGATTTTTGAAGGGCCCTCCAAGGGTAGCATTAATGATTTTGTATTTCTGTCTCAAGTGTGCTTTTACTGGCCAGGCTATGAAGTGTAAAGGATGCCAGGAAAGCAAGCAAAACAATTCCTGTGATTGGAATAGGGCTTATAAATTTGGTAGTCTAAAGTAAATAATCACTCTTTCAGGGAAGAAAACTTTTCCTACCTTTCACCCCCTGCACTATTAAGCTGATCTGACTTTTTTGCCACTTGTGCCTTTTTTGCTTATGCTTGTATTTCTATTAGAAACTAAAATATATTTTAATATATTAAAAATGAAAACTCTTTATAAACATGCATTTTTCTAAGGCTTTAAAACAGCAGATTGCAGAGTTACAGGAAGATTTAAAACGAAAAGAGGCAAAATGGTCAACCACCCATCGCCGCCTGAAAGATCAAATAGAAGCTTTAGTAAATGAGAATTTGGAGCTAAAGGAGGAAATCAAAATTATGGAGAAGTTTCGTCTAGAAGCCTGGAAGAAAGTAGAAGCTGCTGGAAGCAAGAAGAAAACAGAAAATTCTGGGATGACTCTAAATAGAGCAGAATCTGTAAGTTATTAATCTCGGTGCTTTTAATACATTTGTGTGAATACTTGTGAATTTTGTGTTATATACTTGGAGTGTAATAGCTACAGTTTAGCTGTTTACTTTTAAGGTACTGATGTGGGGAGCACACTATTGGTGACAGACACAGAATTTTGTCAATGTCACATTCTCTCCAAATGCTCAATGCTCACAATGTGCAGCATCCCTTTTGTTGAGGGGCTCATCTTGGAAATTAAAAATGATGCTATTATGAAAGAAAAATCATTGATGGGGTCTAACCTGTGAATGTCTGCACGTTCAGGATCAACCAGGCAAACCAGGCAGTTCACAATTGTCTAAAGCAGTTATATTAGGTTTTGAAACTGTAACTATTATTCTGGATTGCTTGCACCAAATTAACATTCTAGAGTTGTTGGTAGCGAGGGAACAGATGGAGGAAGAGCTCCAAAGTGCAGCTTGGGCTACATCACACAAACCCTGCTGCTGACCAAGTCTCAAAATTGTATAGTTTGTGAAGAAAGCTTCCAGTAAATTTCTTGTCACATGGTGTATAAATTTTCTTGACTCTGTATGAACAGTTATGATTACATGTCACATGAACGGCAAATACTTCCTTTCTTTTAGTGTCTACTAAACAGAGGCCCAAAAAGTCGAACTGCATCTCCCCTTCTTCCAGTGCAGAAGTGCAGCAAGATAAATGGCAAAAGTTATTCACAGGCAAAAGGTAAAAATATTTGTCTAGTCAGAGAGTTCTGTTAAGTCTTTAAAATAAAATGAATGTGAAGTTTTGCTTTGTGGAGCGCATCACCACCTCAAAAGGAGATAGAGTGGGAGCTGTCATGGGCTTGAGCATATGGATAAATACCTCATAGGGTGGGATTCTGGAGAAAGCTGTGATGAGACCAGTTTTGGAGTGAAAATGCTTCTGGTCATACTTGATGGTCTGGAGCACAGCAGAACCTGCTTTCTGTAATCAAAAATGGCATTCATCACTGGTGTTTTCCAAGCTGTAGATATTGGTTAGATCATGGAATCATACAAGGGTGTGTTGGAAGGGACCTCAGAGACCATCCAGATCCAAACCCTCTGCCATGAGCAGGGACACCTTCCACTAGACGAGGGTGCTCAGAGCCCCATCCATCCTAGCCTTGGACAGTTCCAGGAATGGAGCATCCACAGCTTCTCTGGGAAACCTGTTCCAGTGCCTCACCCCCCTGACAGTGAAGAATTTCTTCCAAATGTGAAGATGACTGTGTTGATAGCATCAGAACTGCTGTGTCTCTTCAGAACCTTCTGCTACCAGGCTCTGTAATCATATGGGCAATGCTATAGCAGGTGTTCCTTGTTCACAGTTTGGAGCAAAGGCTGTCTGCCTTCCTAAGGGATAATCACATATGGAGAGTAACTGCAGGGTACTTTTTTGACACCTCTGACAGCTCATGCAACCATCATGTTATCCATTAGAGGAGTATGTTTCAGAATGGAAGGTGGTTTTATTTTGGTAATTTGATAGGAGAGACATGGAAAAAATATGCTGATCAGTTCCTGTTAAAAACTTATATTCATCTTCCTTTGTTCATTTTAAGGTGTAACTAATAATGTTGTCTAAAATCCTAGGAGGGGAAAATCCTTTGTAAATCTACAGAGATGAAATAGGAGAGAAAGTGCATTAAATGCCTGTTGCAATGACTCTTCAGTTGTAGCTTCTTGCTGCCACACAAAGCAATGGCAGTGATTGATTCTCTTCTTGGCATGTGCCTATTCTTTTAATAAATGAACTTCCAGTTTCTGCTGCAGTTAAGAAATGTAGGTGTCCTGTGCAGCTTGACCTCCTGTATAATTGTAACACTTAAACCATACTTGAATTTCTCTGTCCAATTTAACTATTACATGTACTTCAGTAGGAAAACTTCCTAGAACACCTGCATCAGGACCTGCTAATGACAGAAACAACTCTGAGACAATGATAGCACCAGAAGATTCTTCTAGGACTTTTATGGTAGTAAGTCCTGTGTCTTGATTTGATTTTCAAAGGGGGATGAAAAAGCCTAAAATAGAAAAGTTAATGAGTATCTGGAGGGTGACTGATTAGGCTGTTGACTCAACTTTTTATGTTCTTTAGCTTTTATTGTCATACCAGAAAATGGCTATGTACCAGTCAATGAGGACTGTTCTCTCTGTCTAGTAGTTGCATTATTCTTTGGCTCAGGAAAAAAGATAACAGTAATAATCTCCTGCTCTTTTGAATTTTGCAAAATGTGTTACCTTTTGGGAGGGCTAAAGAAAGACAGATGTTCATATGCTCCATGTCGGGCAACTGTGCAAGGATCTTTTAAAAAGTTAATTAAATCTTACATCAATTGCTGTAGGTTACACTTAGGCTTCAGAGAACTTGATCATTTCATACCATGATGTGATGTCGTAAGGGAAGTGAGCACCATACTAAAGCACATCACTGAATTCCACTTCAGTCCAAACTACAACTGACTACAGACAACCATGAGTGCTCAGTCTCCATCTCTTGTACCACTTGAATTATACTTGGAGTTGCTTAAACCCCAGATTGTGTTTATGCCTTGCCATACTCATCTTCCTTCTGTGATGTGACCCGTCAGCCTAGGGAAAAAAGTGTCTAAAGATAAAGCTTGATTTAAGTTTTTGCTTGTCATCTCAGGACACCTCTCCTAATGAAGCTCACCTGTCACTTCCACCTGCTTGTGCATATACAGGCAGTGAAGAGATACAGAGAGAAACTGCTTATCCTGATGGAAAGGTGAGAGCTTGGCACTCGGAAATTCTGGAAGACAGCTGTTGGGAAAGATGAGTGAGAATGTGAGCGTGAGGGCTTAATAGTAACCCCTCTCATGTTTTCATTAGGTTGAGAAGGTTTTGAAAAATGGCTGTCACCTTGTATTTTTCCCAAATGGAACATGGAAAAAAGTGGGGTCTGATGGGAAGACCGTAACTATAACCTTCTTCAATGGGGATGTGAAGCAGATTATGCCTGATCAAACAGTGGTCGGTATCTTACATGTGCATTTTTCAATAAATACTTATTTATCTGCATGTGTACACTCATTTAAAACTTCTCACTAGTTACACTAAATCTGAACTGTTGGCTGCAGATTTATTACTATGCTGATGCCAAGACTACTCACACTACATACTCTGATGGCTTAGAGGTCTTGCAGTTTTCAAATGGACAAATAGGTAAAGAAATCATCCAACCCAACCATCAGAATTATTACATATAATTGTACATATATATGTATTTATGTAATAAGCATATTGTCTCAAAATACATTTCAGAGAAGCATTATCCTGATGGCAAGAAGGAAATAACCTTCCCTGATCAAACAATTAAGAATTTATTTACAGATGGCCAAGAAGAAAGTATCTTTCCCGATGGCACCATTGTTCGTGTGCAGCGGTGAGCTTTTCTTTCTTGGGTGTCCTGGGCTGGGAACACCTGGGGCTCGGTGACAGAGGCACTCTGTGGTGACAGGTCTTGTTTCTACATCTCCTGAAAGTTTACATTTTAATAGACAGTACTGTGAACATGTGTTTACTGCCTGAGTTTTGGTTTTTTTTGGTAGCATAGAAGAGGCATAAAGACTGTGTATTGTCTCATACCCTAACCTAAGAGACTTCTCAGATTCATATATAATTCTAGAAAACATATCTAGGAACCTCGTTGGCACAGGAAGGAGGTTTGACTGACAGCTGATAACTGATAGTGCTCAAAACACGTTTTAAACTTCCCTTGGACTCTAGCAGCAATGGATGTAGTGCAAATAAAGTGCAGCAGAGGCTCTGAAGTATAAAGAGGTCAGATCAGTTTTGCAGAAACACATTTTTGAGTATGAACCAGCTGGGATATTTAACAGATTTTTCCACAAATACTGTAGTTTTTTAGAAGTCTTCCTTCATTTAGGCTTACATATTTGATGTTTGTTCTGAGACTAATCTTACACCAATGCGTAATCCATACTTGTTTTTTTCCCCTTTAATGCAGAGATGGAAGCAAAACTATAGAGTTCAATAATGGCCAGAGAGAGCTCCACACATCACAGTTCAAGAGACGGGAGTATCCAGATGGGACTGTCAAGACTGTGTACATGAATGGACAGCAGGAAACAAAGTATGTCTCTGGGAGAGTCAGAGTGAAGGACAAGGATGGTAATATTATCATGGACACGAAGTTGTAGACCATGTCAAAACTGCTGAAGTGTTAGCACTTCAGCAAAAATAATGTACATTTCTGTAAACAAGTGAAAATGCTTAAAGCTGCTTGTGTATATAGTTTTCTCTAAATAAATTTATTTTTCAGTGGGTGCTACTACCTCAGAGCTTTTGCTAATTCTTCTTTCCCATTTCTACTTTTAAGAAACAGTTCATTGATTCAGTAGTTAATTATGTGGTGTTAAAAGGGTGTTTTTTAAACCAGCTCTCAGTGAACATGCAGACAGCTGTATACTACACCTTATTTTAGACATCAGTTTACTGACTGCTTGACTTTAAAGGAAGGGCAGTCTTGGGCTGTTCTTTTTCCTTCATCGTCCTATTTTCTTCATCTCAGCGTTGGGAGACAAAAGCATTAGCAGACTGCAGTGTCTGTTATGAACTGCACTTCTACACTCATAGGGCTGATACAGGTGAGAGTGGGGGACAGGTTCATTCTCCAAGCTACTCAGAAACACCAGAAAATTAACAAAGGTCATCTCATCCAGTTCTCCTCCCTAACACGTATTTTTAAACTGACTTGTCTATTAAAGTTCTGCAGTACCTACTATCAAAAGGTTATTGCTGGGCTGGCTGCTCTAACCCTCCATTCTTGTGCATACCGAAATATTTGTTTCCTTCTCTCATACAGTAGAAGATACTTTCTTCTCCTTGTCTCCTCTGCCTCCTCCCCTTTTTCTCCTCAGTGAAAGCAAGCTCTGTCCTTACTGTCTGTGCCCTTTTTTTACTCACAGGGTGGCAATGAGAACTGTGCTCACTCACACCCAGAAGTTACCTGGTTGGGTGGAGAGGCAGGTCCTGGCCTTTTGGGCAATCTCAGAACAGCAGCTCTGGTGTAATTCAGGGCTAAGTCACTTTCAAGATGGGTGATAAACAATGGGATTTTGGTCTTTTTTAAATGAAAATATTTTGAAAATGAGCATGAACTATGTAAGGTATTTGCAACAGCACCCAGGACAGGTCTGGTTAGTACCAGAGTATGTACTGAAACTGACAGGGTCCTTCCACTGCTTGTCCCACTGTGCCTGGGCACTGCTGCTGAGGTCAGCTGTGGACCCTTGCTTTCATGGGAGCTTGAGGGAAGAGATGTGTGCCAGGGAATGTGTGTATGAGCACAGACTGAAGCAGAGGAGGTTCCCTCTGAACAGGAAGAGGCTGCTTTATTGGGAGGGTGACTGAGCCTTGGAACTGGCTGCCTGGAGAAGTTGTGGTGTCTTCATCACAGAAGTGTTTTCCTTGATAATCTAGACAAAGCTCTCCTTGGAGAGACTGGGAAGGGCTGAGCTTTACCTGTGAAGGGTTTAGTACAACAGAGAGACACCCAAAGAAACCTCACCCACTACAGCAGTAAAGGAAAACAAGCTCTCAGGTGCATGCTGACCAAACTGTTTATTCCCAAACCCTGAAGTGAAAGATGTGTAACAACACCTAAAAGTGAAAAGAGAAACCAGCAGCAATGCAAACATATTTCAGAACAAAGACAGTAACGCATCCCCAACTGTTTGCTCCCTGGATGCTGGATAGAGATGTCTGTCACCAAATAAACCTGAAACACAAACGAGTTATGTCACAATAATAAAACTATCATCTTCCCTCCAAGTCATCTAACAAGATACTAGAACAAGTGTCCCAGCATTGGCTTTTGATCTAATTCTTTACCACTATGCATTAGTTCCATCTACTCCTATGATAAGGGTATCACACAACAATACTTAAGGCTCCAAGGCCAGAAAAGATTGAGATGTGGATATATAGTTTCACTATATCAAGATTAGAAAGTGTTAGGAACATCATCTGTTCACATCTGCTAGAAGAGTGCTTATTAAATGGGAAGGAAAAATACAACATTAACAGGGTTGGCCAAGAAATCTGAAAATCCAAGTCTCTGGTATTCCCCATGGATAACACATAATATAAAGCTCTTCATTAAAAACATTCTATGTTTGTCTAGACATGTGGACAGCAATATGTTATCATGGATGTTTGCCTGAGAAACCACCGAGAAGCACCAGCACGTGGCACAGATTAAAAGCAGAAAATAAAGAAGATTTAATTTTGATTGTTTGGGCAGAGTACACTGCCACACATCTGCAAGTTGCCTTCTTCAGTTCCTGGCAGCAGCAGCTCTTTATGTTACACCACCCTTACGGCTCTTTGTTTCAGTACCTCTAAGTTCTTAAAACTGTGGGTTTCAGTAATGGTATGTAAAGAAGTTAAAAATTAACAGCTTTTTTTTTTTGTACTGAACACCTTATTAACAGAATAGAAGTGGGGACACAAGGGATTTTTTTTGAAATAAACTCTAGTTGTCCACATTACTGGCAGTTTATACTGTGCTTAAGACTTCTGAAATCATCCCTCCCCAATGGTACGAATTTGTAGTTCATGGTCACTGTACTTACATGTCACTCATCCAGCTCTGCAAGTCCCATTTCTATCAGCTTCAGATGAACCAGGTTTTTGTCATCTCCATACAAAGAAATGGTGACCTCTGGTGAAACAGTCTGAAAGTTGACAGTTTTGACAGTTACGGATTTAAATCTCAAGCTGATACTGAAAGATTTTACTGGCTGCACTCACTGTCCAAGCGGAAATATGAATGTACAAACAATACTTCTGTTTTTAAGTAAAGAAAACTGGTTTTAAAGTAACAGGAATGCTCAGAAACTTTGTGATTGCAGGATTAAGAACAACACTACAACATTTTCTCTTAGCATTCTTTCATGGTAAATGGTTTTCAGTTTTAAACTATATGAGTTCACAGTAAAACAAAGATTTAGAGTGCTAGTAAGAATTTTAGGCTCAGCAAGAACTAGGAGAAAAAAAACCCAAAAGCACATTTCTTACAAGTATGGAAGCAGAGAGACGCTTTCCTTCAACGCAGTCCATCATGGTCCACAATGCTTTCAGGCTCCATTCTGGGGAATAAGGAATTCTTTCCACGTTTTTGTCATCTGAAGCAGGTTTAAATCCAGCCAACAGAACTCGTACTGCTTGAACTGGATACTTCAGCAGATGACAAGGTATGTGACGCAATCTGAAACAGAAAGGAGAAGCGTTTGCCCACAGCAATCCACCTGCCCTAAGGACAGCAGGATGGCTGAATGGCTCATGCAGTACATTTATGGCCTGGGAACTGGGACTGGACTCCCTGCTCTACGGGAACGTGCCAACATCAGACCCAACAACTCCTCAGGCAGGGATAGGCCCTCTGAAAGACTTAGCACAGGAACTACCAAAAAGCAGCCCAGCATCAGAGACCCTTCCCCAGTACCCTGCTTGGGGAGGAGTCTCAAGAGCTGAACTCAGATCTGAGCACAGGAATCCAGGTGTGAATCATCACAATGCAACTCCACAAACCTTTGCCGTCCAAAGTGCTTCACATCTGAATGTGCTCTCGACACACTACTGGAAATACGTACCTGGGGTTTACACTATCATCTCCCCATTCTTCTAGCTTTATATCCCAGAAGCAAGGGAATCGGGAAGCAGAGCAGGAAATACAGTTCTGAAATAGGAGACACTCTCTCCCAAGACCCTAACAGACTGTGAAGCACAAAATCTATTCAAATCCCCATTTCTGCATCATCTTCAGCAGCAAAGTGTAGATTCCCAAGAGGCTTGAGAGCAAGGCTATATATATATATATAGTACCTATTATTATACACACACATATGTACTGCATATATAGGTACTATATATGTACTGTAGTACTATGTACCATCCATATACATATAAATGTGTATGGAAGAGAAATTCAAACAAACTTAGGGAACCCTAGAAGCTTGGGATGTTTGAGACACTCAGCTGACATCTCTATTCTTAGAGCGTCTCAGAACCGCACAGAACAGGGATTTGAACTTCCATTTTCCACACAAGCAGAGAGCAGGGTGTGTCCCACGCAGATACTCCCTTATGCATTAGTTTATTCCCCAGCTGTCTTCTGTGCAGACTGCAGTCACACAGGATTGGGATTTGTTTGAACACCTGGAGGGCTCAGGCCTTGTTTTGAGTAAGGTTCTCAGGTGCAGAAGCAGGTTAACCTGAGCCCACTCACAGGTCAAGTAACTGGAGATAATGGAGAAATGTGATATTATAATAATGGGCTTCTCAGAGCAACCTGAAACAGAAGCAGGTGCAAAAGCCCACACGCTGCAGACAGGTTTAACCAGCCAACCCACCTTCTCTCTAACTGAAATCCTGTGGTAAATTATGATAAACAATACATGTATGTAGTTAAAAATAAATCCATAGTAAATGTAAAAATACACACACTTATTTATAAGTACATATTTTATAATCCAAGTGTATACATACACACACAAACATTTTACATGCACTTTTTTCTTATTTATTTACCTGCTTGTTGGGGCAACTAAGTAAGTACCATAGTCAACAAACTGAACCAGAATCTGAACAGGGACAAGCTGTGTAATAGAGAGGAGCTTTGCTCTGTACCATAAACCATCCACATACTCTGCAAGGCAAGGCAGCTCTGTAAAAGAAAGGAAAAAAAACCCCATCACATAATGTCCCACAGTACTCAGTGCAGTACAAACTGACCTTGAAAATCCACTTTACTTTGTGACCAAGATTAAGTCTCCTCTTCCTTATCAAATTCTTGCTACAATTTTGTTCCATGCATCCTCCAATTCTCTCTGAACTGTGATCCCATCACTAGTATACAATTTAAGTCAAGTTTCTCTACCTCAAATGGCAATGGTGAGAAGTAACAGTGAATTGCTTGGTGAAAAGATAGTGATCCAACAGTTTAATGTTGAAAAGTTTTAACTTGGGACTCATTTGCTCAATCCAGTTAGTAAACACATCGACCTCTGAGAGACTAGACACAAGTCTGGAAGACAGGAGGCAGATGCTGCCTAAAACCTCACCCAAAGTTTTTTTAGTTGGTAGAATCAAGTACGAGCAAGAACTGTTTTCTTCACCAAGTTTTAGACAGCCATACTTTGTGTTAGTTTAGGTCCAACAGCTGTAGACATTAAAGTGGTGCTCTTTAGGGCTCACACAACTCCTAAACCTTTGTAAGGTGATTTTCTGTGCATAACTTTTGTCTTTTGAATATTTAATGAGATTTTCACAGCTACAGCTTCAGTGACAGGTACCTTTAGAGAAAAGTTTTATTACTGCCAAATGCAATCTAAAGTTAGTTCATAACTCTGACAGGCATCAGGAGTCTGAGTTCTGTCCGTTGTTTTCCAGTGGAGCAGAATGACACAAAAGCCTCAGTTTAATGAAGAGTAAAAACATATTACAGTGTATCATGTAACTATAGTGTGATGTTACTCCTTACTCTCCAAAACTTTTATTTAAAGATACATAGAAATAGAAATAATAGTATAAAAAGGAAATTCAGGCTTTTGGAATATCCACATGAAACAACAGGGAATATAAACACACAATGTACCTTTTTTGAAGTCTGTTAGATGAGGAAGAGTCTTTACAATTTTATTGCACCACTTCAGGGCTTTATTAAGGCTCTCTGAGTCATGGCTGGCAGCTCTCTCTGTGGCAGAGCACTCTGTAAGGTTCCCAGAAGAATCAAGACAAATATAAACCTATTTAAAGAAAAGGCTCTGATGTTACTATTTTTGCAGTTAATTTAGAAACTAGGAATTCCAACAGTGATCAACCATTATTAGAAGATTACTTGATCCTATCTTTAAAAGGTTCAGCACCTCCTTTCTCCCCTTTCTTCTCTATTTCATCATTCAACATTCAAAGTCCACATAGGAATCTTTTATTCCATCAAGGCACATGACATTCTGCCTTTTGCCTGGGAGACTACTAGAACACCAGGAAGTTGTGTGGGCTTACACAGAATTCACTATTGTTCTGCCACATTAAAATCCAATGACCTATTTTCTTACTAAAAAAGCTAAGTACCAGACTGCAGTATTGCAATTCTTCAAACTCATTTTTCTAGAGAAATTATTAGTGTTTCACTGCCCCCACCTATGAGGTTATTTCAACTAAGAGTTCATTCAGAGAGCTGCTCCGCACAACCACCTGCAACAATAGGTCAGGACCATTTTGCAGCCTCTGATGCTCTGAGATTGCCAGCTGTGATTTGCTTTTCACCAGCTCGATGGGACTGCAGCATATGAGATGCTGACAAGACAGACGTACCTCCTTAGGGGACACCAGGTGGGTAACTGTGACAGGAAAGGTTTCTCCCGGAAAAGGCAGTGGTTGCAACAGGTACGAAGGTGAAAGGTCTCCTTCAAATACCCCCTAGACCAAGACAGACTTCAGCTGAGCATCACAGTGAGTAACAAAACAATCTAACTCAGGTATGACTTCTGGTTCAAAGGAGTTACCTAAGAAGGTGTATAATGATATACACATTGTGTTTATTATTAAAAATAAACACAAGTGTGTCCTTGATGAAAAAACCAGACATTGCAAAGTACAGATACAGATTTTCTCAGCAGCACAGCATCATCCACGTATCTTCTAAAAGAAGATACAGCATGTATCTTCTTTTAGAACCATGTATTTTACAGTCTGAATTCTACATGTCATTACCGCATTTGGTTCACCACAAAATAAAACCTGGTGCATTAAATTATACTTCTAGAAGGACAGAGAGCACACAGCTCAGCTAGATCATAGGTCATGAAGAGAGCTCCTATTATCTCTTGTACTTAAAACATTATGCATAACAAAATATATAATTTCTCCAAAATACATTTTTACACATTTACTTCACAAACACTTTTCACTATGCCCCAAGCAAAGAGAAAAGTAGAAGCAACATATGTAACTGAAAAATGAAACAATAAATTATGACCCCTTCTTCCCCCTGCAGGATCTGACAGAGGATGCAATACAAAAAAATCATTATGTTCCTCAGACTTTACTAGGAAAAAAGAATTTTTTCCATTCAAAGTACATACTCCTACAAGTGAGGAAAGGATGTCTAACTAACTGTCAGGAGCACTGTGAGTCAGGAGCCACCTGACTACACCTGGACACACACACCTGGAATGAGGTCACTGCTGTAAAGCTCAGCACACTTGGAGGTTGATTTGATGCATTCTCCAACATCCTGCTGCCTACCAGGAATTTTTCAGGCTAATGCCTGAGCTAGGATTGTCATACGCTAACGAAGACCAGCTCCTAAACTCATCAGTGCAGCTCAACAGAAGCACATCTCAAAGAGAGTGACACACTGCAGCAATGGGTGCAGTGAGCTCTGCATATGCCACTGTTAGCAGCTGCAAGGCTCACAAAATAGAACAAACTCCTTATCAGCTTAACTTACCCCAAATCACAGATCTGAAGCTGTAAAATAAAGTTACGGAACCATAAAATAAAATAATACATTATGGTTACACCTCATGTAAAAATAACGTATTTTAGGTGGCTTGTGAGCATGGCTGCTTAGTCTCCACAGCTAAAACCAGAGCTGATTATGTTTGAACGTGTTCAGAGCTGCTTGCTTCCCCCTTCTGCTGTTCCTGAGGTTCAGCTTCTTACAAATTCTTCTCAGTCACTTATTCCTGGAATGGATCTGCTTAATGCTATTATTCCTTGAGGAAAGCACTTCAGGCTTTCTGAATGCTTCTTGCTCGCAACCTTCTTACACAGCTTTATTTTTGTTCCCCAAATTTAATTTTTATGTTAAAGGTACAAATCTCATTTCCAGATCCATATTTAGTTTGCTAAAAGCTGTGTGTCATGTGCTGAACTTTATGAAAATACAACAAGAGACTGATTTACAATCAGGTTGTCCATGGTTACTCAGTTCTAATATACACTGAGGGCTTTTTCTAACTGCATCACGAGCCCACTGGCAGACAATTCGAGCCTGACACCATCAGTGACAGCAGCAGACTCTGTACTGGAAAATTATTTTCTGAAGCAATGATGCATGTTCGAAAGAAAAGTACATTGGCAGACTTAAACAGAATTAAGAGAAAAATGCAGTAACAAAGTCTTAGCAATTCAAATAAACCTGACCCTCCGATTTCAAGGAACAAAAAAATTAAAACAAATACAGAGAAATTACTTATGTAGGGGGTTTTTGTGTTAAGACAATGAAATTAGGTGGAAACGTCAATCCTCCCCCAAAGAACATCAGGTAAGTGTCCCAGACTCTTGGAATAAAGAACCGAGGTAACTCCCCTAGACATCACTGGGTTTATGATGAAACACTTGATTTAATTTACTCCACCCTTGGATATATTTCTATGAATAACTAATCCCTTCAAGTGATAAAAATATTATCCTATTCCTAGTGTTTTAGGTTTTAGAGGAACACAAAAACTAACCGGACTTCAAAGAAAAGTACAAAAATCTCTTTTCATTACAAACTCTTGCTTGTGTCCAAACTCAAGTGTCCACGAACAAACTCTTGGCAGGTCCACAGAGCCTTACCCGCACATCGCGGCTCCCCGTGTTGTGCTGCAGAGCTGGGTGCTCAGTCCTGCTGCTACTTACAGCATGGAACCACACAGAAATATTAAAAAAGTAACAAATCCTCCAAGGTCACAACAAGCAACTGAACAATCTTCCCAGTGTTAGAACAGCAACAGCAAAAGGGACACACACACACAAGTCTCACCAGCTTTTGTATGTCCTGGCCATCTTCAGCAACACAGTACTTCTGGTATGCCATGAAGGATGAAAGTGACATTCCCCCAAAATACAGGCTGATGGACAACTTGCCCCATGGGTTATCTGGTAACTCCTATTTACACAGGACAAAACAGGATTGTAATAGTAATACCGTGACTGAAGTTTTAGAAATAGTGACCAAGAAGTTGAAACCTCTCATGTTGATGTGCACAACACTCAAAGATACAAGACCAGGGTGCCTAAAACATCAGTTATAACACAAATGGGAATCTCTCTCCTGAAACGGCAGCACCAACTGCTCATTCTAACACTGAAATATTATCTCATGTTTGCTCACCCAAACCCTTCACAATTAATCATTAAACTGTCTGAAATGGCTTGTTTTCAGCCAATACAGATGATGTGTTTCCCTATAATTTTAATAAATAAATTTAAGCACATCTGTACTTAACTATGTCAGAATTTTATCACTTAAAATAGAATTTAGAACAATTTATGCTGTTGATAGGTAGGTTACCTGTCAGAATGACAACTCAATATGAACAGGGTTTAAAAACAGCACTAGTTCTAATGGACATATTTAAGGCCTGAAAGCTATAATAAAAGTAAAGTCACTGGAGAAATAAGTTTAGTTGTGGTTTTTGTTTTGTCTAACAAATACATTTACTGCTATACTCCTTCATGTACCATTCTTAGTACCAGTTAAAAGGAAAGAGACAACAGGAAGTTTGCTTCATTCCACATCTATGAATAAATTACACTACCTCAACATGAATTTCAACCTCTTCATTTTTGAGAAGTTCTTGAAGGTAATCTACTGCATCCTGCTGCCAAAAATTTCCAATCTATTTGGAGAAAAGCAAGAAATCCACACATTAAGATATTAACAAGTAATATTCTTCCTATTCTTAGGGTAGATGGAAATACACAATTACCATTAAAAAAAAATGTGACTTGAAAACACACATCGTTAATTTGATTTGTCTACAATCATTTAAATATTATCTGCTATTTGGTGCATTAAAATTTATGTGACAATGCAACCCACAATTTTCAGATCCTGAAATGGCTTAGAAAGAGATGCTGCTTGCCAGAAGCATTGGTTAGAATCTAACCAATACTATGTACCCAATAATGTTATGTGTACAAAATTATCTGAAGCATAATCCAAAGAATTACACAATCTAAGCTAACACACAACAAAACACAGAATATCTTAAATACTTCTTTTATTCTCTGCTGTATCTGTTTGCTTTCCAACCTGTAGGCTTACAAACATGTCTTTCATGGAATCAGAGAATGGTTTAGGTTGAAATGGACTTTAAAGATCAGGTTTCAACTGTCCTGCTGCGGGCAGGGACACCTTCCACTAGACCAGGTTGCTCCAAGACCCCTCCAACCTGGCCTTGAACACTTCAGGGATGGGGCATCCACAACATCCCCAGGCAGCCTGTGTTCCCATGTCTCACCACCCTTGTAGTGAAGAGTTTCTTCCTAGTATTGAATCTAAATCTGCCCTCTACTGAAGATATTCCCCCTCGTCCTGTCACTCCATGACTGTCGTTCTCTCGGACACAAAATTAGCACGTGAGACACAGCTTGTCAGGTCAAAGCAGCCAGGGCAGCGAGGCCAGGAAAGGCCCGACCTCTGCCCTCCGTCATTTATTTTATATGTTCTTAGAAACCACTGTGGATTGGAGGATGAAGATTTCCTCCTCTCAATCTCACTGGTCAATGGAAATGTCTATCATACAAAGTCTACCTAGCAAAGGAATGCAAAACAATCCAGGCACGGTCAGCAAAACACGAGCATGTTTACAGAAAGTGCGTGAGAAACTATTCACAGAGATTGCAAGCTGAAGAACTGCAAAATGCAGGGTGACACCACAACCTCATAAGGAGTCTCTCCCCAGCTCTCGTGTAGCCCCCTTTAAGTACTGGAAGGTGCTGAAGGATCTTCCTGGAGCCTCCTCTTCTCCACGATGAAGACCCCCAACTCTCTCAGCCTGTCATCACAGGAGAGGTGCTCCAGCCCTCTGATCTTCACTGCCCTCCTCTGGACTTGATCCCACAGGTGCTGCTCTTCAGGTGCTCTCCTGCTGACCTGCAATCCCTCTCCAGGCTTGGCACGCTTATGGACCAAAGATGCTCTTTCTCTTCTCTGAGAGATGGGCCCCACAGGACCCCAGCAGATGAGGTTCCTCAAAGTGAGTGCCACTGTCCAAGCAGTCAAACCAGTGGCTGTGGCAACAGTCCTGTAATGCCTCCTTAACTCACCAGACTGAACCCTACAAATCTCTTTCTTCTGACAGGCAGGACTGATGAAAAGACTACCAGCAGTCCACAGATCCTTATGAACACTCTTGGGGTCTGCAGCCCCTGCAGATACAGCCAGGAGCAGTCTCAGGAGTCTCACTGGTGCCAAGAGGAGCGGATAACTTGTGCACTGGGTAACAGTGAGTGCACTCCACAAGGCCTGGCAGCCTCTCAGTGATGTCCCCGATACAAGCAGGCAGCAGCACCACCCCTCTCTAGAGAGTGTCGGGTCAGCACATGGGTTCCTCTGAACCTCTCAGAAGAGAGCAGCCACTATCATCCACTGCCTTTTGTTGGCTGCACTGAGAGTTACACAGGGAGCAGACGGTGCTGCCCTCCTCAGCCTTGGCCTCTCTCCTGATGGGATGGCTCTGTCCTCATCAGCCTGCAGAATGACAAAACAGTGCTGCAAGTGCACCTCACACTATGGGGAAAATCTCTTCTTCTTGCAAGTCCTTGCCATTGCAAGCTTCCATTCTTCTGCATTATTGCCCCTTCTCTCTTCTACATGTGCTGCTGGGAGAGTTTCTGCCTGTTTGGCTGTGGGTCCACTGCAGACAGCACTTGGAATCAGCTATCCAACTCCTTCTCAGCCTCCCTGATGCTACACAGCCCCCTCACCACCTGCTGCAGGAGGTTCCCTACCTGGGCATGCTATCTTTTGCTAGCAGGTCTGCTGCCTGTCTCTGCCCCACATATTGCAGACACCCCCCGGTGCCACCAGCCCTGCTGGAGCTGCAGCCTTCCTTACTCCATCAGTTTAACTGTTTCCAGCATTAAATTAAGCTGGTAATTTCAGTAATTCATTTTTACTAATACACCATTCAGAGTAAGCAAGGTGTGATGGCATGTGAAGATGTTATTTACATACCAATTACTTACTGCCAAAGGCCCTTAAAACAATTCACCTCTATTTGTTAATTGCTTCCTACACAGCCAAGTTCAGCGCATTAGAAGCACAGTTTCGCAAGACTTGAAGATCTCAGATTGTCTGGCCATTCTACGTTAAGAAATCCAGGCCTTACCTTTTATTGCTGCTATTGCAAAATGAATTGCCATTTCAGAGTATCCCCCTGCCACCCGTGCAGTGTCCTGTCTCACAAAGGTTTAACTCCAACAACAGCTGCCTTTGAAGCACGGGCCCCTCACAACGCAAATCTGCTGGGTCCTGATAAGGACCTGCTGAAACAACCCCTCATCAGCTCTTCTCTGAATCCTTGCAGGGAAGAGAAGATACCAGCAACTCCTCTCAACCTTTCTGACTAAGCAGTGTACTTATTTGATTAACTCCCCCCAAGACACAAATGTGCCATTACTCACCGGCAGCGTCTTGTAGAGCTGACATGGGATGCAAAATGGAGGAACGCTGGTGTAAAATGTAGTTGGATACAGGTGACACTGAGGAATGCTCTCTATGTAACCACGATCTATGTACTGTACCTATGGGAAATGCAAAGCTTTCCTGAAATAATTCCTGGTTTCTATGTTACGTTTAGTAAGAGAATGCATTCATTTACTTTTATGTGTTTGTTACTTTTATGAAGGAAAAAATAATGGTTTGATGGTAAGCAGGTGACGCAACAAAGTGGAAAAAAAAAAGGATTAAACAAGTGGTATGGCAGATTAGAAGTTCAGTTTCTAAACTTCCGCAAGAATTCCTGCCTTCTGTGGAATAACCAACATCAGCTTAAAATTGAAAGAAAAAAATTTTGTGAACTAGGAGAGTGTCAGGTTTTGCAAATCTGCATTCAAAAATCACGAACAGACTCAAGAGCTTAGGTAAGATTAACTGCTAATGAGAATAAGCTCTATAACTGTGCAGCAGAAAGAATTCAAAACAGACAGCCAATACTTTTTGGGTGGGGATAGGGCAGGGAAGGAGGTAGGGGTGCTAAACCTAATTGTTTTCAAAGCATTCTACGCATGGTAAGAACAGTAAAAACCAGTAAAATAAAAAACCTAAAAGGGATTACTTACAGGAGCTCAAGAGTAGCTTTTTACTTAAGAAAATTTATCATTACTAGGAAAACCGCAGGAAAAATTGCAACAAGTGAAATAGGTAGATTTACTCTTTAAAATAAACATAAAAATGAGGACAGTAATCAACACTTTTAAGCAGGATGAACATCTGTATAGTCAGGTCAACTGAATGAAAAAATGTGAAATCCATTATTTATTTTACAGGATTGGATTATTTGCCTTTTTTTAAAACATACATATGGAGATACACATACACCCTTCCTCCCCCATACAATCAAGCTTACCTGGAGAGTACTACCACTGACTTCTACAATTTTAGCTCGATACCACACAGTATCTGATCCTCTTACAACACAAGCTTCTCCCTTTTTCCAGCAGTAGGGTATCAGGAGACCAAGGCCTTTGAAGGTATTTTGTATTTCAGCCATCAATTTGTTTAGTGCAGTTTCTTGGGGGAGGGGCCGAAATAAAAAAAAATATATTAAAAATAGTCTCTAACATTCATACAAAATATTTCAATCACTAAACCCCATCAGATTCAGATGAAGACATGTACAAATATAAAACACATGTGCTGCTCCAAAATATATTTTCCAACACTGACACAATAGGTATGTTCAACATCTAGTACATGCAAAAGAGTTACTACTTAAACAGTAAACTGTATTTCCAGTTCTAAAGCCATTAGTAATTCTGAATTCTAATCTCAGAAGAACTTATACAAGAGTCTATAAATTTTGTAACTGACACCTAGGCAGCACTAATATCAGAGCCAAACAAAGCATGAACAAGACAACAACTCCCAGACCACTGTTTCAATGGTAGGACACCACAAAACAACAGAACAGGTGTCCAGAAGAACCTCTTTGCTATGGGTACAGCCTACAGCAACAATGGCAGGAAGAATACACAGTCTTGTGCAAGTGGGGTTACTGTACTTTGAATTTCAAAGTTTCATGAAAAAAAATAGTTACATAATCTAGTAGTTAAATGTACTTGTGGAGCAAAAAAGATAAAATCAGTGTTCTCATATGTAAATACTTCTCTAAAGCACAATATACCTGATATAGCATAATATACCTGAGGAATGATGCTGCGTCTGTCAGAAGAAAATGAACCTCTTTCAAACAGTACAAACAAAAAAAAATTGTGAGATATAGAACGTATCACAATGCAAATAAAGAGCCTGAAGAAACTGTGTACTGAGCTTAAACTGAAGGAAAAAAAAAATACAGTAGTATCTGAGAACCAAGCTAACTTCCAAGAATTTTTATGACTATCTTCATCACTTTGAAGTAAATTACTTCATTCACTTTATCAGCCAACATTACAAAATAAAGCACTTGCTCTTTACCCACTACAGCCTAGGGAAGAAAGGCAAGTAACCTGCCCATCCAAGTGCTTTGGGTTTTTGGATTTCTTTGGAGGGTGGAAGGACAGGAAAGCTGATTTAAGGACAGGGAATCCTTGCCCCTCACACTGAAGGACATCACTTCCCAATGGGAGTCTTTCAGAACAGTGAACACGTACCAGACAGGTGCTCTAGTATATATCCTGATACCCCAGAGCACTAAGATTCATAAATGTATTTTCTTCTATGTAAACTCACCAAATGATTTTGGTATTATATAAATCGTTCCATCGCCTCCAATATAAGTCACTACAGCCTGGAAAATTTTTGATTCAGGAACAATGGGACATTTATATACTTCATCCATTTCTGAATCAGGCAGTGGCTTGTATGTTTTGAGTGATTTTTGTTCACTCTCTGAAATAGTGGTATTTTCCTCTGGAACAGCCCTGGTTTTTGCACATGTGATTTTGGAATTACAACCATCCAGCTGTGTGTTCTCCTGCTCGAAATGTACTTCAAGATGTTCCTTGGAGACCAAGCAAGCCTCATCAGCTTTATCAGTTCTAGAAGATTCAATCAAATATCAATATATTAACCGACAAAGAACTTGAAAAGTACACAACTATAAAATAAAACAAGTAAGAAAACCAAATGCACAAAAGCGGCAAAGGCTTCTCAAAATACTGTCAAGCATCTCGTCTACAAACTTAAGAGAATTGAAATGTGCCATGGATACAATAAATAATGTTATACTCAAGTAAATTCACTGAAGATGGAGTTCTGTTGCTAGAACTGTAGAACACAATCTAATTTCTTTGATTTACTTATTAGTTTGGTCAACTATGAACATCAGAGTCTGAGAGAATATAAAAGGAAAGTATCCAAACCTTCTGCTTCTAAGAGCCAAACCCTGTTCAATAAGGTATTCAGAAGTATCAGTCATTTTTCCTGTTTCGTCTTTGCAAAAAATTTTCACAGGCATTGCACAACCCACACCATTTTCCTGGAAAAAAATGAACAACATATTACAAATACACATTTCCTCTGAACTACAGGCATACTTCTCATTTTATTGGTACTGACTGTCAATCAGACACCCCTGAACAACTGATGCCCACATGAGAAGACACAAATTTATTTAATCCATATGACAGTTCCCATCATTTTACCAACTGTTCTACACACAACATTAAAAAAAAGTTGCAGAATAAAAACTCACTTTTACCCTCAGCTTTTTTAATAAAATCAAGTGCCAAACACTTGTCTTCCAGCAGGAGCTTTAAACCCATGCATAAATAACTTCACTCATTGCTGCTTTTATTCCTACACACACTGTAAAATACCACTGGCAGCTGCCAACAGATGCTGAACAAATCAAACCCTTCTAATAATCTTGGTTTGGTTTTTTTTAAACCGTGGAAGATATCAATTACTAATGATATTCATACAGCCCTGGATTAATTCTTTCAGTCTCTGAGGCTTGAAAACTAATATAGTAGCTGCTGACATAATTCTCATCAAGAACCTGAGCAGCTTGCTCATCTGTTCATAAAGGCTGTCAGCATCTGGTGATCCCAAAGATACAGCCATTATTCTTCAGTAACTAAATGTATCGAAGATGAAGTTCTCTCCACACTGGGTAGCCAACTGCTCTAATGCTCCAGTGAATAACAAAAGTAAAACAGAAAGAAGAAAAGGCACCTTTTTCCCCTAGAGAAAACAGCTATCTAATCAAGTTCTACTCAGGACTTTTTGAAAGGTAAAACATTCAGAGAAAAAAAACCTGAATTAACAGACAGCCTGACAGAAATTTTATAAATACCACTGGTTTTGATTACAAACCTGTATGACTATTTTCACTTGTGCTCCAGTTAGGTAATAGAATAAGCATTCACACACTGTTGCTGTCCACTGTGTGCTTCCACCTGTTGGTCTAACATAGAACAAATGATAATTTCTAGGTACAAAAGAAGTTGGCATCTCCTGAGTGTAACCACCAACTCTTCCCTCTACTAAATATATGTTCCTTTTTTTTTTTTAACTGCCTAAACTGTTACAGAAAAAAAAGACAATCTCTATTACAGTCAAGAATAAAATGAAATCATTATTCATTTCTGGATCTCTATGACAGGAAAAATTGAAAAATACAACCCCAGAACTTCAAAATGAGGAGGATCCTGAGTTCTAGAAGTTATGACACCTGTCATAATAATCTAGAAGAGACCTTCTGTACAGTTTCATGAGATCCGACTCATCTCAAATTCTGAGCCAAGGAAAAAAGAATTCAGTGAAATAAATCTCTTCACTATTTTATAACTCATCCTGCAAATATTATTTATTTCTATAGCACAGTTTTTGCTTACTAATACTGTGCAGTATAACCCTTAGGAAAAACTCCAAACCTTTACAAAATAAATCACAGCCACCACCCCATTTCTTTATTCAAAAAGCAAACCACACCCAAATCTTGGATAACTAGTGCTAACAAAGGTATGTCATTATTAGTTTCTAATGCTGCTACTCAGTACGAGGAAAAGGCTACCTTATTTCTGTCAGTGAACATTCTATTGCTAACGTCCTAATATTCTTCATATTTTCCTCAAGTTTTCTTAGACAGCTGACCTCCACTGTTTTTTCAGCTCCAGAATCATAAAGTAGTACCTGTTACATGCAAGAAACAATGAAACAGAAATAAACCCCGTTCTCTTACTGTTATCTATAAGAAACTATAATTCAAAGCATCCCTGAGGAGGTTAAAAGAATTTCAAACATTACCAGGATTCAACAAATGCCTTTTGCACTGAAATACTTCATCACAACACAAGTAACTACCACAGCACAGCAAGAAGACAAACCATACAAACGTGCTCAAAGGGGGTTAAACAACTTTACTGACTTTTTGGTAAACCAAAAAACGCTGAAATAGCTCCCCTCAACCCCTTTCTTTTTATTCTGATGGGGTTAAACAGCTGTTTGAAAGCTCTTAGGCTCAGAAAGCAGATGATGCAAACCTGAAGCACACAAAGTCCCATTTCTGCTTCCTACTAAAAAGACCCCGGGCATAACCTGATGATAGTGGAGAAAAACCAAAGGCAATCCAGTCCTGGATTATCTGTATGATCAAAAAGCCATTCTTACTTTTGAGACACATAAGGATCTAGTCCTAAAATGCTTTTTCTGGTGCTCATTATTTCCAAATTGGTACAACAAAATGCATGTTTCAAGCAGCGCTGTGTGCAGTTACTGTGGAAAATGTTATAGCTACATGGCACAGTGCATCACCATCAGCTTGGGGTCCATGCAACTGCATGACTACACGTGTTCCTCTGGTATTGCACGTGGTTCAACTGGTCCCACCTTTTAACAAGGATCATTAAGTTTGAATTACTGCAACCCACAGTTTCACACACCTTCTGGAATCTAAAATGAATTGTTAAACTACAGCTTGGGAATCTCTGCCATGTTCCAAAGAGCAGTGTAAATAAAGAGGAAGTCAAACTCATGAGCCTTCCTCAACCACCAGATACCTGCTAAAGGCACCTGAGCTTTGATCAGACAGTCAACTGATTTGCAGCAATGTACAACGCGACTTAAACTCTCCACAAAAGGCTGTGTGAGAAAATATTAACACAGAAGGAAGAAACAAAGATTGGACCTTATTTTAATCAGTGAATGCTTACAAGTTTAGAAATAAAAGCATGAACCCCGTTACGGTAAGAGCTTTACCTCTGCACTTGTTTCAGAGACAATCCTGCTTATCTGACCTCTTTGCCACTGTCCCACATCAGGTATGTAAACAGCACAGTGCATTTCACTCTCCCACTTCACAGACTGTGGCTGGGATTCTTTGTAGATGGAAGCCATCTCCTCCTGTAAACTAACATTCAAAAAACCGCTTTTTTAGTGATAAACTTTAATGCAGTAACCAAAGGGCTTATTCAGTCAATCATTGTTTAACTAGCACACAGTGAAGTTTTACTGTTTCAAAAGATGCAAGGTATTGCAGTTTTTTCTTCATGACATGTTAGAAATACATGAAATGGGAGTTACAAAACACATGCATCCTGATTAAAAGTCCGTAAACCTATCATGTTAACTTAGACACTGGAATTAATTTGAGCAATCCTGAGTGCTTTGTCTGGCACTACTTGAAAGCTTCACTGTTTTCTCTTGATAAGTTGAGAGTATGGTACTCAACATCATGACTATGTAAACGGAACTCTAGGTAGTTACAGCCAAGAGAGTGAAAAGACAAACAAAAAAATAAGCAGCTTGCACTAAACCATGACATATTCTTTTAACTATCATTGAAGAGTAGGCATGACTACCTAAATGTTACCTAAATATCTACCAAAGGCAGGCTGATACACTATGTCTAAAAATTGTCTTCAAACTTCCTAACAGGGTACTGGAAGCATCCTGAAAAAACCCCTGCTACTACTACTAATAGTAAGTTCTATGACCTGGGATACAGGTTTTATTTAACCAGATTTCTAATGAAGGAATGGAAAGGAGAGAAGAAAGAGCAGAAAGATTTCATCATTTTGGACAGTGTTGCATTCATCAGGCACCAATACTTACTACCATAAAACTGATTTGAAATATGAGTGAGATCATGTACTTAATTTGGAATCAGAACTATTTAATAAGCCACAACATAGTGCTAACCCCTCTTTTCTACTCCTATACTTTCCTCAACAAAGGCAAGTAAGCCACCAACCTTCAAGAAGTACACAGTGTCAAATGCAACTCTAATCAGAGTTTGTTCTAACTATACTTCACCACTCTGTAATAAGAACACCTTAACTGAAGAAAACTTATTTGAATTTTAGTACCTTTTCAGTATACTTTCTGACGACAGCAGTTGTACAAAGATTTTACTAGGAGACACAACATAACTAATTCTCCCATGTAACTCCTTGTTACAAAGTGATCTGAAATCTCCTTCATCCAAAGGTTCCGTGTCTATAGGAATTAAAGCTTCTGAGGTTTTAGAAGTTTCTTCTAGAGGATCATCCCATATTTCATTGGGCCTTATTTCAGTTCTTTCAGTGTACCTGTAGAGAGCACAAAATAATCAGAATGGAAAGTTTAAGTGGATTTTAAACAAAGTGAAAAAGGCTCAATAACAAAATGACAGGAATTATTCAACATGAAAGCAAGTGAGTAATATCTTAGACAAAAACATTTATAAATGCTGCTTCTGAAACACTCATGATAGTAACATTTTTGTTCTCCTTCAGGAGGTATCCCTGCACATTCTTCTCTCTTCTTGCCTTTTTGCAGGCATTCATGAGAAAGCGTGACAGATGAGCTCTAAAGAGGTAGAATAAAGCACGCCAAAAACCCCCAAGCCCCCACAAACATCCTTTTGCCCCTACTCCCCAAGAGAAACACCACTCCAACTAAAATCCACAGTGCACCAGGAATAATGTTGGTAGCTGGGGCGAGAGGCTGCAGGGGTGACCTCTGAGAGCAGAGGCCAGGTGCTGCTCCACGGCAGACACAGCTCTGCAACACCCCCCGACAAGACAGGGCAGAGCGCCTCCTCCAGTGGAGCTGATGGCAGCTCTGATTTAAGGAAGGGCAGAAAACTTCAGGGAAAGAGGGAACAGAAGAGACAGCACAGGGAACACCAACATCATAACAACAGAAGATCTGGAGTGGGCCTCTCTTGCCCCACAAAGTAAGGGACAAAGGCCTGTGGAGGGTCCATTCTAAAGCACAGGAAGAAAAGAAGGAAGGAGCAGCATGGATAAACTGCTGTGTCCTGACCCCAACCCTGCACTACTCACTGCCTCCCTGAATGAACTGAGTGTAACTCAAGTGCAGCAGAGGAAAGAGAGGTGTTTGGAATAAACTTGACCCTGGGAAAGGGGCAAGGTAGACTATAAGTGTTTGTCTTCTGTGTACCAATGCCTGAATTGGTAATTAAATGTTTATGCTAATTAGTAATAACAAAGTAAAATCACGTCTGTTTTGTCTGCAACAGTACTTAGTAAGTGATTTCTCTATTTTGACCCATGAGTTTTCTTGCTCATGTTCTTTATTTTCTCCCCAGTCCAATTAAAGGAGGGGGAGTGAGCAAGTGACCATAAAACCCACCTTAGTCAAGTGATCAGTGTTACACAGCAACTTATGCTAAAGGAATATACCCTCTTCAATGAAGGCTGGGAGCAGGCATCTAAGTACAGATGAAACACAAAATACCTTCATGACAGGGAAAAAACAACGCAGCTGTTGAAGTTGCTCAACTCACAAAAATCTTACTAAAAATTGTGACTGTGACAGTGTAAGAAAGTGTTACTAAGATTCAGTTACGTTTCTGAGCTAAGAGAGAAAATCCACTTACATGCTTCCTCCTGAAAAAAGAAAATTCAGGAATTTCCTTTTGGAATGAAAACTTCCCATTTAATGATCTATTTCCACCACTATTCAAAAACTACTAATGAAAGAGTAACTACAGATTTTCATGAATACAGCCCATGGATTATCTTGGTAAAAAGCCAGCAAATTAAATGCAGCAGTGTTACAACCTCATCAGCCTCATCTCCACCACCACACTTCCCAACTCTGCTGTCTTCCCAACTCTTCTGTTGCTGTCATAGCTGGTTACCCAAGTGTTTTCTAGTAACAGACCTTCCAAAGACATGACTTACCTTAGGTGCAGGTTAAATACACAAATTCTTTTTCTTACTACATGGGAATGGGAACCTTAACAGCAATCACTTTGGGAAGATCAGGCACTGAGGGACTACAATTGCGATGCTAACATTTGATCTCCAATTTTTTCACAGCTACAACTTCATTATATTAGTCAAGATTTAGTTTGAGAATTCAGCTGTCAAACTGCAGAGTTACACTCTCAATTACACCAGCTGGCGAACGTGATTTGAAAATTAATTTATTGCAGATGTGGTAAATCCCAGCCACTGGAGGAGACATACCAACACCAGTAATTTCAATACACAAATTCTGTATTTCCAAATACTCTAAAAGTTATGCACAGTGTATTTACCCAGGTATGTAGGATGCTAGGTCTTCCTCGACTAGCTGGCAGTTAATACTGAATTTTCTCCCATTATCAGCAGAGGCATTGAAGAGTTCAATAGATAAGATGTTATTATCTAAAACTTCTGTGAATGAACAATATCAACACAATTAGTGCCAATAAATAACAGTACGAAGACCATGATTTTAGAGGAATGAAAAACAGTACTAAAAGACAGACTTCTGCAACATTACATCTGATGTACAAAATAATTGATTCTGAACATCAACAGTATGTAGAGGCTTAGCTTTGCACATATCTATAAAATTAACTTAAAATACACCAATAATCACAAAATATTTTTGTACAAAAACCCCAACGGCTACACATAATTCCATTTATTAGATAGGTTCCAAACGTCCATCCCACAGGAAAAAATAAAGTACCTATGTATGAACAATACATGCTATTGAGAAAAAATGCATGTGTTATCTGAAATTTCTTTTTTTTTTTCTTTGGCAATATTTTAGAGCAGCAGCAATCACACTCCCAGCTACCAATAAAGTCAGGAAACATCAAGGACAGCTAGTACTTTTGGAAACAAGCCCATCTGAATAACCATATAATACTTATATCATGTAACACTGATGTGGTCTGTAGGAGAAGACATGTTACAAGTTTATCTGTTTTGTCTCCTCCAATTAGAGGACAAAATTTAGCCTGGAGTGAGAGTATCTCTAGCAGGTATGAACATAACCATTTCAAATAAACACTATTTTAAATATCAAAGTGATTGTTTCTACATTTGGGTCAATAATACAGAAATTAATACACTCTTGATAACTTACCAATAACTGAACACAACATAAGCTTATCTTCAGTCATTTCTTCAAATCTTTCCTTGGCTTCTCTGTTCCACTCATTTGCCCCTTTAAATGGCTCAATGCAAGCCAGCCTACACCTGATTGCCTGAAGAATAACTCAAGATAATGCAACTAATATCACATACAGATCCAAATCATCTCATTAGGACTGAATCACAGGCTTTGCACTCATGCAAGACAGCACAACCTTGGCTTCTGGTTCCACATTACCACAACCTGATTTAGTTTAAAACAATCCCTCCCTTCCCAGTAGCTGAGCATGAACCTCAAATTCAGAGACCTTCTTGCTGAAATACAAAGAGCTTAAATCTCTTTGCCTCCCTTTATGGTAAGGCATAGAACTGGTGCAGAGATCAGTAAAGATTATTGCACAGACTGCAAAGAAAGCCTGCTGGTGCCCACAACTAATTAAAAAAAAACCCTATCAACAAATGATTTTCAAAGTTCAGCATAATTATGATTGGTAACCAAAACTATCAAATGAATAGTGAAGAAAAAAAAATTTCCATTTATGTGCATTTTTAAATTTGACAGAAATACTTTGCTGTTTTCTTTCCCAGTCAGTTTTCCTCCTTGAAAAAGGGGGGAAACGCCAACCATTCCTTAAGTTAGGAAAACACCAAACTTTAAATAATATAAACCATACAAAAACATAACTTAAAAACCCCCCTATTAATGGATTATCATTTAAAAAGGAAAGAATGCAAAAATTCATTTGGCTTATTACAGAAATAAATTTCATTGACGTGAATTAAATACACATGTATATACACATTGTATGTATACCTCCTCTGCAGGTATGTGTACTGCAGGGCAACATTAGATTTAATTTACACCTGAATGATATAAAAAAAATTAGGAGTTTTCAATATGGACCCAAAACATGAAGTGAGACACATCATAATGGTGGGCAAAAAGGAAGTTCCTTAATATTTTATTTATTTTATGTATTTCAGAAGGTGAACAACCCTCTCTTTTCCCTCTCATTCACTGAGATGCTGTTAATTTTAAGTGTTAATCCAGGCATTTACCTTTTCTGGGAAGCACAGAAACTCCTGTTTTACTCTGCGTATGTCTTTATGAGTTAAGGTAGCAATATTGCCATAGTCAACGTATCTTACCAGAACTTCTTGACAACTTGGCAGCCCTTCAAGGAAAACAACCCAAGTTATTGTAACAAAAAATTAGTATCTGATACAGGTTAAAGCACCACAATTTCAGAGCAAAACCCACATTCATGCCATATGATCACCAGTATAAATTTCTTTGAATTTTTATAACCCAATTCAAAACATGTATTCTTTAGAAGGCAGCTCTTTCAGGTTCCTGGAATGACAGCATTGGCATTTTGGCCCCCTAGGACCCCACCACTTTGTGAGACACCGGCACACTGAATACACGCCAAGCAAACATGTAAGCACACAGACATGCTGCACTGCCACACACAGGCAACACAGACTCAGCACCAGCACAACCCCCCCACTCCCTTCGGAATTCCTCTGGAGAATTATTAACACCAGATACACTCACAGGCTGGCTGGAATAGCCAAAGCTGCAGTTCAAACTCTAACAGTAAGAGAAATACTACTTAAAATAATAATGTAATAGAATCTCAATCTCTAGAAAATGGAATACACTGCATCTCTGTTTAAAAAAGAACAGGTGTATAAACCAGTCTATTAATAGCAAAAGAGTATGAATTAGTACTACTGACTTCATGAAGCTCCCTGGTAGCACCACAATTCCTAGTAAAAATACTGGCTGGATGTTACTGCTCATATCCAGTGCGTGACTCTGACCTACCAGCACATCTGATTTTGCAACCTAGCATTAGAGCAAAAGAATCAATACTTCACCTATAATCTGTGCTCTGTACCAATTCCCGTCCTCCTGTTTTGCAATGCAGGCTTGGCCTTCAACTGGGCAGAAAATTTCCAAGTTTTCACCATTTTCATGTTTATATATCTCCTGAATTTTCTCTGGAAGAGCTAAAGATTCCACAGTCTCTCTCTGAAATAAAAACAACAAACCACATATACACAGCAGATGTTCTTTTTTAATGGCACTTTTTAACTTCAAAGCGGTAAATTTTTTCTAGCAGTGTACTTTCCAGTCTTCCGTCCAAAATTAATGTGGTCATGAATACATAAAGTGAATTAAAGAGCCTAACTACTGTTGAATATTGCCCTGTTCAATCACCATTCCAAACAGTAAAATACTGCACACCCACAAAGGAATTTATCACATAACATAACTGACAAAAACTTCCTGGGATTTTAAGAATTCTTGGAATTTAACTGGGATGAATTAAGAGAATTAATCTCACCTATTAATTCTAGGAATCCTACCACTGGTAACAAGTGACAGAACTTAACAGAAGTTGTAGCTTATTTAGTGTGGACTACAAAGAGCTCAACATTAAAATGTTTATTCATAGTTTTATCTGAACAGACTTCATTTCTAAACTTACCAAGCGGAGATAGAAATCACTTGGACTGTTAATGTGACAAACCACAACAAAGACCTCTTCTCCTTCTCGTGGAATATTCGGTGGACTGTAGTGCGAGACAGTGCAATTTTCTAACTGACTGGGAAGCTGCAATTTAAACCTAAGGTAAACAAAGTGAAATTTTGAATTAAGTCAGTCAAAATTAACTGAAAAGGAACCCTTTTATATTCAAATGTCAAATTTCCCATAAAAAAACCCACAAAATGATCTTATAAAAGTAACTTGATTCATGCTTATATGTATAGCCCAAACTTTCCTTCTTGCAGCTGGCACAGCCAATTATCTGTAGTGCTTCTCCCACTGCCTACCACCAAAATCAAACACATACCAGGCTCATTTCTGTGTGGTTTTCTGTCTGTGACAAACACCAAGGGCTTCTCCTTTAGCTCCCTATTATTTAAAATTTGTACAGAAACATAAACTTTGCCATTTCCTAAAATAAAGCTCCCTACCTAAACGAAGCCTGACTAGTGCAAATGAGTATGGCACGGTGCTTATCGGTGAAGGTGAAAAAAGGAAATCAACAGATACTGCTGAAGGTTAACACATCCCACATTAATATATGGAACACTGCAAAAGCAACGTGCTTGATAAACTTCACTTGGTAAGCATTATTCTGTTATCAGTTACGGCATACAGGAACATGAACTAAAGGGAGACACATACCTTGCCAAATCTAAGAAAACTAATGCATCCTTGAGAGACAGCGGTATGTTACTGCTTATTTCATTAAATGGAGGTTTTCTCAAATCCACAATGAGAACACCATCCTCTTCTCTAAACACCATCATTGAAACAACTTTATTATTTACCATTTCTAAAAATTTTGTCTTTGCTTCCTCTCCCCAACCTTCATCCTGTACAAGAAAGAAAAAGTTACTGAGGATGTCAGAGAATGTTAAAACAAAAAATACAAGTGGTAATTAAAAGTAAGACAAAATAGAAGAAGGGACAAAAGCACAGATACATCTGAACAGATTCAATACTGAACATGGTCAGACTTGTCTAGTCCATAGCCAGGACAGCACTGAATAGAATTTTTCTATTATGGACTGCTAAGTGTATTTAACTGTATAAAACTGAGTCAGACCAAAGGATTGCAGTTTCCACCACTCTTCTTCTGAAGATCCCCTCAAATTGTTCTGATACATAAACCAGAATTGTCTTACCTGTTTCACTTCATGACTTCCACATGAATTGAGAGAACAGGAATAGAAGTTTGTCTTCTTGTGTCTTTACACAAATGCACAACATAATTTGATCACTTTACACATTCCTGCTCTCCACAGCATCTAGTATGACATTTTATCTACCCTGAAAAAGCCTGTCTACATTTACTTCTCTGGGATCAAGTTAATGCATTTCTCATTTGATACTGCAAATCTGTGCCTTTTAGGCACAGAAGAAAATGAAAGCACATATAAGGAAGGCATTTTATCTACACTTGTGAAAATTGTTCCAGAGCTTTCCATTTAAAGTTATTTCAAGTCAACATCAGACTGGTAAAAACTCCTCAAAACTGACCAACAGTTAATACTGTCAGAAATGCACAGCTGTATTGGACTTAGCTCATTCCCATGTGAATGTGGCAAGAATAAAGCAAGCCTACATAAAAAGTGAATACTGAAGAAAATAATACTGCAATAGATATCCTTTTTTTGGTAAGGGAATAAAGGTGACAGTACTTTATTTGTTGTTATAGTGAAAGAGAATAAATAACACTTTTCGATAGGTGGCAAAAATCTTTAAGTAACAAGTACAATCCCTGAAGAGATTCTCTTAAAATTTTTGAAGCCCTTTATCCTTTGTTTGGATGATTTTTGAAAGTTACTACTTGCATAGTTAATCAGACAGACACTAAGTAAGAGGATCAGTTTTGCAATCTGTTTTCAAACTTCACAAAAGAACATGTCTGAAGTATGAGCAGTGAGATTTAAGCCTGAAATATGCATTTGTAGTCCCATAGCTCCCACAGAGCTATAAGCTCTTGTTTCCTTTCCAATGAAAGCAATGCAACACATCTTTTTACAAGAGAATTTAACTTAAAAAAAAATAAAATACACCCTGTACTCTTGAGTTTCCTTCTGTTTATACTAGAATAAGAATTTTAAATTACATATTTAAGTTTTTTAATATAAATCTTATGAAGAAAAGAAGTTCCTAAAATACTTCAAGCAGTTTTTACTTACTTCATTTTTGGGAATGACATCCTTCAGTGAACACCATACTGCTAAAGGAGGAATGGCTGCAAGCTCAGCATGAATGTGCTGGTCAGGCTTTCTCACAAACAGACAAATGTCATGTGTTTCAATAATCTGCAGAGTAGCAGGATCAGGCCTCTCAGTGGGATCACACCTAATGTCAATAGGAATAAATGCAGCACTAGCTTAAAAGCAAAAAAACCCAAACCCAATGCCTAAAACCGCCCCAAACCAAACCCCAGACTTTTACTGTCAATCATTATTGCAGTAATTGGCATAATGTCATGTCAATAAAACAGAATTTTAAAGTCTCAGTGAAGTGCATTTTTTTAAAGCATTTAGTACTCACATGCTCTCTTTTACAACCCAAGTCTCAGTTAAATATTTTAATGTATGCAGGCTTGTACACTTGTGCACTAAATACAGTGCCACTTTTTCTGTGTGGAAAATGTACAGAAACAAAACCAGACTCATTTGTGTATCTGGTTATCTGCTTGTGTGAAGGTGAGGAAGGACTTGTTTCTCAGTAGAGAGCTTGAATAACAACAGTCAAAGACAACAACTGCAGACGAAAAACCCTCTCTCCATAAACATACCCTGAGAAAATCAGAGCTACAGAGCTTCCAAAATCAATCAGGAACACTATCAGCAATGCAACATCACACACTTTGTATCTTATTGGACCATAAGGCTTCTTCCTCTGATTTTTACTTTCTACAGGAATTAGTTCAGTGATAGTTCCACGGCACCACATTCCAGTTTCCTTACTCTTAATAAAAGTTCTAGCACCTATATGGAAGCAAATACAAAAAGACTAAATTCAGTATTTTAAAGTATTTCACACTGAAACGATTATTACAGTTCTGCATAATGTTCCCCTGTTCCCATCCTCCACACAGGGTAAAAGTGCTACTGCTACAATAAAGACACAAAGACAGTAAAAACCTTGTCTCCATAGCACCAGAAGTTCGTCCCACATTCCTTTACACAGTGTCTTTAAGGCTAGCAGGTGCTTGGCTTGTATCAAGAAGTCATTTCTGGCAAACTTTCTGTACTTCTGAGTAAAGTAGCAAAAACCCCATTGATGTATAAAGTTATTACATACTTTTCACCTGTATTCTAAACTGATTATGGAAGTGGGCAAGATTATCAACATGTGGGTTAGGAAATAATTTTAATGATTTGGGAATGAAATTATTGTCTTTTTGGTTTCTATTCAGCCAGCGAACTTTATAATGACTGCTTTACTATGTAAGGGAAGGAGGGGGAGAGGAAAAAAGAAAGACTATGATACTAAGGAATGCGTATTGCAAGGTAGCATTTTAAGCTGTGTAGACCTTTAGAAATTAACCATTTACCTAGCTCCAAAACGTCTGAAGGCGAGAGATGAGAGCTCTTATTACAACAGAAGTTTTCCAATTTCTTCTGCAAAGCAAATGCTTCTTTCCTCTGTGAATATCTCCGGATATAGAAGTGGGATGGATTTATAACATGACTCACGAACACCAATTCTGTCAAACCTGGGTAAGACGTAACACAAATTATCAAACACCCTCCAAGTGACTCCACAGATACGATCCAGCTTATGACTGAGTTTATGCTGCATTAATCATGGTAACATTACCTCAAATAGATTTTAATCTGACAAGTCTGTTCATACTTGTTTCAAACTACTACCATGTTGGCTTCCTCATGAAATTGCTCTATCTTGCTTATGCTACCCTCCAAAACAAAAGGCTGTCTCACAAAGTGGTAGATTACCCATTTAAGTGGGTAATTCAGAGTTTTTATTCCCTCTAACAAAGACACAGAAAGCTCCTAGAAAGCAAATTAGATATTAAGACTCCTACCTTTAAGAACAGGTATGCTAAGCACTTTCCTACAGTTACTCAGTGTTAGTGCATGAAGATCGAGGAACTAGCCAAGAGACGAGACCCTATGTAAGACAGGACTCGTGACTAGGCATCCAAATTGTATCACAGGTAACTCCCTCCATTAGGGACACAAAAGACAGGTTTCTCTTTCTGAAGCTACTCAAGAAAGGTTGTTAATAGGCCAGAGGGTTTTAGAAGCCCCATAACCCAATTCTTACAAGAATATTTTATACCACAGAGCTTCCTGCAAAGGGTGAACAACATCATCTAGATTCCATGTCACCTGCATGACTGACCAGGGCCCCCTAAACAGACATATTTGCAACATCCTCGAGCACTGCCACCTCAGCACTGCCATCTCTGAACTGTAACACATCACAGGCGAAAGACTAGACACAATCTGGCAACTGGAACAATCTGGGCAGGTCTGCAGGACTATGCTTCAAAATTTAGGAAATGCCACGTCCAGAACAGAGGCAAGATTTCTCTTGGTCATTTCCAGTGTATAAGATGGCATCAGAATAAAAAGTCTGACTTGAGAGATTTCACCCATAGGGACACCACCTCTTCTGGATCACCCCTGGCCACTGTCCCCAGGGAGCTTATCTGGTCTTACATACAGAATCATAGAATCATCAAGGCTGGAAAGCACCTCTAAGACCCTGAGCACCTCCTGGACACCAGCTTGGCAGGCTCTGCTCCTGTGTGACAGTGACTCTCAGTACTGCAGGGTCCAATACTGGACATGGTACTCCAGATTCAGACTTCCAACAGAGGGGAAGGATCCCTTCATGGACCTGTCAGCTATGCTACACTCTTACTAGTACAATCCAGGGAAAACCTGACAAGCCGAGGAACCTAATTGTTACTGCCAAATATCATAGGACAATGGCCTGGGAGCAGATTCAAGAAGCTGAGGTAACTGACAGAAAAGAATTCTTCAGGAGCCAGTGTCTGAAACTCTGAGGGGGACTGCAATAACCATGAGTCAAAGTAAATCATCAAAGCAGATAGTGCTTTTGACCCTCCTTGAGGGAGCTTGTAATAAAGTTTTAACTAAGCTAAGCAAGAGAACAAAAAAACCCAAAAGGAACTGAAAAACACCATTAAAGAATTGGCATGAGCCAAACACACAGCATAATACAAGACTCAAAAATAAGCTCACATCTGACAATGGAACACTGAAAGCATGAGGTATTAAGAAACTTGCCTTCCAAGTCATCTTCAAGTATTTCTTCTACTATGACATCGGGTGTTTCTTCCTGCTCATCAAGGATGAGAGTGTCTTGTCCACTACCTTCACTATATTTGGGAAAAATTTAATTTGGAGGCGAATTAATATAATTCAGTCTGTTTCCGAAAAAGCATGAGTCAAAGCTCAGGTTTTATTAAGAATGCATCACTATGTTAAAAACACCACCTCAGAAGAGCTGCTAGAAATAAACGGAATGAAGTTTCTTAATACCAAGACAACATAAAACAGTAACATGACTCCTGAATCCTAGAAAGGATTGTCACAGACACAGCACATATGCTTGGGCACAGTTCCGTGCAAGATGGTCAGAGACCACAAGTATAAATACAAACTATTTGAAAAAAATGTCCATAACGTGGTTAAGATAGCTCATGTTAAAAACAAAAGGCATATCAGATGCTTTTGTACTAACAGATACTACGCACTCTCGTATGTAGGGTTTTCAAATATTACAGTATGCAATAAGCCTTTTTTAGCATAATCAGTATTAATTACAATAGCCCTAACAGCAACTCTGTTCCATTTTCTCCAGTATTAGTCAAAGACCACAGCAAAAAAAAAAAAAAGTGACTAATAAAATAAAAGCAATTCTAATATTAAAAATAAAAGGGTTTTTCTTTGTTTATCTTAAAAAATTTCTTTTGGCATTTGACACAATCAGTATTTAGACTGTGAACCGGAAATTCTACCAATTTCAGTATTTGCTGTTCATTTTAGATATTAATTTACACTTACATGCATTTTCATGTGCTGAAATGACACATCTCGATTACATGTACCACAAACATAGTACAGACCATGCTCAGGGACATGGTTTAGTGGCTGCATTGGCAGCGTTAGGTTTACAGTTGGATTCAATGACCTTTTCCAGCCTAACTGGTTCCATGATTGAATCGCTAAATGCCAACCAAAGTTGAAAAGTACACAGCATAAATAAAATCTGGATAACTTAAGCCATTCAGCAAAATATACTTGGACAAAACACAAGTAAAACCAAAACATCAGAACTGAAACACAAACTGGACTAACTGGAATGCTGATTTAAATACCAGCATATAAAGATTTTCTTTGTTTCAATATACTCTTAGAATTTCATAAGCAGCTACAGTTTTTTAAATTTAATCTCCAGTAAACACTCAAACCCCTAGAACAGGTAAATTACTGTACCTATTCTCTTTCATAAAAAAATACTTACTTCCCTGTCATTCCCCATTTAATCTCGCCCAAATTTTCTAATGAAGATGTAATCTCGAAAGTGTTCAGGAACAATCTCAAAAGAAGAGAACAAATATTATAGAAGGTGACATGAATACCTAAATCACTTGGACAGTTTACGATCTATGGCGTTTTTCAGCACAATATTCACGGAGGGGCAGAGTAAGAGATTGATTACCTACTCCAGTTTATTTCCTCCTACAAAAAACAGATTTGGCTGCTCATTTATCTTCATGTTCATACTTAAAAACTCTTTGTCTTTTGCCTTCTCCCTCATGCACAGAGTACTGTAACATTCGCTTACTCAGTTTTCACATCTATACTCAGTTTAGTTGAATATATTATTCTGCACAGAGAAAAAGAATTTTCTTTTCTTTGTAAGTAACAAAACCATAACTCAAGTCCAAAATATATGCTTCTGTTTATTGCTACACTATTTTCTTTACCAACGTAAACCGGCAGAATCTTTTAAGCACTTTTACATTAAGGCTAATGGAACTGGGAATATAACTTAAATAAATGCCTTAGCTTTTCTATCCAGTTTTAATTCACAAAAACTGAAATGTAAATAGTATTGAACAACTGTCTGTGCTTCTCTCCCACTGCCCCTTCAGGAATGTATCCACTCTTTCTTCTACAGCGTTTACGTCTACAGCACATGCCTGAACTTCTATGTACCCCCTAGTTGGGATTTTTTTCACTTTTGGTGTCATTCTGGAGCGGCTCAAGGTATGTAACCTTTCTATTTATCCTTCATCAGGTCTCCTTAGTCCCCCGTTCAGCTGAAGTTCTTAAAAAGTTTTCCAATGCAAAAAATTTGGATTTTGTTATGTTTCAGCTTTCTTTTAAGTTGGGAGAGTTTACCATTGTGCATTTAAACAGGCTTCTCTGAAACTGTCATTCACCACTGACAATATCTTCATATAATGACTTGGTAGGTAGGGCCTAAGTTTTCTAAAAGCAGATTTCATAGATTGCTTTATCCATATTCTAACTCAAGAACTCAATTAACATGACAGGAGAGACCCTAATTTTTCCTTTGGCATTAGAAAAACCCTCCCAGGGACTGGCTGACTCATCATCCCTGGAGGCATGTGGCTAAGAGAGCTGGGGTTGTTCCACCTGGAAAAGGCAAGGCACCAGGGAAACCTTATAGCACCTTCCAGAAAGACAGGCACAAATTTTCTGGTAGAGCCTCCTGCAGTAATTTAAAACCGTTACCCCTTGTCCTAAGAGAATGTAGATTCAGACTAGATAAAAGGAATTTTTTACAGCAAGAGTGGTGAAACAGCAGAACAGGTGGCCTGGAGAGGTGGTGAATGCTGCATCCCTGGAAAGGCTTAAGGTCAGGCTGGATAGGGCTCTGGGCAACCTGATCTAGTTGAGGATGCCTTTTCTTGCTGGAGGATGCTTGGACTACACACCCTGTAAAGGTCCCTTTCAAACCAAACCATTCTATAACTGTGATTTAAAAGACATGTAGACATTACACTTAAATACACAGTAAAGGCGGACTTAGTAGAGTTAGGTTAATGGCTGGACTCAGTGATCCTAATGGTCTTTTCCAACCTAAGTGATTCTATGATCCTATAAAAATTGTTTGCACTTTGCATGCAAATCAACTTGCTAAGCTTCATTTCTCCATGCCAGTCAGAATCTGATGGCACACCCCCTCACTCTATTGCCAGAGTGGTTCCACATCCTGAAATATAACGGGATCCCAAATATGTTCCGAAGTAGCACCATCTTTGTTCTGTCCTTCCATCATTTTTGAGTGTGGCCTTTATACACCAGGAACTGCAGCACTCTTGACCAGCCATATGACCAAGTTGCATAGGGTCAGGTGTATTTCAGCTGTGACCTACTTGCTTACTCATTTCTGCTACAGAAATCAGTCATTTCCAGTGTGGACAGCATGGCAATTGGCATTTTCCACAACTTTCTTTAGACATCAGCACCCTAAAAAGCATTTAATGTTTCCTGAAGGTCAGAAACTGATTCACTAAAAAAATAAGGCCCTTATTCTCCCCGTTTATTTCTACTTGTAAGGGAAGGAGAAGTTTAGAAGTGGCCGAAGTATGTCAAGAATTTTTAAAATCCATGTGTATTTGTCTACATAGCAGCAAATTGTATGCGCTTTCTCCCTGATGCCTCACATGAAGGCTATTGCCTATTTTTAGTAAGGAGTTTATACTTATGTCTGAAGTAGTAGTTTTTCAGTCAACTGCAAGTGAAGAAGCTCAATTTCTGCTGTTTAACTGTTACATGAACAGTTTTTGTAATTAAGATAACCAGTGCCTCCTTTTACCTCCCTGTATATCTCCCACTCCAGTCATTTATTTACCTTGAAAGTATTTTTTCCTTTAAATTCTTCACTCTTGAGAGCTCAGCCTCAACTGGCAACTTCAAGTCATAAATAATCTGAAATTAAGAAGTACAATCTTAGCTTCCATTATACAGAAAACAGATTATACAGACACCTATTATCTATAGCATGACACCTTTAATTTCATGGCAAAATCCCCAAGTGTTCAGCCAACAGCTAATTCTCAAATATGTCTTCTTGCCTTGCTAAGACCTAATGGTTGGGATTCTGTAGTCTAAGCATATAAATAGAAGCAAAAACCATGTATTCCTTTTGTTTCAACATCTAATGAGAAAGTGACCTCTAAGTAAAAAGGCAGGCCTATGAGAGGAGAGTGGTGGCTGCCAGTTCCCAAAAAACCACACTGGATAAGACAGAAAAAAAGGAAGGATTAGACTTCTTTTCTGGAACAGAAGACCCAGTTTCTTCATACAGAAAGTGACAAATGGATGCAGGGTGGATGATGCTGAAAAGTGCATTTCTTCAAAGAGTGACAAGACCAATTATTCATTCTTTTTAACACAAGGACTACAAAGGCTCCCAATGAAATAACAGGGTGGCACACTTTAAAAGAACAGAGGCTATTTTACATAAACCTCATTTAAAATAGTAAAAGGTGGAACTCACTGACACTATCTATGCCTATGTACACATAATGCACATAGGTACACACCCATGTACACTGCCACAAACTTTACAATGACATTAAAGAAGGTGTTACACAAGCATACGGCAGAATAAGGTAATGTTTATTCAGTGTAATGAGCCTGATGTATCCTATTGATACTAAAATCCTTAATCTTCAACTTCCTATATTCACTAAATACCCAGTTTCTTGGATGCTGCCTCCAAGCATCTTTCCCTCTCTTATGCCAGAGACAGGAGACTTCACAGGATGGACCTCTGGTCTGATGCAGCATGGCAGATAGCATGGATTTCTATGAACAGCAGGTATGATGGGAAGAAAGAGTCAAAGTAAAGGCCTGGGACCAAGAGGACCAAGTGAGCGTGGCTATAAATTCTGAAGTAGTTCAGTGAGAAGGTTGGAGAGCTCTGGAATAGAAAAGGTTTGAGAAACGGAACTGATCCAAACACCACCTTTTCACTGATCAGTACTATGTCACAGTTTTCCTATCCTCCTCCTCTATCTCCTATTTCAGATGCCAAACTTATGCTTCGTATCAGTCACCAGACTGTAACTTGTGATCAAGACCAAATAAAAATTCCGTGTCTGTGAAAAGACAGGGTAAGAATACAATACCCCAAAAATGTCAGTATTGAAGTCAGCAAACTGAGATCATAAACTTTCAATCCAAATTTGAACATATTCCTTAAAAATAAATTATTTCACAGTGCAAGAATGTAACTACCTTAGCAAGATCACAACAGTTTCTTAGAGAACATGAAAATTTTAATTCCTTTGCCGTCCCAATGGCACGAATCAAGTGCTTTTTCTTCTCTTCGATGACTTCCTTAGTTTTTGCAATACTAGTACTGTAGTTGTTGATGTTCTCCTTTAATTCTGCAAACAATTTCCTTTTCCTGTATTAACAAAATTACTTTTCAGAATTCAGTATGCACTCAAAGTGTACAGAGTCAAACCGGACCTGTAGCACACAGCTGCCAGCCACACAATACAAAGTGGATACATCTCACACACAAAGACCATCTCCCCCAAACAGTGCCAAGTAGAAGCATGTGAAATGCACTCTGCAACAGGAGGAACCACAAAAGTTAAAAGAGTTCACACTGAAAAGACATTTATTAATTAAATATTAGGAGCACTCTTCCATTTAAGACTACTGATGTTTCCAAACACATCCAACTGAAAAATAAATGGTTGGATTTTACAATTCACTCTACTAAGATAAGATCTAAGACCCTCCTCTTGGAGGCTCTTCTGGAAACCTGAGCTCTAACACCTCTCTCCCTTCAACATATAAATATTTGTGAAAATCAAGAAATGAAGGGTCCTTGGGCTTCTATCAGCTTGAAAATGTGCAGAAAGCCAATTTAAAAAACCCCACTATTCCTGCTGTTAAAATTTATCATCCACTAATAACACTATTTAAAAACCTCAAAATTGAGCTTTTTAAGAAAAATAACATCATGACTAGTTTTTCTTATTTTTTAAGAGCAGAGGCAGCAAAAGCTAGTGTTTTCCAACCACGTACATCAGCTCCAAGATGCCACAATAAAAGGGCAAAAATGACAGACAGGTACTATAAAATAATGCTATGAGAAAATTCTAAAAATTTTAATCTCTCACCTGAATTAGAAAGAGGTTCTTGATAAAAGTAACTCAACCCGTGCCATACTATAAAACTAGATTAATACCTTGACAGAAGAGTAATAAGTTCATCAAGTGTTCTTTCTGCAGCTTCTATAACTTTGTCCTTTTTATGCTTCACTTTCAACTCCAAGCAGTCCAGCACCTATTTTGTTCAGTATGAATAAACATGCATTATTTCATTATTATTTTATTATTCTCACAATACTACTTATTTTAAAATTCACAACAGAAGCAATGAACAGTAAGACAGTGATGGATACTCCAGCAGATAGAATGACACTAAACCACTTATAGCTCACTATAACCCTTTATCTTCTCTAACTTGAAGTCACGTGGCACTGTTTGAATCCTCCTCCCCTAAGCCTTTAGGTCTATGAGGCAAGAAGCAGATCTCGGGCCCACTGTCTCACTTTCCTTACTTGACATTCAAACATAGCACCATACACAGATAACCAGCATGCTGAGATTTCCACTGTGTTTTAAAACCCATTGTGAGCATAAAGTGAAAATACAAAAGAATTCTTCCTCTGGCTAATCATCAGTTTTGTCACTACAGTTACATTTAATAAAGAGACTATGGAAAAAAATCTCAATAGTGCAATACTATTTTGGCAATTCCCAGTCTTTATTGAAAAGCTGTTGCAAGACCACAGTTGTACCCAGGAGTTATTTCATTATAGCTGCTGAAATGCCAGGTTTTTACAAGATGCTATTAGTTTACAAATTACGAATTCAACACAGCTTTGCTCAACAGAAAGACTAGCCATTGCAACAGAACAAGTTAGAAAGGGAATGGAGAACAGGCCTCAATGACACTTCATGCCATGCTTAACAGAACTAAGCTTTTGAAATATTAAATACTTCTACACTGTGTATCTTACAAGTAAAATGCAAATAGACAGCAAAGACAGAACTGCAAGCTTTTCTACAGCACATTTAAGAAAAGTTAAAGTTTAAGTAATTATCACTGATAAGAAGTTCCTCAATAAAACCTATTGACAGCATTATCCGGTATTTTTGGATTCTTCCTATGTTTTACACTGTGCATATAAATGTATTACTTGATTTACTTTTTTTGCATATCCTGTTACATTTTTTACTTCTGTTGCCCACGTAACATCTTTTCTGCCTTTAAATGCAGAAAGAGGCACATCAGAATTAAAAAGTTAAGACTACTTGCTAGAGCAAAAACAAGTGTGCTTGTTTCAGCTAGAGCTGAATTTTATCCTGATCCAAGGAAACACAAACTTAGTACTTAAAGACTGGCTTGCATACGGTTCTGCTAAGTGTATGTATTGACCTATTAACTTTAAATAATGCACAGGCTTGTGTACCCCTTTGCAGACTACTTCTTAGGCTGCAGACTGGACTTTAAGGTTGTATATTCACAGAAATAACATGAGCAGTTGAAGGACAAAACAGGTATCAAAACAAAGGTAAGAAAAGCACATTTAAATAGTGTGTTAATGTGTGACTACTCATAACAAAAACCTTCAATTCTAAAGAAGATTTAATATTTCATGATTTATTTAACTGATTTCCACCCACCTTGCTTGCATCATGGAAGTGGCCAAGATTACTAACAGCTATGCCCAAAGCTTCATCAATATCTTGCCCAGTGTTGTTCTCCTGAGGGAAGATTTGCCAATGAACATAAAAGTTGCTTGCACAACTAAAAGACAAGATGGTCTATAACCATTTGCCATTTTGACAGAGGCATTTGATGTGGCTGACTGATGAGCTGTGTGAAGACACTGAGTAGCTCCATAGTGGCCATCAGGCACAAAATACTTGGCTCACCTGAATTTCACTGAAAACATTTACACTGTAGTATTTCTGAAACAGATTCTAAATTTGTTTTTTTAAACAATTTAATTGCATACTCACATACAAAAGCCAAATCAAAACAATACACGAAAACAAAGCAAAATAAAGTTACTAATACAGAGAAAAGAAAACATAGAAGATTGAAGAATGGGAACACTGCAGCCTAGAACAAAAGTAAAATATTTAGGAATATCACTTGGGGAAAACCCCCCCAAAAATGCAGCTAGTTCCCAGAATTACACTGATACAAGAAAACCATTTTCAAACTTAAACGGGCACTGTAACAAAACTACCTAAGAAACCACATCAGACACTCTCAAGTTCTGATTTCTTCAACATCAGTGTACAGCACAATCTCCACAGAAGAAAACACAACTGGAACCGGATATACAGTTCCTTTCCAGTCACTTTAAAATATCCACAGCTTAAGTTTTCCTGGTCTAAAATTTCACAAACCTCATTCAGAAAGATGAGGTTAGGAAATTTATTAGACTGTTTCAAGAGAGATCCATTTATCCAACAACCTTGTTGCCCTGAATTACTGCTTTAAGGAGGTGAGCATGAGCCTTGCAGATGCCCTCAATTTAAAAACAAATAAAGAAGTCCCCAATTCAAATGTTGTGAAGCCTGGGGTATCTTTTAAGAAAAGCTAAATTCAAAATACATAGTTTCACAGCAGCTGAACAGAACAGTCTTCAGCTATGATCTCATTGGGGGGTCTGAGCTGCACTCATTTTGTCCAGTTATTTTATGAACACTGTAGCTGCACATCAGTTCTATGATGAGATAAAACAACAGCATGACTATTAAGGCTGCAGGGTTTTGTGTTTTACAAAGTACACTATTAACTATGCATATACAAAACCAAGTGAGAATATAAGGAAATTGCATGTTAACACACCATGTCAGCTGATGGAGCTAGAGCTGATCCATCACTCAGCCCACTATTGCAAGAAAACGGGTGTGGAAGATTTTTCTCTTTGGTATTGTGACTGAAGGGCCTGCAAACAAAAAACTTTTAAAGAAAAGACCTATGCATTTTAAATAAAGTATCAAACTTCCTACAAATACTTTACACACAAGTATTTCAAAATCTATCATTAAATACATACACACACCTGTTTTTGTACCAGTTGAATTCACACACAGAGCAAATACCCCATTTAAAAAAAAAAATTTCCTTTTTACTATAATGCCCTTAAAGTAGCTACTTTTTTGTTTGACACTTTTGGCAAGGCTGAACAAAACCTTAGTAGCTGGGAGTGATTCTTACCCTCAGTGAGAGTAAATGCACGACTATGAACATTCTAGGATTCATTTTTCATTTGTTGCTGCTAAAATCTTTAGAATACATGATAAATGATACCAAAACCATTTAGCGGCAACCTGTTAAGAAAGTTCTTAAATTCTATTGTATGATCACCCACAGCTGCTCTTCTGCAACAGCTGACAAGGCTCTTAACAAGAGCAGTCTGCATAAACCAGCCTTATTCCAGGAAGGAAGCCTTGTGTTGGTTATTCTTCCTGGGCTTAGTTTGTTGCATGTGACCAGCCATGAGATGATCTGGAGAACACTGCTGCAGAGACTGACATGTGAAATCTTGAGTTTCTATTTCATTTTGGGCAAGGTTAGCAGTGCACGTTACATGCACCAAACTCATAAGATAAATTTCCTACATCTTCCTTTCAGGACAGGTTCCTTATGAAACACATCTGAAAGAATTATCAGGGACCATCCTTATTTGCACGAACAATAATCTCCACAGCAATAACACTGCAGGGGGAAAGATACCCACTTTAAGACTTCCTTCAGGTTCACACTGCCTAGGCAAATAAACAAGTGAATGTAATTTAGATTTGACAATACCACAATATTGCTGGCATCTAATCTTTAGAGAGTTGTGACTGGTTAACAAAACAGAAGGTGCAATGGGATCAGCAGGTGGTGGGGGAAAGGAGGCATAGTCCTTCCTACCACAGCCTGGCATTTCAGCAGATCTCTCTCCCTCTGAACCTTTAACAGCCATCTATGACAGAGCGTAAAACTTTCAGTTTCATACATTTTCAAGCCAAACCAATTTGTTTTTTGCTGCCTCTCAATGAAATTGTATTTGTACTCAATGTGTTCCCACATTACCAGACACTCATACCAACAACATGGTAGTAAAGGTTAAAGAACACATTAAAAAAAATCAGCCCAAGGAAAATGTCTGGAATCACTTACTTGGTCAAGTCTTCCCCCAGGCTGGCATTTAAAGACATGAAAAGATTTAATAAACGTTTACCTTGCTTGTCTTTCTGAGCTGCTGCCACACAGCCCAAGTTTAAAGTTTGTTCTGGTCTAAATTCAGAGGGGAAAAGGAAAGCAAGTTCAAACACAGGATTACAGCCAAGTCCCAAGAAAAGGTGTTCTATAAACCCGTTTTCACCTTCAGTGCCCACCCCTGCCCATCATTTCAATTAGACCAAGCTTCAAAGTAAGTGCTGTCGAATTGTACAAGGGGAAGTCTAAGGAAAGAACTTCCAAGTAAAATATCCGTAGCCATCAGTGCACCTTGGTAATAAATAAATAGCATTCCTAGTAAAAGGAATCCTGACTTCCTGTTTGCATTTAGTATTTTCCCCATTATTATGCAAAACTTTTAACATACTGGATTACTGAACCAGATTCTACAATGTACCTTTTCAATAAGGCTTAATTGCAGGGCTTAAATGCCAAAGTTCTGTCTCATTTGTATTCTGGAATAAATGCTAAATCTGAATTTTACAAGAGAAAAAAAGGCATTTTATGTTTGTCCAAAGCATAAATTTCTGTGAAACAATGGCATTAACATGTCATAACACAGAAGAGTCACGTGCAAGGCATTTTTTTTAGATGCAGAAACAGAAAAACTCTTAACTTATGCACTACTGGTGTGAAGTTGTTTTTTTTTTATATTTTCTAGTCTTTATGTGAGAGCTGACAGAAAATGCACATATTTATGAGTCGCTCTCTTGCACATTGTGTGCACACAAGGGGGTGGAACAGATCTGGCAATATGGGATACTAATGAGAATTGTAAAAATACACCTTCCTAAACCCAGGCTTTGGACATCTGACATGCACGACACAGCAACATCGTGCAATGAGAAATACTAGCAACCACTTGCCGGTGATGTAGGTGGTCATAAAGCACAGGCCCTGAGCTCAGAGGGGACCTGAGCCTTCTTTAATCACGCTCAATGACAATGCACAAGATCCTATCATATTGGTACTTCACACCACCACAGTGACTACTGAATTGAAAGCTTTAGATCAACTTACTTCTGGAGAAGAGAAACAAAACAAATCCATGTCTTCATCCTTCCCACCAAGCAATGCTGTAAAAGCAAGCATAGAAAAAGCCACTCCTATAGGGCATCCTAATCCATGAGACAATAGGAATACATGATCATCAGTGTAGTCTTCTGAACAGTATTCATCAAGTCAACAGGAAGTGGAATCCTGACTTTTTTTCAATGAAAGAATCTAAGAGCTAGGAATAGAAGCCCAGGTAAATAAATACCACTTAGCTGAGAATTACAAAGACTGACTTGTGTGTACTGATTCAGGCATTATCTGCTATCATTAGCTATGTTATGCTGCTGCTACATTCAGTACAGGATAAACATAGGAAGGGAAAAAAGGCAAAAACCCCTACACGTTCAAAAAGCATAGTTAAGTACAGGAGAAAATTGCTTCATAAACACCCATAAATACTATGCATCCCATACAATTTTTCAACTCTTGGAAAAAGTTACTCATGCAGAAAAACGACATTTCTTTTAGAACAAACTTGTCAATCACTTTGTCAAGAAAAACAACAGGAGAGGAATCAAAAGGTATTGATTGTTCTTGCTAACTACTAGGTAAGCAGTAAATAAACAATGTGTTAATCAAATCTAACAGTCCATCTACTGTCCTTAAAAGGCAATATAAAGCAAAAATTAACACACAATAAAACTGCTGGAAAGAAAAAGATCCCAAAGCCTTACCTTCTGCACTGACACCTTTTGACATATGACACAAATCACCATTTCTGTGATTTGGTTCTGTAAAATGGTCTTCTAGTAGCTTAGGAGATTGCCTTCAGAGGTAAAAGTAAAGGTTTAGGATCATCAAGAATATTAGTAAGAAACTAACTCTGACTTGCAGCTCTCTTAGAACTAAGCTCATCCACTTTTACCAAATGACATTATGAAGAAGCTGCAGTTAACAAAACACACCACAAAAAATTTATTACCTTCTCTTAACTGCAGAAGTACTTTAGCCCTGTGACACTGAATTCATCATACATAAAAGTGATACTACAACTTTCAGGTATGCGGTATTCCAGGTAACTAGAACCAGGATGAATAAATTGCTATGCAATCAGTTTTAATCACATTCATTCTAGTTATTTAAAAAGTATTAAATAAATCAACAGTGCTAACTTGTACAAAATACATACAGACCAATAAGATACAGTATCTGACAGCACACCAAACTGCATTTAAAATGTCTCTTTCCATGAACCTAAATACTGAAACTTTTCACAAACTGTGTATTTTATTCACATACGTAACACATAAAAACAGACTCACTTGCTACACTGCAGAATACGAACATTACTTTCTACATTTTTTCAATTCTATTTCTTGGTAATTGTGCTGTCAGAGCTTAAAAATATTAAAGCCACCATCTCAAAATTCACATACCTCACACCTTTCACTCTACTTCTGGGAAGCTCTTTATTACTACCATCCAACAAGGAGAACTCTTCCTTTCCACTCATGGTGCCTGACCTTAAAAAAAAAAAAAATCTTTACAACACACCCCAATTCATCACCTGAGCTAATACTACAGGTTCACACCACTTTGCGAACAGCAAAATGGAAGTGACAGACACAAATATCGTATAAACCATACACCTATTTCTGCCTGGAAAAGCAAATCTTCTATATGCAACAGACCAGCAGCCCCCTCTGCACTGCTCAGCTGCTCCACCTCGACCCACCTACCACAACTGGGCACACCAGGAAGCACCACTACTGGTCCTCAAACCTCCTTCCTGATCGCTATCCTCAACAGGGCGATTTCTCCTTACTGCAATTATCTCCATACTGTAGGATCACGCCCTGTCTGCAATCCCCCGCATATACTGACCCCAACTCCATTCCGCAAGGACTGTTAACGCCCTCACCACCTTCCGTGAGCTGGGTTTTGGGGGTTTTTTTTGGNGGAGGCCGCAGCCAATCGCGGCCAGGCGAGGGGCGGGGCGGCCGTGCCCGGGCGCGAGCCCCCGCCATGGCCCCTGGGAGCAGAGGGCCTGCTGTGAAGGGAGTGTGTTTGCTGGGTCTCGTGGTGTGACACCAGCCAACAGTCAAGCCCCATGCAGACCCTCGCTGGCTACCCCACCAGTGCGATCGGGGAGAAAATTGGGAGAGTAAAAGGTAGAAAACCCGTGGATTGATGTAAAGACGCTTTAATAGAGAAAGCAAAAGCCGTGCACGTAAGCAAAGCAAAACAAGGGATTAATTCACTGCTTCCCATGGGCAGGCAGGTGTTCAGCCATCCCCGGGACAGCAGGGACCCATCACATGCAATGGTGACTTGGGAAGACAAACACCACCACTCCCAATGTCCCACCGCTTCCTCTTTTATTTCCCCCCTTTATACACTGCACACAAGAGGGTGGAACAGATCTGGCAACATGGGGCATTAATAAGAATTGCAAAAATACACCTTCCTAAACCCAGGCAGATGGTCTGGAATATTCCTTTGGTCAGTTGGGGTCACCAGTCCTGGCTGTGTCTCCTCCCAGCCTCCAATGCACCTACAGCTTCCTCCCCAGATGGCAGTACAAAACAGAAAAGGCCTTGCCTGCTCAGCAATAACAAAAACATCTCTATTTTCAGCACTGTGTTCAGCACAAATCCAAAACACAGCCCCGTACCAGCCACTCTGAAGGAAATTAACTCTACCCCAGCCAAAACATGAACACAGAACTAGAAGCCATTAAGTCCATGCTTTGGGGTTATTTTATTCTACATGCATTCTCGTTACTTGCAGAAGAAGTAAGAGACGTTTTTGCAGTGTTTTGCCACTCGTGTTTTGGCTGTCACAAATGTAGCATGATACTCTCTAGCTGGGGATGCCGAAAGCTGAGTTGCAGAGAGATTTTCCAGCTTTCTGCCTCTGTCTGTGAGAAAGTCTTTACTTTCTCACAGACACTGGCTGAAAGACAGTTAGGAGTTTCTGTAAACTATCCTCCTTATCTTGCAGGTGCAGGTTGTTGTCATACTGACCAGAGAAATGTTTTGAAGTGGGTCTTGTGGGATCTAACCAATCATTCTAAAGAGCTAGATGGTCAGGGACCAATGGCCTGGTGCCACTCTAGAGAACTAACATATAAACCAGTTTGTAAAATTAAATAAAGATTCCCTTTTCTTCTAGAACTAGAATCAGTGTCGTTTCTCATTAATCCTGCTACAAGCAGCAACATCTAGCTATCTGTTTAATCATCTTTAGTGAAATACAGTTATGTTTTAAAATTAAAAATACATTGATTTTCCCCTGCTGATGTCCAGGTGTTAAAAAGATAAGTTACTTGTTGGTAGAATTGCCCTGTTAAGGTTTTGGACTTGACATACTCAGACCCAGGGGTAGGTTACCAAAGTTTATCAAGAAGGGTATACCACTGATAGTGGGCACAGGGAATGCTGAAACATAAACCTTACTGAAGGTTTTCTTAATAACAGGGCGTACTGCAGTTGGTGTGGCCAAGGCAAACAGTATTTGAGTGGAAAACAGCCAAAAGAGGAGAGACTACAGTCCTGTCTGCTGAAAGGGCAGGAGAAGAATTTCAGGGGTAATGAGGAAGAAAGCATGCAGAAAGGAGCAGTGAAATTGAAAAATTATGCAATTCTATGGAGTAGGGCCTCACCTACTTTTTGGTAAAACACCCAAATCAAACAAGTTTGCATTGGTTTTGTTTATAGACACTTGAATGAGCCTGCTCTATGTGCAAGGGGTGGAACTTTCCAGAAGTTATCCTCAAACTGATTTGCCTTGTAAGTAATTTCCCTCCGATGGGAACAAATTAATCATCTCTGTGTGACCCACAAGAGCTAAACCCTCTTCTCCTGCTCTGTGAACACCAGTCATCTTTCCGATTCTGCAACCACTTTTTCGAATGAAGCTGAAAGCTCAGGTGTTTTCTCAACATGTCTTTAGCTGTGGAAATTGCTTCCTATGCTTCAAAGGCGAGGACAGGCTTGTGCACCCAAAATGTTGTCTTAACCTTCCTTATTCTGTGTTAATTCCTGCTTAAAATTTAACTCATAAACAGTTTCTTCAGAACATAATGAGTAACAGCTGAGGAGTAAAATGGAGGATTGGTGATGGCAGACCTGCTGTGGATGTAGCAGAGAAAGGGAAATGATAGCAAGATTTGCCTCGATTGAGGTCTGAATGCAATTTTAAACCAGCAGAACATGATTGTCTAAAAAGCAGTGTAACTAGCTATGAGAAGGCTAATTAGGCCTAATTAGCTCTTTGGTTGCAAGGCAGCTCACCCTTGCTTATATTTTAATTTTAGTTCCATTTAATAAATAAGTGAACGATAGCAACAAATACTCAAGTTGTAATTTTCTGCTTATGAATTGTGTCAAAATTCAAAAAGAGCTTCACATTCTGCTCTCCAGGCCTTTACAAAGAATTAAAAAGATACACAGTTATGTATACATAACAGTAAAAGTTATGTTACATACCACGAATGCATTATGGGTTTTTATAGCTCTGTCAGCCTATATCTGAGAGAATAAATGAACATACACATCATCCCTTCAGTTTTGCACTCACACCTCTCTGAAAATCTGAAGACAAAAGCGGCAGCTCGGTTAATCATTCCTAAAAAAGCAGTAATTTTCCTGGAAGGAAGGAACACCTTGTGTCCGTGCCATTGGCTGCTCAGAGAGCACTACCGATGCTCCTTGTCTTTACGTGTTTAAGCAGGAGGGCCGGTGCGTCCCGCGTGTGTCCCCACGAGGTGGCAGCATGGGCTAACCCTGGCCGCGCTCGCCCGCCCGCCGGCGGCAGCGGCACCTCGGCCGCGGCACCTCCGCCACTGCATCCGCTCCCGGCGTGGTGATGAGTAGGCTGCGATTGAAGGATGCTGCTGGACAGACTGGCGGCTTGGGTGTGAACTCTGCGGTTGTATTCTAAAGTCATCGTCAAATGCAGTTTGAAAACATATATTAGGTCGCAACGACCCCATGTAGCGCTACAGGCTGGGGGAAGACTGTCTGGAAAGCTGCCCAGCAGAAAAGGACCTGGGGGGGCTGGTCAAGAGCAGCTGAACATGATCCAGTGTGTGGCCAAGAAGGCCAATGGCATCCTGGCCTGGATCAGCAATGGTGTGGCCAGCAGGACCAGGGCAGTGACCGTCCCCCTGTACTCGGCACTGCTGAGGCCACACCTCCAATCCTGTGTTCAGTTCTGGGCCCTCACTGCAAGAAAGACATTGAGGGGCTGGAGCGTGTCCAGAGAAGGGCAACGGAGCTGGGGAAGGGTCTGGAGCACAAGTCCTGTGAGGAGCAGCTGAGGGAGCTGGGGGTGTTTAGCCTGGAGAAAAGGAGGCTCAGGGGGAACCTTATCACTCTCTGCAACCAGGTGGTTGGAGGTTGTAGCCAGGTGGGGGTTGGCCTCTTCTTCCAGGTAACAAGTGCCAGGACAAGAGAACACAGCCTCAGGTTGCACTGGGGAGGTTGAGGTTGGACATCAGAAAGAATTTCTGCACTGAAAGGGTGGTCAAACATTAGAACAAACTGCCCAGGGAGTAGGTGGAGTCACCATCTGTATATGTGGAGACTGGATGTGGCACAAAGTGCTGTGGTCTAGTTGACAAGGTGGTGATTAGTCTGAGGTTGGAGTTGAGATTGGAAGTCTTTTCCAACCTAAATGATTCTATGATTCTATTCTGTGATTCTATGTTTTCTTGATAATCTTTCCAGCCATCTGGTATTTCTTCAAATGCATAATTGCATCTTCCTTTTTCATTGTCTGTGTCATGCCTTCTCTCAGCAAGAATTTCTGCTTTCAGAATTTAATTACTAAATGCACTAAAAATGCCCAATTTTAAATTTTTTTTAAATTGTGATTTAGGTGATAGAATCTGCAAAGATGTATCTTGGTTATTTGGTATGTAATCGCTATTAGATTTTTTTCTGTACTATGACTATGTGATTAAGTGCTGAGCAGAAACAATCTTCCCCTAGATGCTATGTGAGGGGTTCCATGTGTGTTTGGAAAAGGAAGGATGCCTGTTACATTACTGCAGGCAGGGCCAAATGACACAATTCAGTAAAGTTTGTAGGTAAGGGTTGTGCAGGTGTATTGGAAGTATGATTTCATCAATTGCATAGCTTTAACAATTGAAGGTTTATACATTAGAAGAGTAACTTTAAAACATTCTGGTGGCCTAACAGAGACATAGTGATACCTGAGGGAAATGTACTTAATCTTAACTCCTTGCCCAGTTACTGGCTCATAGTACTTATAACTATCTCTCTGAAGTATCACAGATTTAAGTAATTTATACTGTGAAAGAGATTCGACTTTTCATGATCATCAGGTTTTTTGTTAGCTAGTATATACTTTTTTGATTTCTATATCTACTCAACATGCAAAATTTCTGCTCTACTAGTACAGCTGGTGTTTTCTTCAGTGAAGTTTATGTCATGATAAATAGTTAATTTTTACAGCTCTAGTGTCTGGCAGCAGTCACTCAAATAAAAGAGTTATTGCTTACTTATCTTCATTTACTACATTGCTTTTATCACTGTGCCTAAAATTACTTTTTATGACCAGTTAGTGTTGATCTAAACCTGTGCTGCTGCTGAAAGGCTTGGTCTTGCATTTTTCTTGTCCCAGGTGTGTGTTCACCCTTTCCTTGTGTTACCACTAGTGTTTCTGGCACCATACTGGATGGATTAGTGAGCTGGAGGTATAGGTTGCTGTTGAGTAACCATTTAGTTCCCTCATAATTCATACCGAGAGCCTTGGAGCCTTGCATTTAACAATGCAGTCAGTGGCTGTTCTTACATGGGCTTAGTAGTACCACTACTCAATAAGCACTTAGTAGTGGTGCTTATATTCAGTAGCTATTATTCATCTAATTTTCTATGAATTAAATTAATTGCAGAGTATGCCAGGTATGTTTTTCTCACCCACCCTGTTGGTTAAAACTAACAAACTATCTGTAAGTGTAATGGTGGACAGTTTGGTCCTAGGTACTTCTGTGGCATTGGTGCTGAAATCACACTGCTTCTTTTCTCTAGAGAAACTTTCTGTCTGTCTGAAACACATTGTAGGAAATCTACTGACTCTGTCTTCAGATATATTAGTAGTAAAAATATGACAAAATTCATAGGGATAAGAGTGTTTAATTTAAAACGTTATTGTGATTTTTACCACACTTCTAGTGCTTGAATCAAGCTTTCATCCTTTAAAATTTGTCTTACAAGCTTTTTACTGTAAGCATAACGCAGTACTATTGTTTAAATTCCATGCTTTTTTGGGATGTAGGGAAGTAGCAGCCAGACACAGAACTGTGAATTAGCCTGGTCCATTGTGCTCAGCTGCTGGGTCTGGTAGCCTGACAGAAGCAAGACTGTTGAAGCTCCATCTCTCCATGTCCAGCCAGTAGTGAGGTTTGAGTGTGTATTCCCAATCTTGATTTACTGTTGAAAAGACTAAAATGCGCCTTGACCACACAGTGTAAGTAGGGATATCTGGAAATAAAGACTTGTTAAACAACCAGAAAATCTTTTTCTGACCTCAGCTTTCCGTCTCTGAAATTCAGTGTCTGTAGCAAGGCACAGATTTGGGTCCCATTGCAAAAATGAATATCAAATAGAGAGATTGCTGTATCCCGTGGGATCTGACTGAAGCCTCTGTATGGGCACTGAAGTTGGTTTGGGGGTCTTTCAATTGCATTTGTTTGTATGGAGAGGTATGAAAGATGTTGAAATCTTTCTGCAGATCAGCCACTGTTAGGCTCATTGAAGATGAAATTCTGTCTCTAGGCAAACCAAGCTTTCTCTTTTGTTCTTAAAATCTTTAAGAAATTTGGTTTCACAACAAAAATTCTGCCTGGCCCTATGATAAAGAGTACTCCTAACAAGTTATGTTCCCTTGTTAAGAAACAAATTTATTAGAAGATTTTTTTGGAATTACCTATGCACAATGAAAGTGAAAAGATCAGCAGTATTTTTTTAGTGACTGTGCACGAAGTTTCAGCAGTTCAAGGTGCAAATATGCAACACTATTCCCTTCACAGCAGATTGTTGCAGACGTTTACCTCGTGCACCTGTATAAATCTCTCAGCATCCCCCCGGGGCTGCTCATGTTTGGTGTCCCTTACTGGATCTCCCCATAAGACAAAAACATTAGTTTCTTAGTCTTTTATAACCAACACATAGAAAATTGTTGATGTCTTAAGAAGGCATTTAGAGAATTTACTAGTTAGAATTCTTCATAATGCATTGAAAATGGGTAGTGAAGAGGGAAGAGTATGGATTATTTCTATGGTTAATAAGGCTTATTCTGATGGTTGTGAGCTTGAATATTGAAACCGCTGAAATTATAGTTTAGTGCCATATTCCTCCACTAACTCCTTCCTGGACCATGAGCGAGCTACTTAGTTAGTTAGTTGATCATCATTCCCCCTTGTTTATTTTGGTTTCTTTGTGATGTTTCTCCAAAAGTATAGACAAAGGAGGTGGATGGCTGTTAGGATGACAAATATCACATACCATTGGTTCTGAATTCTGTTGCTTTGCTGATAAAAGTGATGTTGTTTAAAAAGAACAGGATTACTACCCTGTGGCACATCCATTCCAATCCCTGTTATTGTAATTACTATCAAATTAATTCTAGCTATTCTAGGAAAGATAAAATATTTTACTAGAAGGTACTCTGTGTCTTAAGGTTTTTGTGTTATTCATGCATTAAAAAAAAAGGAATGAAATCAATGGCAAATGGAGAATTTGAATTTAAAATGACTGCTAAGCAAGTGGGGCACATTCTCAGGACTGTGAGTGTTTTACTTTTCAGTCTACACAAGGCATAATATTAAAAATCCAAGAAACAATATGTTTGTGGGCCCAGAGAAACATATGATTATATGCCTCTTGTACCTACTGTTCCCAGAAATTATCTTTGTCTTGTTCATTTTTTGGGGTACACATCCGCTGTTTGAAAGAGTGTAAAGCATTGCTGCTATGTATACAGCATGTGAGAATTAATATGCCCAGAGGTTTTGTGGAATAAAAAAAAAAAAAAAAAAGAGCTGTATTTTAATTTTCGCTTCCTTTAAAAATACAAGAAAATATCATGAACAGAAAGTCTTTTTTGTTTATTTTGGCTGGTATAGCTGTCTGCTTCATCTTTCTTTTTTTTTTTTTTCTGGAATAATAATTGAAATATGTGGTTAATAACTTCTATTGGTGTAAAAGCTATCTTTTAGCACATTCATATGATGCTGAGCATAAAATTGAAGTTGATAATTATACATGAGGAAAAATTACTCCAAATCACAGGAGTATTCACTTTTATCCTTTGTATTTGAAGGTAAAAATTACTGTGAATGATTAGAAATACATAGAGATTGCTGTAGAAAAAGGCTTACATGGGCTATAACTCTTAGGATAGATGTTGCTGAAGAATGGAGTATAGGATAAAGTATTCTGTAAGAACTTGGGCAGGCATGGTTGTTCATTCCTTCTAAGTAATGTAAGAACTAGAAGGCACCTGATGAAATCATAAACTGACAGACTTACATTAAGCAAAAACCACTTTTGAAAACAATCCGTAATTAAACATTAAAAATTACTTCCTGCAGAATTATAAATCTATTAAGATATGATCAGTCAATTTTATAGTCCGTGAATTAGACCAGTAGAACTGTTAAAGGATGGTGCAAATATAATCTATTATAATTGTGTTAGTCTCTCAGTGCTCACAGCAAAAGAGCCTTCTAAGGGAAGCATCATTCCATACTGGTCTATTTTTGTATGTTTGCTCTAAACACCCACTTATGGCCACAGTAAGAGATAAGGCCACTTTTCTCTAATTGTCTCTTTGTATGAACCAGTATATATTTGCTTGTGTTTCCATGCTAAAAAATTCTGATCCCAAGAATCTAACAAAGGTCTAATACAAAAAGTTAATATTACAGAATGATACTGTGATTTAGGAGAACTAAATTCAGGCATGGCACAAGATTATTATTAAATATACATACAATAAAATTTTAACACACGTACTTATTTCAGATGTCTGATTAGGTTTTTATACATGGTCTAAATGCACTTTTAACAAGTGCATTTGTGCATTTGTATTAGCAGTAATGAAGTAGTTACATCATCTCTTTGTCATCATCACTAAAATAGATTTTGAGCTTTAGTGTATTCCATGGTTGGGTAGACATTCCAATTAACATATTGGCTAATACATTGACTTTAGGAAAAATGACACTGTTTGAATTGAGAATGGGAAGAAGGTTTCTTCACATGAAGATATAATCCTTCCAATAGAGGCTCACCACCTGCTGTTGGAATGCAGTGGGCAATCATTAAGAGCAGTTAAAGCACAGGATTACATTTCTTATGGTAGTTGTTCTGGCACCTTATTTCATTTAGATGAGAGCTTTTTTGTAAGTACTTATAATGTGCCTGAGGTTCATAACATTTTAGAGAATATACTGAGAAAATTTATGACATATTCTTAATCAACGGCCAAAAAACTTGAGCATTTTCCAGTGTCTGTCTTCTGTGAAGGAAACGCTTTGCTGGATTTTCTCTCTATTTTATTTTCTCCATTTTTTCAGTCACACTTGTCAGGCTGAAACAATGCATGGAAGCTCTTTGCTGTAACTCGCCTGTGTTCCAGGAATCACTGGAGTTCTAAATGGAAAATGTGAAACCTGTTCTTCTAAACTGAACAACATACACAGCCAGATTAGAGTGGTAGAGCAGTGGCTGGAACAATGAGGAAAAGAAATTCAAAGTTTTCAAGCAGATGTCAGTTAAAATAATGGAAAATACTAGAGTACAATCAGAAATGCTAGAAATTCTTAAGAGTATATTTCCATGTATTTACAAAGCAGTGCTCAGTTGCATTCCAGGCAGGGCTGATCAGTTCATCCCCGATCAGTTGTTTTCAGTCTTTCCAAGCAGGCCATAGGTCGAAGGGTCTGGACACATGTTCAGAAATTCAAATCAAGTTGTTCTCCTGGAGTTGCTAATGTGTCCAGGAAAGAGCCTCCACACTGATTTGAAAGTGCAGTTTTGTGTGTGGGTTTGTTGTTTTGTTTTTTTTTTCCAGGTGCTTTTATAAAACATCCATCTCAGACGTGGTTCTGCATGGAGTTTGCAGTTGAGGAATGCCGTTAGGTAAGACAGGTTGTTTCAGCAGCTTCCTATGTGGGCTTGAGGGAGATTACTTGACAATGTAGAAGAGAGATATGGTGTTTGTGAAAATGTAGGTGGGAAGAAGGGACTTAAGGAGAGAAAGCTTGACAAAAAGTGTATTCATCCCTGCACGAAATAGTCTCCTGAAAATATTACGTGGTTTTACTTACCTTTTTTGTGTTCTGCTGATGTAGCCATAGAAGCTCTTCCTACAAGTGATAAGATCCCCTAAGTTTTAAGAGTTTTTGAGGCTAATGAGAGCATTGTGTTTTTCAGGCTTCCTGTAATTTTATTTGAAGGTACAGCTTCAAAAGGAGTTCCAAAGTGTATGCAGAATACTGTTAAGATAATGTTGCTCTCCATTAGAATAGTTATTTTGGTAAGGCTGCGAAGAAATGAGGTTATCAAAACGTTAGTATGACTTCAAAGAGGTAATTTAGAGAGATCAGCTGAGATTAGGACATCTGCCTTACAACCTTTCGCTGACATGAATTCCACCCAAATGATTCTGCTGTCTAATAGTATGTCTGGAAGAGTTTTCTCTCCAAGCTGTAAAAGTTCTTTTGCATTCTGTCTGTGCACATTTGCCATGTCCTGGGTTTGGGATTTATTAATGCTTTCAAGCATAATTGAGAAAAGACCAAAGTACAATTGGTTACTACAAATGAAATTTTGAAGGAGTGTGCAGAAGGTGCTGAACATACCTGAAATCACAGTCCCTAAGAAAAAAAGCAGAGGTTTCATTTTATGCCTATCCACAACTGACTTTCTAAAGTCAAATTAATTCCACCCAAATGGTAAAATAATCTGACCACAGGGAGCACACTTAGAGGGTGTCTTTCTTTTAGCAGAGTTGATAAAAGAGCATTTTTCATGGTGTGGTATTAAAGAGACCATCTTTATGCTCCACAAGTCATGTGTTTTTATTCACTCTGATGGCAGATTTCAGAATTCTCCTTCTGGTATGAGAATTTACAGAACATTATTTTTTAATATATTCACATAATAGCTTTATAAAAAAAAAGATGGGATTGGGATGCTAGTACTGATTTTTATCCTTTGAGTCTAAAATCCTTTACTGTAAATTTATTTGCAAATTGCTGTGAATTGGATTAATATAATTGCAGTTCTAGAATCATTCAATTAAATTAATAACATTATCTGAAATTACATGTTAACTTTTTGCCAGGTTTTTCAAAGATAGTAAAAATTAATTCAGTCAGCTTGGCTTTTACTTATTTTCTTTGTTTCTTTGTTCGTGTTTTCTGTTAGTAATTATTACTCTAATTAGTTGATAAAGATTTATGGCAAAGAATTAATTAAAAGCCATGCTCAAGAAAAGCTTGTTTGTGTTTTTCTAATAAGATATAGCATTTGCTTTCTCATGATTCAAGTGCAGGTTATGTAAACATTTCTATTTCTGATCCCTCTAAGGCTTTTGTCTCTTGTCTATTAAGTATTTTGTGGGGGAAAACATAATCATCAAGTCGGCAATCTGCCTAGGATTTCAGAATGGCATGAAAATAAATAATTACACACGATGAAAACATTTAGGATATTACATTGTGATCATTTCATGTCACTGGCAGACCCATTTCAGGAAGAAAAACAACATTACATAAAGTCTAGAGGTACAGTAAACAAGGGGATTTAAAGACTGATGGATATTGCTGTCTTTTCTCTCCCTAGGGTAAAGTATCAGCTGTAATACTTTAAAATTAACTTTTCCCTTTCCTTTCCTTTCCTTTCCTTTCCTTTCCTTTCCTTTCCTTTCCNACAGAGAAATCTGCCAGTGGCTGATAAATAGCTCGGCTTTGGCAATCTGTAATAGCTCTTATTGGAACAGAGGACCTAATTACATAGAAGGATTTCCCTTCAAGATAACTTGAATTTATAAACATCTTACTTTGCTCACCTACCTAATCATCAGGAGGAACAGAGCTGCTCAGTTCCATACTCCAGGCCTGAATACTACAGTCTCTTTGTAAAATTCATAATTCTCTTTAGAATCCAAATATATCTGTCATTCCCATTTGTTTATGTCTTTCATCCTTGCTCTGACTATAATTCTAATACTCATCTGAGCTTCTACTCAGAAGGAAAGTTTTACTTATGTGCCACATCAAAGGAGAAAGTGAAAATGATCATTAAAAGACAAGGTGACCTAATTTAATGTAATTAATCGACTGTGTTTAAAATAGCTTAGATATGTCTGGTTTTCAGAATATTGCACTTCCAGAAGACTAGTAGAAGACAGTAGCACTAGCATGCTCATGAAACGATTCCTATGCTGAAATGCATGTGGAAGCAGAAGCTTTTGGCAACTCCTATGGAGCTATATATTTATCTATACTTTTAAATATTAATCTTGACCTCTGATCTTATAAACTGGGTCTACTTAATAAAAAAGCAACTTGAAAACCTTTCTAAAAAATGTTCAAGAAATGTTGTTACATCCTTGGTTTTTATCGGCCTTTGTGCTTGGAAACCCTTGGAGTCAGGAGAGCAACTTTGATCTGTCTTCTAGTGTGAACCTGCTTTAGTACCACTGGAGTCGCCTTGGCTTCTCCCATTTGGGAAACTGCATACTACTGATTGAGGGATACAGGATCGCTGCTTCACATTGCTCTTAGCCTGAATTAGTGGGAGTTTGGGCCAGTGAAAGTAGACTGACTGAATGCATTTTCTCTTTGAAAGAAACAGAGGAACTGTATGTTCTGTCAGTGAGGAGTAATGGAAAAAATCCAGGTTATTCATAATGAGAAATTGCTTGCTCAATTTCTGACAAACACGAGATGACATACAGATTTTGTTTACAGGGGTGGGTCTTGTGGGCTTTATTTTCAACAAAAGCATAGAAGATAACAGATATTGTATGCTATGTTCATGCAAGATGATAGATTCACTTCAGAGAAAGGCAGGAATTCTTTGGGGCTGAGTGCTTCATGGTGCAATAGGTTTTTGGGAAAGAGAAATGTTTTGTTGTGTAGAAGGAACATATCCTCTCCTGCCTGTGCCATATCTCCTCTGTGACCCACCTGTTTTCTGAATGACAGCCTTTTTCAGATGTTTTTCTGTCCCAAGACCATTCGTACCACTTTCTTCCATCAGACATTGCATTGTGGATGCCCTCAAGTAAGATGTAAACTGGACCTGCAAATATTCTGTGAAAGATTTTGCAACCATGTAGTTTAGAAGTCAGAGAGTAAATAGGAGTGCATAATGGTATGGTATGTTATTGTGAACAAGGCAAGTGTCGTCTGAAAGATCCTTAATGTACTTTTTCTGTTTGGCAGGCCTTGCTGCTCTGTTATGTCAGTTTTTGGGGAAGCACATGAAGAAAAAGATGGCCTGGTTGGATGGAGTCCCAGGGAAAGCAGCCAGACTTGTCAGGGGACAGGAAAGCACAGCCAATGAAAAGAAAATTAAAGGAATGAGAATAACAGTGAGAATTTGTACTTTAGCTGAAGCAAAGACTAATTACATTAAATACTATGGAAAAATTCAAATGTTAAGGAGAGATAAGCACTTAATGGGATAATTGATATTCGAAACTACTGCACACCTTAAGAATATATTAAAAAACATCTCTCGGGAACAATATTTGACCCTAGTTTAGAGCAAGGTGTTGGACCATGACCTTATAATGTTTCTTCTCTACCTATTGCCAGTGATTTTTTGATAACTATCTGCAACATTGACCTGGAAAAGGCAAAAACTCAGAGTGCCACTTTATAAGAGTAGCTGTGCTGATCTTGCCTGGGATAGAGTTAAATTTCTTCATAGTAGCTGTTATGGGGCTGTGTTTTGGATTTATGCTGGAAACAGTGTTGATAACACAGGGATGTTTTTGTTATTGCTGAGCAGGGCTTACAAAGGGCAAGGCCTTTTCTATTCCTCCACCCTACCAGCAAGTGGGCTGGGGGTGTGCAAGGAGTTGAGACAGGGCACAGCCTGAACAATTGACTCCAACTGACCAAAAGGATGTCCCAGATCATATGGTGTCATGCTCAGCAATAGAGTTGGGGAGGGAAGGTTGGCCAGGGGTAGCTGCTTCTCAAGGACTGGCAGGGCATTGGTTGCTTGGTGGAGAGCAACTGTTTTCATTTGCATCAGTTATCTTTCTTGGGATTCGCTTTTTCCTTGGTTATTTTTTCCTCACAATTACTATTATTATTAAATTTTAACTATTAAACTGTCTTTATCTCAACTCACACATTTTCTCACTTTTACTCTTCTGATTACCCCTATCCCACCTGCAGGGCAGAGTGAGTGAGCATCTGGGTTTATCCGCAACAGCATCCTTACAGGATCAGACCAAAGATTGAACAAGCCACTAAATCAGCATGACCAAATACCTCTCTGGAGTGCCTGTATGCTGCTGCATGCTCCATGGGGAACCAACAGGAGGAGTTATAGCACTGCGTCTAACTGCAGGGTTAAATCTCATGATGATCACACCAACAGGGTGGGATAGCTGTGTTGGAAGATCAAGCTAGGAAGACAAGGAGTGTAAGAATATGATGCACAAACCAGAACAAGTCCACAAAGGGCCATGTAGATGATTAAGCACTTGAAGCATCTTCCTTATGAGGAGAAGCTTAGAGAGTTAAAACTCTTCATCCTGGAGAAGACTCAGGGATCCTAATCAGTATTTATACCTCATGGGAGGGAATAAAGACGATGAAACCAGAGTCTTCTCAGTGGTATCCAGTGAGAGGACAAGAGGAAGTGGCACAAGTGGAAAAGTGGGGAATTCTGTTAAAACATAAGAAAAAGCTTTCTAGCTGTAAAGGTGGTCAAACATTGGAAAAGGTTGCCCAGAGACTGCAGAGTCACGTTTCTTGAAGATGTTCAAAACCCACATGAGAACAACCTGTTCACCCTCTTTGAGCAGATATGTTGGAGTAGGTGTCTCCACAGGTCCCTTCCAACGTTAGTGAATCTGGGACTCTACCAAGTAGTGGTAAATAGTGGGTGCATAGAGAAACATTAGAGGTACACATTGTTCCTTTTCCTGGTTTGTCCTTTTAGCTTCTGGAATCAGTAGATCAAATATTAGTCATGTTAAATAGTCATTGATAGATCTTCTCTGCATAGATTTGTTTAATTGTTTTAAATCTATTTATGCATATAATGTCTCTGGCATGTGTTGATAATGAATGCCATGATTTGATTATGCAAAACGTAATTCATGCAGCCAGAACTATAAAATCAGGCCAGTGAATTCCCCAAAGCACAAAGTTCTTAGGCATTGATATCGGTAGGAAGGTTGCAGGGCAGTCAGAGGGAGAGTGTGACTCTGTACAACTAAACATTTACATCCCTATAATATTCAGTGCCTTTTGTTTACAGTTGCAGATCACTGAGAAAATCTGGTCTGCTGCTGTGTTTTCTTCACTTTGATCTCTCTGCTTCTTCTTTCCCCTCACTGTCTTTGAAAGGCTTCTCTCTCATTTGTGTAACTCGCAGCTGCTAATGGAGCCATTTTCACTCTGGTGCCCACCCTGTCTGAGCCACTGACATGACTGCTTCATGATGAGAGAGTTTTGACTCCAGATGACTTTCATGTACTTTAAAGAAGATAGTCCAGCAAAGAAGGAGTTAGGATTGTGGGAAAATAGTGTTGGATGAACTTGCCTCTCTGCAACCATGTTAAAGGCTAACACCTAAAATAAGTTCATAGGTAAATTTCTAGAGATCTTTATATACACTTATCTATGGCTACCTAAATGTATTGTGCCATCTCACACATTTGAAAGCCTTTGTGTAAAGCCATGCGAATTAAAAGAATACAGTGCAAAGTCTTGTATTAGAATATGTTTATACTTTGACAACACCATCTAATTCATATATTGAGTTACAGTCTTAGAAAACTACTCTTAGAGCTTTCCTCAAGCAATACAAAATGAATAACTAATGAATTTTCAATAATGTAAAAAATAAACGCTGCTTTTAAAAATGCTTGAAATGCCATTTAAATTACTAAAGCTGTTTTTTTACTGCTACGGTTACTACAATCACTACCAAAAATAACAAAGCTTTGTAACTGGTCCTGATCCAGTTGAAGTAAAGATTGTTTTTATGTGGAAGAACCTGGTTAAGGATTAACTGGACTTATATTGGCTGAAATCCGTATTGTTTTTTTAAAACTAGCTATCATTATGGACTTTAATTTCTTGCATTTCTCTTTGCTAATTTGGAAAAGTATTGTTTTGTTTTAACTTAATGTACTAGGAAGTATTCCATCTCTTTTTGTGCAATTTTAAAAATTACTTGAATTTTAGGAAAAAATTAGAAAAATAAGAAACAAAAGTGTGAAATAGAGCAAGACAGAGAAATTATGTTAGAGAGGCTGGATTATTAGTAAATTCCGTGCATTATGTGAGAGGAGCATGGCTGGCTGTGGAAGGTAAATCTACTAATTTGGCCTTTAGCTCGGGTGTGGCTTTGTAGCCACGGCTCTTGTGGGCATGTGAAGTTCAAGCAATTTTGCTCTGTATCAAATTGTAGGTTTCCCTGCCTGTCCCCACATGATTGTCATAGCTGGCTGTCTATGGTGCCACAAGTTGGGCTGCAGGTGTGCTACCCAATCTGATTCATTCCCACCCTTGTTACACCCAGATCTGCTCGTTCTGCTCACATTGAGGCCAATGGAGAGAAAGGCAGAAGGGCCTGTGTGTGAGAATTTGTGTGTGAGGGCATGTGATGGAGCATTTGTTTCAAAGACTGCACTTCAACATTAATATAGTCCATTCAATGAACATAAAATGTCCATAGAGGCAGCTTTGGAGAAAGAAGTTTAACCAGGATAAACTACAAAATAAGAGAGGTTGGGATTAGGAATATTTCCTGTGAAAATCTTGCCCTGCGTTGCACTGACAAGGGGGTGAGGTACATGCACAGCAGCCAAAACCAGACACAGAGGTAGTGACCCAGCATCCTGCGGAGCCACAGAGCATTAATAGCATTACCTTCACACACATTTCTGCTTCCCCTGGCCCTTCATGAGTCTGCTGATCTGTAAATTAAAAGATGACAAGCGTGCAGGGAGCACAGCTTTCCCATGCATGACAGAGTCCAAGCAGATGGATATTTTCAGCCTAAGAGGTACGGGAGGGCTGGAGTCTGCTGTGTCTATATGGAGAAGGTCAAAAAGCATCTCTCAGCATCTCCACCATGACAACCTTCCCAGCTGAACATGAAGGCTGGCCTGCTGTGCTGGAGGGGCGGGGGGAGGATGCACAGGTCCAACAACACTCAAGCACTGGCTGTCAGAGCTGGTACGGCTTGCTTAGGAGCTCCTGGGAATGCTCTTATAGTTCAGACCAGTGCCCTGCATGCCCCAAGAATATTACTGTGCACAGGGCCCTGGAGAAGACCTTTGTGAAGAAACAGGGAGGTAGAATAGATTAACAGGGACAAGCATTGATAATTAACCTACTTTTTTTCTTTAATAGCTTTATTTAAAAAAACTGTGAAAAAAGGCATTTCACTACATCTCTGTGGAGAAACAAAAGTCAGAATCTTTTGAAGTGATTGCCCCTTTGACAGCCTTTTCTCTCAATTTAAAACTCTGCTGTGTTGCTGTACACTGTGGCAGAGGGCTTCCAGCACTCAGCTCATTGCAGGAGAGGGAACCAATGCAGAAGGGGATGGATTTTCGTAAATGCGTTCCCCCACTTACAAATATACATAAAAAAATTTAGCAGCTAGAAAAATCAAATAATATCTAATATAATGTCTAGCATGGATTTTTCAGTAGAAAAAAACAGGAAGAAGAAAATTACCTTTACTTCGACAATATCAAGCATGCACATATGAACTGGATAAGGAGAATTTCACTGTTATTGCCCAAAAGTTTTGGATTACTTTATCTTGTTCTACTAAGAGATTTCCTATATTTTTATCTCTGATACCTTTTTTCATCTTATGTAACACTTGTGAAACTGTTTTGTTCATGGTGAAAAATGAATACAAGGATGAGAGAGAAGGTTCTGGAAGAAAAGTAAATAAATAGAAGATTCAGTATAAATCCTTGTAATATCAGGCAGGCCAAATTAAGTAGTAACTATAGAAGCATAAAAAAATTAATTCCAAATGGAGTATAATACTTCTTACTGCATGAAGGTGAAAAAGTTCTCGAAATATTGAGTCTGTCAGTGGTTGCCAGCCAGTCAGGAACAAACAACTATCCTTTAGAAAAGTGAGCAATGCAGAAAGACACACAAAATGTTGTCAGATCTAGCGTCTAGCACAGACAATCCATTGGGAGTAGATTCTTGTTCTATTGATGCAAAATTGCCTGTCTGTAAGCCAGCAGGGGATTTGCCTCCAGCAGCTTAGCTACAGCTGTCCCCAGCAGACTTGTGAAGAGCACTGGATTCGTGTGCATGGTTAGGTATCTTACAGCAGCCTTCTCAGTGGGCTGCTGTCTGTGGTCTCACTGCTCCTACAGTCTTAATATATAACATCTTGAGAGTGTTCCCCATATACTTGAGAATTTAAAACAAAACCTTTGATCAAAATGATAAATTTGGTAAGCAGCTGGTTGAGTGTCAGCGTCAGCAATGAAGACGGTCTAACAAGTGAGTTTTACTGTTTACACAATTATATGTAGTCAAGAGTTTATTGTTAGCTGTGTGATGGTCAGACACTAAACTGGATCTGCAGTTTTGCCAGTCAGTATGAGCAATGGTTCCTCCCAGGGTGCTGGAACAGGTATCTTTAAAATTATGAGAGAAATGAAAAGTGTGGGAAATAGAAAGTGCATGAGCAAAGGAAAATCTTCATGCAGAGCTGTTCTCTTTATAATTTAAAATGTTTTAAAAGCTGTGCTTGGAAGGCATTTTATATTCCTGTCTCCTTTTTACTGACAAGAGATGAAGAAGGGGTTTCTGAAGAGAATGCTAGAACTGTATGAGGATGCTTACTTGCCAGTGATCCAAACACTTCAAAATAATACCATTAAGATGTAATGGCTATGTAAAAAAATATATATTAAAGCATTTTAATAAATATTGTACTTAGCAGGTCTTTGTATTTTTATTCCCATGTCCATCACTGTTGAATTGCAAATACGAGTAACTTAATATTTATAAACAAGAGAATTTGAAGGTCAAAGATTAAGATATTTTACCAGATAAAGAACAGGTAATGCTTGTATCTTGATACTATGCTAATATAAGGCATCATCTATCAGAACTACAATTTGTTCCAAGCAGAACTAAATTGAACAGGTCAGACTCATTGTACAAGACAAATGCATATTATTTAAGGAAGCAATGGGAAGTTACTGCTCACAGATTTTACTTTTCTGGTAGTGAGATCTCAGTGTGCCTGAATCCTGATATCCATGCATCCTGCTGAGCTGTGTCCAGCTATTGGATAGGTGAAGTTTTGTATTGGACCAAGATTGACTTGGATAAAGTTTATTCCTTTTCTACTTTGCTCCATTTGTCTCATCTGAAAATGGACATTTTCTTGTAACTTGTTCTCTGTACATAATGTGACTACTTACATTCTACTGCTAGTGATTAACATCAACAGAGAAAACATGTTTGAGCAGTTGCATGTGGAAAATACACTTGCAATGTGTGGTTTTCCTAAAGTGGTGAGAAACCACTGGCTTTGGGAGAGTAGTCAGCTGGAGGTCAAACTGTCCCAAATATGTTCTAGGTCAACACATTTAGCCCTAATGCTATAGTTTTGAAATTCCTTGCAATAATTTTTACATCTTGTAACTTTTGTTATCAGTTATGGTAGGCATGATTTAAGCATGATGAATTAGATAAAACGGTTACTTTAAAAAAAACAATTCTTACTAGTCCTCATTGTCTTTTGTGCTAGTTGCTGATAGCTATGAGTGTTAATAACCTTTAGAATGGCATCTAGGTTTGCTTAAATTACTTTAAATTTAAAAGAAAACGCATCACATTTATAAGAAAGGTTTTAAATTCCTTGTTAACAATTTTCACCTATTTTTAGGCTGAAGTCTCCAGTTTCCATATCTAGATATTGAATCTCATAATGTCTTTGCTAGCTTAAAGATTAATCTACTTTCAGAAACATCTCTTGCTGTTTAGATATCTAGAGACAGATCAGGCTCTGTTTGCTTTCCATTAGACAAACTGCTTTCAATTCTTTGATAGCAAAGCTGTATCTGGATGTGCCATTGTCATTTGAACAGCTTTTTGAATGTTTGTCTTACATGAGTACCAGACAAAATGCTATGTACTGAATTATTACCACTTCACCACTTCAACTGTGTAGTGTCTGTTAATGCACTGTGAGGTTGCCTTTTTGCTCTTAGCTAAAATTAAGTTGCTCTCAACTAAAATGAAATCACTCTCAGCTCATATTCAGTTGGTTACTCTGTCACATCCATGCCATTTTCTCTGCTTTCTGAAGCTTTCATCTGCCAAATTAAACAAATTTGTTTTTCCACTCAAGTTTGCAGACACAAGTTTGTCCAAGTTATGTATTTATTTAGTTAAAAGGTACTTAAAAATATAATTATGAGTGTATGAAGATTTTTATGACAGTACGTGGGAGAAACAAGCAGAGATCTAAAATTCAAGTGCTCCCTTCTTATTCCTTGTTCTTGTACTATGGGTTCTGAATCTAAAAGTGTGATGTGCCAAAGATAAATAGAGATAAGGAGCCAGAGATTGTGTTAGCTTCACTAAGAGGTTTTGCATGTGTACCAAAAAGTGTAATGACAGATGGTCTTAGCAGTGTAGTTCCTCTAACTGTCCATGTATCCACAGCTGCATGATATTTTCAACCAAGTATTCTGAGCAAAAAGGCTAAAGTTTCTGAATTGATTGCACTGAAGGGAGCTGAGTCAATATTTTGGGGGTTGGGTTTGGTTTTTTTCGGTTTGCTCTTTTCGTTTTCTGCTTACCAGTTTGTAACTGTCCTTCTGCAAGTCTAGTTCAGATTTTCAGGGTCATTTATGGAAGCACCAACCACCAGGGAAAGTGTCAGTTTTGGTTTACATCTGAGAACAGCCCCAGATATTGTACTGTCTGGAATATTAGAGAACGGCTGAGTTGATTTCTTCCTCAAGTATGATCAAATTTACAACTGTTACAAAGTCTAAGATATCTTACTTTGGGAAACGTTCCCCATAGAATTTCAGAAATCATTATTGACTCCATCCTTGTGCTGTATTCATCTTTTAAACATATTTTAAAATTTACAATTCTGCTAATGTAAATGAAGCGAAACTGGTACAAAACTGATGTGAAGGAATGGAAGACCAGATCCTCTTTGAGTGCACTGATGTATTGTGACTGGAGTACTGTGTTCTGACATTTAGAGAAGATAATGTAACTGTGAAAATGTCATGTTCATTATCAAGATCTGAATGTCATCATCCTTTGACCTCAGAGTTCTGTAAAGAATGTTAACTTAAAAAAAAAAGCCGTTGTGTTCTCCTTCCCAATTTGTCTTCTGAGTAGAGTTTCTGCTGCTTTGGGAACAGCACTGACATTTGTTTGAGAACTTGGTGGCAGGCACAAAATCACATCCTGAAAACAAACAGAAATCTGTTTAAACATGCTGACAGCTAGATGCTTTCAGCTGTGCAACTTTTGAGATCTCTGTAGACAGATGTTTTGTAGAAAATGGATGTTACAGAAGAGATGTGAAAAATATGGGTAATACTGACTTCTTGATGCTCATGAATTTCTTGACTTCTCGTAGATTCTGCTCTGAGTCTGGGCAGGAGTGAATGTGAGAAAGATGATGGGTTCTTTACATGGTAGCTTGTCTGGCAAGTGACTGACTTGCACAGCCTCTAGAAAAAACCTGCTGTATTGCAAATGCTAATGCAGTCTGTGACCTTTGCATAATAAGAACATTGATAACAGATTTTCTAATGGTGCACTCATTAATAAAGTGTAGGAAATGGGACTGGTATGACGGGTGTGAGGCAGATAGAATTAGTCAGGATCTTTAATCATCTCTTCTTGATGACTGAACTGTTTTACACATGTTAATCTTGGAGGCATGGGCTGGAATTATATATCAGATCTCTACAATGTCACTAATATCCAATAAGGCTGATACGCTTTTCAGGATGATGCTAGGCAGCTTTCTACCTGGCCTGACATCTGAGAGGCCAAAGGTAGTGAAGTCTAACAGATGAAGACTAACACAGATAAGATATATGTAGTAAGATATCCAGTTTCCAATGAGGATGAAGGATTATGCATTGCAGAGTATTTTCTAGAGTTGTCCAGTTTTAGAAGCCACTCACAAGAATGTCCACTTAGAGGAGGACATGAATTAATTAATTTTCATTGAACTGTTCTGCCAATGATCTCTAATGATCTGCTAATTTGTACTGAGTCTTCCTGACAAGAAGCAGAATATAGACTCTCTGTTCACCTGGCAAGGAAGTCACTGCTGCTGGGAACAGTGCTTTCCAGAAAAAAGGTAAAACATGCTCCTACAGGAATGTGGTAGACAGCATGTATTTAGGCAGGACTTAGAAGCATTAGTGGCATATTAGTACTGTATGTACTCTGCACAACAAAATCCTTCTGTGGTTGAGTTAACCTGGAGGAGAGCGTTAGGTCATACAAGGATTCAGCAGGATCCAAAAAATAAGGCAGTAAATGAAGGAAACACAATCTATGATCAGCATATGTAATTTATCCTTCATTTAAATGAGAATGAGGCCATTGCTAGAGGCATTGCAAATCCAACTGTTATCACAGAAATAGCCCAAGAAGGTAAATATTAACCTGTAAAGCACTGAAGAGGACTTTATTGCAACTGTATAAATGTGGGAGAAGGCTGAATGCAGGCCCACTGCTTTTGTTAAAAGTCATTTGATGCTCTTCTGAAATTTGGATCTGAGATCCTTGGTAGAGTCCTCTGGTCTCATAGTCACTTCATTCTTTACTTCACTACAGACTAATTTTGGTGCCTCTTTAGTGGTACAAGGCTTTACCTTCACTCAAATGTTTCCTGGAAGAGGTTAGTTTTAGACCAAAATTAAGTTCAGGAGTGGACTGAGTAATTCGCTGAGGCAGGGGATGTTGATAGTGATCTCTTTGTTGGCAATGTGGAAAGGTGTAATTATTATTTCTGGAATTAGTTTAGATACTGTCAATTTGTTGCCAAATGTGTGTGGCATATACAGTATTTTAACAAACTAAATGTTGCCATGGACGCGTATTAAAAATACGTATTACCTGTCAACCCTCTAAAGACTGAAATGCAATCTGTAATGAGGAAAAACATCCAAAGTAAAGAACAAAGAACTGCACAAGGGATTTCAGATGGTGTGGAGTCTGCTCTGAATTTCTCCATGTAACACCTTTAACTTCAGCTTCGTGTTTCAATTACCTATAAGAGAGGGAGAGAGAGAGAGAGAGAGAGAGGGAGAGAGAGAGAGAGAATTAAGATTACTTTTAATGTGTATGTTTTGGAAATAAAGCTGTAAAGAGGAAAAAAGAGCAAAGTGATGAACAAGAGGCCCGTTTTCAACAAACCATGTTGCTTATGTGCTCACACGGTCCCACTCCTCGAGTGTCCACAGTGCCTCGCTCTCCAAGCATACTTGACAGCACCTTTGTCAAGTGTGGGTGACCAAGCTCTGGAACAGATTGCCCAGAGGTTGTGGAGATACTCAACAACTGTCTGGACACAATCCTATGCCATGTGCTCTAGGAAGACCTGTCTTGAGCAGGGAGGTTGGACCAGATGACCCCACCAGTGGTCCGTTCCAACATGACCCATTCTGTGATTCTTCGATTCTGTGATCATGAGCTGTTTACTTTGAGCACCAGATCCAAAACACCCAGACTTACCCTTCGGCCCGTATACACAACCTTCATCCAGCGTGTATGGCATATTCCCCTGCTCTGGGACCACAGTGGGATATCTGAGCCATATTGGAGCCCAGAGTGGTCCCAGGATGTTTGGCTAGCCTTTCCCAGTGCTGTGCATATTTAGATGAAGTAGTTTGGTCTTTCAGCTTCTACTGTATATGCTTGAAACCAGTGTGTGTCCTTAGGTCTTTTGCCCCTTTCTTATCAGACAGCAAAAGTTGTCCCACGCAGCTGCTGTGTTGCAAAGAGACACCAGCATCATCCTTGCTCCATGGACATGTACAAACATACAGACAGCATGCCAGGAAGAGGAGCCAGAGGAGCTGTTTTCCTCTGGACACAGAGTGTTCTCATTCTTCCCTGTTGCTGCAGCCCTGCCTCTTCTTCTGCTACCTGAGCTACTTTCCAGATGCTGCTGAAGGGAAAGACAGTGCATGGCCCTGTGTCACCCATCCAGGCCAATGGGAGGTCCTAGCTTTTGGCCTGGCAGCACGTGTTGTGGGGTGTAAGTGCAGTGTGCCCTCGATGGCCATGAGTTATTCATGGGGATGGACAGCATGGCAGCCAGAACTCCCAGAGTCAGTCCAGCTCCTCTCATCATCATTAACAATAGCGAACCTTAAATGCCCTATCCTGGGTCCATTTACATTCACAATTGGGTTTCTGTGTTGCAGTGAGAGAAAGAGCCCAGTGTGGGCATTCTTCACATCAAAACCTTAAAGGGCTGGGAACTCACATTACTCCTGCCATCATGTTCTTGAAGAGAAGGAACTAATAAGGGTTTTGGGAGCACCTAGTCAGATTGAAGGAAAAAATTACCAATTCCCTCTCAAACAAAGACTGAACCTCCAAAGCCATCTTTCCGTTAGTGCAGTTCAGAGGGGGCTTTGGGACTTGAATCTTGCAGGTATTGCTTGGGCAGTGTGACCGCTGGGAGAAGACCCAGGGTCCTCAGGGAAGATTAGGAGAAGCTGTTTCATGTTGAGATTTTGAGGCCTTCCTTTTTCTGTCTCAACTGAGTTGCCAGGGTATACACTCCCCTGCTCAGACTTTAGCAAGTAGCTTTTTGGCCATATCTGTTCTTTATGAAGTCTATCAAAGGATTCTGAAGGGTCTGAGATGCAGGGTGGCAGCCTTTCCTCCATGAGGCAGCCTTTTCAAGGGGACTGACAGATGTGTCTAAAAGCTGGAATAGATCATGAAATCAAGAAAAAAAGCTGGCCATTTAAATTTTTTATATGCTTACCACTGGCCTCCACACTTTCCTTCATTTAAATTCTCCCTAGCATGAGCATCTGGGGATAAGCCACTTCCCCCTCCAGTGCAAATTTCAGGAAGCAATTTGTCTCACAGATATCTTCTAGTATGTAGCATCCCCTGGTTCTTCAGCACATATCATATGAAGACTTTCCTGAGGTGTCCAGGGAAATAAAAGATGGAAGGCTCTCTTCACCCTATCAGCAGACTCCCTTCTCCCTGGGGAGAGCCAATTGCTGTTACATCACCTGAAAGCACTGGCCTCTGCAGCAGCTCTGTGGTGCTCTGGTGGTCCTTTCTGTCCTTATGCTTCTCTGAAACATCAAAATATGGTGTGAGGAGGTTCTTGTCTAATCAGGGTTCTGGCAGCCTGTACAATAAATCTATGTGGATCAGATTTTTGTGTGCATATTTAGTAGCAAAGGGGAAATGTATTTAGTTTCCACTAGAGAGACACAAGAGAAAATCATGCAATTCATCATGAAACATTCTAATCGTATTTAGGAGAAATCATGTGGTTAGGAATGACTCCACCTGATTATTTGTGAAATCATAGAATATACTGTGTTCCAGGGGAGTGAGTAGATATAATGATTAGATTGCAGCTCTGGTGCATAGTATGCTGGAAAACACTTGCTTTTACTTCATTATTTTCTAAAGCAATTCAAGTTCTTCCTCTACTTGCGCCTACAGGCCTCTGGCTTATTTTCAAGAAGTGTCATTCCCATTTATCCACAAGGTAATTTTGCCTGACTTAAGATTGCCATTTCAGGGTTGGTGTTTACAATTCTCACAGATGTTTTCACCACACACAGGGGTTGGAAATTATAGTGACACAACCTCTGGGAAATGACATGAGCTACATTAACTATAGAAAAATATCTCCTAGGAATTAGACAATTATGATTTCCCACCTTTCTGTAATTTTAGATTTACCTGTACTGAACTTGATCACTCATTTTCTCCCTTGATTACTTAGTGATAAGACCCTTCTGCATTTCTGCAGTCAGCTGGCATCTGTATTACCTTGCACACCTTGGTACTGTTAACAAACATTGACAACCCTCATGCATATTATCTATCTCTTTAAAGATATGGTGAACAGTGGGGCCCCAAGCAGGGCTTCACAGCTACTTCCCAGTCATGAAAAATAAGTAAATATTCTTACCCTTTGTTTTCTAGTCATGTAGCCATGTGAGAACCTCTTCTCTTGTCCATTTTAGCTTGTTTCTATAAAAGTGTCTCATAGTAAGCCCTGCCAAATGTGTTTTGGAAATGAAAGTAAATTATATTAAATGCATCTTCTTTGTCCACATGTTTATTAAAGTATAATCAGAGAATTCTGGCAGATTTCTGATGCTTGGTCTCTGTAAAGACTGTGTTGATCTTCCCTACTTTGTACCTGCTAATTCTATTCCTGGGAAGAGTTGCTACCAATTTCCTCAGTGAAATGTTGAGGTTATTTGCTTAGAGTTCCTCAAATCTCTTTTGAAAACCTTTGTAAAAGCCATTGCCACTTTTCTGCGCATGAAGCAGCTTTAAAGGATTTAGTGTTTTGGCTTTTTTATCCTTGAGAGTACCTTCAGCAATTGCAAGTTCCTATTGTCTTGTCCGGTTGTTACCACTCTTTCTTTTTCTTCACTTTGTAACTGCTGCTACTGACACCTTGGGTTGAGACAGATCTTCCACAGGCTTACTGTAAAAAGTTTTCTGATGGGTGCCAGCATATCCTCTCCCCAGACCCACCCTTTCCCCAACATGTGCAGTTGCAAAATACACATAGTTTTTCGCTATGGTTTCATTTTTTTTCTGAGTCTTTCTGTTGTAGCTTCATCATCTCTTGTCTCTGCAGAGTCTCTGGTATATTTTTTGCTCTTACTATTGTGTTTGAAAATTTCTGATGTTTTTATTTCTTGCTGTGTTTCAGTTCCAATTATTTGACTTCTTCTCTCTTTGTACCTGAACTCTGACAAAATACTGCAGCTATCATCACAAGAATTGTTGCTTGTGTAAATGTCTGCTTTTTATCCTTTTCTTGTTTACAACAGGGCAAGCTAAGAACAACGCAAAAATCAGTAGAGTTGTTCAGTGTTTCTTTAAAGGAAAAGAAGATTTACAAACCATGAATTTGCCGAAGCATTTCTGTGACCTCTAGATACAAGAATCTCACATCTGTTGGCCTAGCAGCCCCAGGATTGAGGTCCTACCTCAATCTCTGAGAAAGAAATAGTGATACATAACATTTCAGCCTCATGTCCTTTTTGATCCCCTCTTTCATTCAGAACATAGCCAATGTCTGACACGTGTTCAAAGATACAGTACAAGTCTTGGCATCTCTAAGACTTTGTACCTAAATGCTTACTTGTACCTGCCCACCACCCCTGAAGCCAAATGAGGGGACCATGCACACTTTGGCAGAGGAACTACGATCCAGGTAGTTACTCGTACCAACTAGAGGCCAATCCGTTCTGTTGTTCTAGACATGCAATTTTATGAAAAAACCTGCTCTTCAGTTTTTGAGTGTCTTGTTTATTCCTAAGGTCATCCAGATGACTTCCAAAATATGGGGTCCAAAATTAACAGGAGCATTTGAAATTTTAGGCTTGTTATTCTTGCTTTCAGTTAGAGGAATACTGGAAAGAATAATATTACTGAAAACAACACAAACATATCCCAATACATCCCGTGATATACATAGTGAAATGTCTTCAGGCAAAACTGGCATTCAGGCTTTCCCTTCCTGAGGCTCATTCATGAACATGATATTGAGCTGGCTAACCAAGTTTGGAAGGCTGAGGCACGTGTATGAGCTTTTACTGGAAGCCCAGCAGTTGAACAGAGTATGTTAAACTTAAAATATCAAAATGGAAAGATATGACAAATCTTTTTGATCCCTGTCTCACCTTTCAGACTTCTGGCACTATTCCATCTATTCTGGATTACAGGTAAAATCATTTAATGAGGAAAATGTGAGAATATAAGATGTGTGGATAAATGGTTCAGAAACAAGGTTTATGAAACTTTTCAGGCTCTACCAGTGGCAAAATTTACAATTAGTGAGGCAAAGCAAGCAAAATTTTACCTCTTTTGCAAAGAGTAAAAGAGGTCAGTTTTGAGCAGACTGGTTTCACAGATTGTTTCAGATGAGTGTCAGTGAGCTCTGATGCCTGAACTACGGGGAAAATAAATAGAAATAAAAAAGATATTCCTCTCTTGCCTCCAATTTTAAAAATTAATTTGGGAAAATTTACTGCCTTTGCACCATAGAAAGAAAGACATTTGAGTAAGAGGTAAGAAGAGGATACCTGACATATGGCTTTATTAAAATGTAATATCATAATATCAATTTGTAGGAATAATAATTGCCATATGTTGTACTAATGCAGCATCTGCTTATAGGACATACTGTCCTTTATTAAGTTCTTCAGAATTACATGCCTATAAAAGATGCAGAAGATGATGTATTTAATCTTGGCCCCAAGGAGATGCATCTTTGCTGCTTTGCGTGGGTGTTTTGGAGATACATTATCTCGTCTGTATATCCAGGAGTCCGGCTTTGTTCCCACTTTCTTTTCTGACTCTTCTTCAACAAAACACAATGGAGACCTTTCCTGTTTCTTTTACTTGGCTGACAAGTACACGAGTATCTCCTTCCCTGAAGGAAACTCATTGTGGCCTTGGGTTACGTAGCTTGCTGGAGTCATCTCTTTATGCAGCGGAAGTCCCATGGCTTCTTCTCACTAACCAGAAGAACCATTCAATCAGCAGTACTCGGAACAGTTGGGATGCCGTTCATGATGGATGCGACATTCCCACTATGGAAAAGAAACCATTATTAGTGTAGTTCCACACTGGAACCTTGTTTAGAAATGCTGCAGAGGCAAGTGCAGAGCCCAGTGTCTTAATAACTTTGGCAAGAAAGGAAGGGCTACAGCTTTCCTTCCTCTGAGAGTCAGCTATAGAATACAGAATAGTCAGAACCTCTCTGAAGCAAGCAACAACTGAGATATGTATGGCAAGGGTCATCCTAAATGCTCCCATGGCATGAAGAAATGCTTTGTGGGAATGAGAACTGTTAGGTTACTGCATCATTTCTGAAAGGAAGCAGGACGAACACTGAGACTTGTAACACTGACAGCAGGCTATAAAATATGCTTTAAGTAAGAAAATGTATATGCAATCATGTAGTTATAAGGAGGCAGATTTTGTTGTCCACTTGGTGTTCTTCCTCTCCAACTTCATAAAATCATTTAGTCCAACCATTTACCTAGCTCTGCCAAATCCAAAAATTCTTGCCTGATATTCATGAACTCAGGATTTGTTCAGAAACTGAAAACAGGTCACATCAAGACAGAGGATGAAGATAAATTGATAGTGATATGAAGACAAGATTTTTTTTAAAAAGTGGGTGTCATTTGACTGTTAGCAGATGGCAATGCACTCCCCTTCTCAGCAAATTCTTTTAGCAGGCTCTCTGAGCAAATGCATGTGGGGGTGGAAGTTATGATGCATTTCTAAAATAGAAAAATAACTTATAACTCAAGCTTTATATATTTTAAGCTATTATGAGCAGCTGTGAAAACACTTGTTTATTTTGACTATTCGCCTTAGCTTCAAAATTTGTAACTGGAATGAGAAATCGCAGGGTGTTCCCTTTCTATTTCCTTTTCTAAGGATTTGTGTTCAGGGCTTCTTTACCCCTGTGGATTCCAGAGCTGTAAGTAATGCAATAAAAGCTTGATCTAAATCTCACTGAAATTGGCAAGTGGCTTTCTATGGGCTTTATGGGGCTTTCTGATGGACTTTCTCTAGCTTTGGACCTGCTTTGGAACTGCTTTCACATCCACATGAAAAGCTTTGCCTAATTTGAAGGTCTTGTTAAGAAGCTGGGGCAAGACTTGGCTCAGTTTCAGGCTCTGACATGCCTGCAAAAGTTGCGCATCTGCAACTTTGCAGTTACAACTCTGTCTACCAGGGTTTAAACTGAAGTAGAAATGACAGCATGAGGGGCCTAATGTCTGATCTGAAATGGATTTTAGGAAGATGCTGAACTCTTGGACTGTTCTACTCTGAGTATGCACCAAAGCACAGGGTGCAGAGGACTTGCGGTCCCACCCATCCAACTGGGAAGTTTGAGCAATGATAGGGTAGAGCATTCTGAATTGGTTCTTGGATTTGAAGGCATAAGCTTCCTCCACAATCCCAGTGTGAACACTTCTGCATCTTGCTATTTTAGTATTTTCCTCATATAGTCTACCATCTGCTTCACCCACTTCATTTAACAACTGAATGAAAAAGTTGTTTTAAAATCCAAATTGGGACTGTAGAGTGATTCATGTCCCGGTATAACAGGAATAGTTCAAACAAAACTCATTTGAGAGTTTATTTAAATTTTGAGAGTACCTTTCTAGAAGGTACAGGAACCTGTAAATCCAGATCACCAGAAGGAATTCATTCTACAAATCTGAAGGAACCATAGATTGAAATGTAGTGATGAGTCCATGTAACTGACTTCATTAACTACAAATGAAAAAGGAAGGGTGTTCTTCTTCTGTGGATGTACATAATCCTGTACCTGAATGGGGCTGCTTTGAGAGTTACAGGTGTCACACTAATTTACTCTGTAAGGTATTTACTTGTATTAAATGACAACAGCTCCTCAGAGAAATAAATTGTTTCAAAAAATGTCATGTTGCCAGTGGTAAAAATTTCTAAGAATTTCTAGGCTCTTAGGATTTAGTTTTTAATGTTGCCACTTGGTGTTTCACAATGAAGAGTTTTTCATTGTTCTCCCATATCAATTCTGTAAAATTGTGACAAAATGAACTCAGCTAATAATTAATCTCATATTTGTCTCAGTTTATGTTTGTTTGGTTTGGGTTTTTTTTCCAAATAAAAATACAGTTAATCTTTTCATGAAATAATTAAATTGAAAAATTGCTTAGTACCTTCTTATACCAGAATTACTGTCAGCACTGTTGGGAAAAGTCTCTCTTCTTATCAAAGCATCTTCAGCAGCAGGAAACATTTTTAACTTTTCAAATGAAATCTTTGAAAACAGTTTCTCTTGAAGCGCGAGCATACTTTGCACATTTTTTTTTAATGATCTTGAAATAGATAGTTTAATTTTGAGATCAAGATTAAAAATAGCAGAACACATGAAGCCCGTGGGCTACTGTTGATAACACAGTTACGGATAATTCTGGCCAGTGAAGGCTTGCCATCATGCTACCTTTTCCAAAATCTGAATAAACACGTGCATATGACTAAGTTGTCTCATACTTTTATTCACCAACAACACAAATACTATGAACTCCCTTTTCCAGAAGTGTATTAAACTAGTGATTTCCAGTGCTTGTAAAACAATTCCCCTTTATATTTTCTTCACAATTTTCGGTCATTTGTTATTTTTTGTAATTTTTGGTTTTAAGTGTTTGTTTACTCTGAACTGCTTCATGTGTGGCAGTGAAATGCACATGAATGCCCAGTTACTTTTCCATAGGCATAAGAGTCCACAAGTATATCAGAGTTGGTTCACCAGTTTTAAGGAAATATGTGGGGTTTGATATGACAAAATAATTTTCAGGCATTGAGTTGACAAACATACTTGATTTTGCTGTTTGTGGAGCTTAGGTACTCTTTCCATACAGTGTGATAGGGATATCATGTGTAATTGTCAATATTGTCTCAGAACTCTGTCTTCTATAAACAAAATAAAAAGTATTTTTCTTTGCCCAAATTATCTTTCAGTGGATTTTAATATCATATCTGAATGGGCTTATTTGTCTTTAGCTGTATCCTGCGCCATATTTTGATGCATTAATGCTCCTATACCTATATTTTCAAGAATGACACAGCAGAAAGCAATATAGTTTCTATTATGCAGTCCTTTTCAGATAGGAGCTTTCCATATTGAACAATAGAACATGGCATCTGGTAGTTTATTAAATAGTAAAGTTGGTCTAGTCCTTGTTGTGCATCACTTTAAAGCGAATTGGAAGCTTTGGAAAGAATTGTGAGTTCACTAGAAAAATGAACTTGTCCTTCTTCTCAAAGTACTGTAATATCTCATTACTTCAATCAAACATTATTTCCTAAGCATGCTACTCAAGTAATAAAAATTCTTCTTTCTTCTATTTTGAAAATAATTTTTTTCTGATGCCTTTCAAAATGGCATTTAACAATAAGCATTCAACAAATTTTTTTAAATAACTGTTTGTTCTTTCATTCACTCACTATGTGCTTGAGTATTTATCATATTTGAAAACTTTTACCAGCACTTGCTCTTCCTTTTTTACCTCTAGGCTTCACCCTTATGAAGCCAAACAACTTAAGGATCATGGTGTATGCATATGTTACGCCATTATAGCAGATTCTTCACTCCTTCTCTTCAAAAAGTTTGTGGTTAGGAAAGATTTATACGGATGTGTCATGAAACAAATCCTTTTATAATCAGATGTGCTGTAAGCATTATAACTGGTGCCCACCCAAATCTCTCTCAGGGCCAGTGGTGCTTGTTTTAAACTACTTCTGGCTTCAATGGCTTCTGCAGGCGAGATGGTCCTTGGCCTTTTGTAGCTCTGAAGTGAGGTGTCCAAAGGAGATGGGCAGAAGCTGCCCTGTGCTCTGCAGTTTATTTCAGTTCCATCTGCCTCATTTTCTTTATAGCCTATTTGGTTCTTGTTTTCCATTTAATTTCTGGTGACGTTCATTCTGTCTTTTGAACACCTCTCACCTCTGTGCCACCTTAGACATCATCCTAGGTATATGGTCCTCTTGCCCAACCATCTGCACTTCTCTCAAAATAAGCTCTTCAGGTCATTTGAATAAAACATTGATAACAACAATTTTATTTTTATTTCTTCTTTACAAAACTAAAGTCTTTAAGTAAGTATAAAGAGATAAATCAGAATGCAAATAAATACAGGTTGAGCAAAGTTCCTGGAATTAAATATATGGTACTGAGCTTGCAAATTATTATCCTATAAATTTTTGGGTTGTTTTACTGGTGTAATGCTAGCTAATTTCTCCTACTTTAAATAGTGAATGATGTAAATCTAACTAACTAGCATGAGGAATTCCTCAGAGCTGATGTCAGCAAGGGACTTTCAGTAATTTCAGGGGGGAAATATTTGTAAGCTGAAAAAACGTTTTTATTGTGTTTATTATTAGTATTAAGAGAAATAGACCTATTATTCCAAAGCCTTTTTTAAAATGTAGTTGCGCAGTATTAAGACAAAATTGAAGGGAACTTCTGTGAGGTAACAGAAACTCCAAAAGTATTCTTATCCAAAGACATATTTTACTGTAATACCTAAAGCACAGCTCCCTTGGACTGTTTTCTATGGTGGCAGCAGAGCATTTTTCATTCTTACACCTTCCAGTATACAGATGGCCTGTGTCAATGCAATCACCTTTCTCGCTCAGCAGAGAAGAGAACAGATGATAGAATTTAAATTAGAAATGTGAAAGTGCCAAGTAAGAAAGTGTGAGAGAGAGATCTGTTCATTTCTCTCACCTCCAAGTCTGCAGCAGCCTCCGTGTACAAAACGTGGAGGTCTGTGGTCTGCAGGACCGTGAGGGGTGGCTGTCGGAGTGGCTGGAAGCCATGAAAAGGCAAGTGGGAAGGCAGTGGCTTCAAACAGTCCTTTATATGTCACACAGGAAAAAGAGGACAGTCTTCAAAAGTGCAGTAATAGCAAAGGGGGGGGAAAAAGGGCAACAGTACAAAGTAGAAGTAATAGAAAAGTATCTTCTGCAGTAATGTAGGAAGAAAGACCTAACTAGAGAAAGAGAGATGTGTTACTAAGAGCTGGATGTAATTAGCAGCCACCATGCGACCAGTGTGAGCAACAGCTGTATTACGACTGTGAAACTGACAATTTTGTTCACATGATGAACAAGGCAAGATATTTTCATTGGATATAATCTCACCAACAAGTGCTCTCCTGGAGTGTAACTCTCTGCTTTAGCAGTGAATGCTCCAGGAGGAGTTAATTGCAGAGGAGTAGACACAGGGAAGGGTTGTTTGCATGATGGAGGAAATAGAGGGGATGTTCTTTGAGAGAAATAAAAATATCTTAGTTTCTTCTAGTGAACTGAATTTAGAAAGTGGACATTATTGCTTTCCATAATTTAACTTGAGGTGGCAGAAAGGAGGGGAGGACATGAAAGAGAAACGTAATACTGGAGAAGAAATAGGATTATTTAAACAGTATAGACAATTTTGGCACAAAACCTAGTCTTGTCTGGAAAATTCCCAGTCACACAGGTAAAATTATTTTGCTGGAAATAGGGCCCTTTGGGCAGTAATTCAATTTTGCAGTAATGGCAGAGTAGATTCCATGGAAGACCCGGAAAGGATGGGCACCAGGAGTCTTCCTGGGTGGCTCTCGGGTTCTGTGGGTGCATCAGGGAGAGGCTGGGAAGGGCTGGCCCATTCTTGTGGGGTCATGGGAGGTAGGGCGAAGAAAAGTTTTAGGGGAAACTTTCAGTCAGATAATAGGCTAGTATCTTTCTAGGAATTTAAGTTGGTCAGCTGGGAGGGTTGCTCATAGTTTGGTGGGAAACTTTGGATATGGATAAGATGATGGGAGACACCAATTTCTGTGTGCTGGGGAAGGCTCTCTTTGTAGGTGGGGAGTTTTTCATTGTTTTCCTCCTGTGCACTTCAGGAGAAAGGAAAGCCCAAGCCTACCTCCTCACCAAGGTTTAACAGACCCTCCCCTATCTCTTCATTTGCCAACCTACTCCTTATCCTGCTGAAAGAATATGTTTACTTGGGAAATGAGAAGGATATTTTTTGTCATCATGGAAAGGAGGCTCTGGAACAAGAGCAGTGGAACCAAAATAAATAGCAAATTTTGAGGTGAAACTAATTCACTTCATAAAGGTCTTTATGGAACATTACTGCAAAGCAAGGCAAGACCCAGTAACCTTGGACATCCTTTTCAATGATGTACTTCTATGGAAAAAATACTCTTTTGTCCTCTGTTGCCTTAAAGAAATGTTTTATGCTCAAAGAAAGAAGACAATAAAAGCACTACTAATGTCCACACACATCAGTGGCTTCTACAGAAAAGTCACAGGACTTGGACAGCCAAAGGGGGTGCCCTGGAAATTAAAGCACTTTTATGAGAATATCTGACGCACTTGGTGACCCTCTCTTCTATATTGCTTTACTACAGATCTGACTTGTATCATACTGGATCCTCTCTCTCTAAGTTTAAACAGGAATAGAGGGGCAAAACTGAATGAAGTGATGCTTCCTTGAGCTAGGTTTTCTGTTCACACTGTAGCCTTCACCAAATCACTTCAAAATATCCCTAGATTTTATTCCCTTTAAGATGAGGAGATATTGAAAAAAAAGTCTTTTAATTCGAATCTCTGTAATTTTCCAAAACTATGAAGTGCTGCAAATGCAGGATTATTTTGTAAAATGAAGGTAAATATTAACAGCATGAAACTGAGCAACAACTATCAGTCAAGCCTGTCATCTTTGTCTGCGTCATTACAAAAAGTGTTTTTTGTCAGAAAGAAGGCTTTGGCTGAATGGTCATGCCTAAAGCTTTTGACATCTATTCTGATGAATAGCTACCCTGAATTTTCAAGAGACAGCTCTTCTGTCAGACATAATTCTTCCAGAAACAACAAATATGCTTTGAGTATATATTGTGGAGGGAGGTCAGCTGTGGTGTGAACTAGAAAAGTCTGCTAATGCTGGACTTGACTTCCTTCTGTCATGCCAAAATTAGTGGTTTATCATCTGCAGCCTTCAGGAAAGGCTATTAGAGGCTTTCAGGTTATTTTCACAAGGAGGTCTTCTCCCCTTTCCCAGCAAGTTTTCCCACTCCATTTAAGGTACCTTCCCAAATGTAGATTAAACATCTTTTAAGAAAGAAGAGGAAAAGCTGTGATGGGTGTTGAAGCATTCAGTGCTTCTTAAGCCAGAAAGCTTTCCACAAGGCAATTGGTGTTGGCAAAGAGTGCAACCTCCACCCCAAAGCTATTCCTTGGACAGTTAAACAAGCTGTTGGACTGTTTTTGAGGCAAAATATAAGGTTTAACTTGGAAAGAGAAAATCAAGATCAATCCATCAATACCATTAGCAATCAATAGTAGATTTTGCAGAAGGAAGATGGGCTGGATGGTTACAGTCATGACCCCAACCCACAAACCTTGCACTGCTGAGGTCAACAGAATTGTTTAATATTTTTTTTTTTAGTATGAAGAGGGAGGACAAAGGTCATGCAGAAATCCCTGCTCTTCTTTCTTCTTTATGAATGCAATCAATAGAGCTGCTTTAAATTAAGGAACCAGTCCTTCTTTTCTGCTGTCAAGGATTAATGTCAGCATAAATGAGGCCAGCTTCTCTTTGAAAGAGAAGTTTCTCCCAAATCAACAACTGAGATGTGAATCAAATCAATGATACTTTGAACTCCAGTGACATTCTTCATCTTTCTTTTTTTGAACACTGGAAAAAACAATTTGATTAGTTGTGTCACATCAAGGCACACATATGCAGATGCAAATAGAAATGTTGTATGGCCAGTATAGGACTGGTTTTCAGAAAAGTGAAGCATCCATGGCAGAGACTCAGGTCAATGTGAAACAGTAATGCTCAGCACCTCTAAAGAAACCAAGGCCAAGTTATTTTAAACTGAGTGTCTCTTTGCATGAATGAAACTCATGAAAATAGTGTTTAGTCTGAAAATGTGTATGCCAGTGATTTCCCCATATATGCATTGAACCTAATAAAGTATTTGAAATGGCAGTAGCAATTTAGTTCGTCTAGCATTGTAGTGCTTCTTTCTCCCTGTCTTCTTTATTTTCTCTCTGTTTCTTATGGGCGCAATTTTAAATCGTTACTCATGAGAAAAATTTAAACACAAAGGCAGTGCCAGGAAGGTATTTTTGCTTTCAAGGCATCTTTGAACACATTAGCAGGGGACATGCTGAGTAGCTGTTTAAGCATACAGGATAGCATAGCATGTGTATACACTCACATGACCATTGCCAGCCGTGCACAGGATTTTTCTGCAAAAGAGTCTAGATTAAATTTATATTGCTAAGGGGAAAATTGCAGTGTGCAACTCAAGGGGCATCCAGCATCAAGGAATGATGCCTCAAGATTAGCCTTTAAAAGAAAAAGCCAACCACTTTCTGTTTTCTGACATTGCAAGGAACACAGCAAGAGGATGGAGGTAGGTGCTCCCTGTCTTGCAAACGTTGTGTTCAGTGGGAAAAAGTAAGCAAAACTGGGAGAACAGCTTGTGCTGCGACATGACAAGGCCCACTGTTGTATGTGGGTAGAACAAAAAGATAGTTGTTTCTTTGAATAGCTGCAGAAGTGCTCAAATACAGCCATGAAAATATCCTTACCTTTCTGGACAGCAAAACTATTGCAAAGATCTTCCTATTATGTGGCACCAGATCTTCTCATAAACCTTGCTCTCAATCTGCTCTTCAGTGTGGTCTGTACTACAGCAGCCACAGCAGCAGGGCAGGAATGTGTCCTTATTTTTCATACTCTGGCAACTGAACTGCACCTGGAGTTCAGACTTTCCTGGTGCAAAGTCTTGGTGCAGACCCGGCTTGCCCTACGGCAGTATGAATCACCCAGTACTGCCATGAACCATGCTTACCTGAGAGAATTGCACCAGCACAGCTGCACCAGTGGCAAATGTGCCTCCAGACAAGAGGTGGGTTACAGACATGAATGAACTCGATTCGAGGAGTTGCCAGCTTTCAAAACATGGTTTTTGTGCTGGCTGGGACATTGGCAGCATGTGCTTCCTGCACATTGCACATTAACACCCCATCAGACAGCATTAGCTTCTTTAGTCTTAACGAATGTAGGTATCTGTGGTTATGATTAAGCAATCACATGGCAGAGCCTGTGTTAAGTGTGTTCTCTCCTTCTCCCTGCTGATTCTTCAACCCCCACTGAACCGTGCCCCCATCTCAGCAGTCAGCCTTCCAGGATGCTCTGCTTCCTGGGGCCACGGCTGCTCTCATGTAATTCTGTGGAGGCATCTTTATCTGGCACAGTGAGCTGTGAAGCTCATTTTGCATTAACTTGCACCACACTCCCTCAATCAGCAGCGTGTGAGACAAAGAAACATATGGGCCTTTATTGTTGTCATTACTGTAATGATGATTACCCAGGGAAAAAGGGGAGATAGTTAAGAGCAAAATCTAAACGACAAGATTCTTATATTAACATGCCATTCTAATCAAGCAATATGGTTTAAGTTATTGCATTATGATTACTCAGAAGGTATTAATTTTAAGATCCAGAAATTTAAATGTATGCAAGGCCGAAGCCCTGTAGCATCTGTGTTATTGCTGCAATGCCTAGTCAGTGTATGGACTAGATATGGGAAGAGTTTTTCTAGAATATTTGCTTTGCAGTGAAAGCAGGTATCTTTACCATGTATAAATAACTTAAATTAATCCCTTCTTCTAAATTAAGACTTTTCCTTTCTTCTTTTGAGATTTTAAACACAGGTACATTTAAATGTGTGTGGTAAATTTCTCAGATTTCTTCTGTGTTAAAAGGAAGATACGAACAACTTCTGTATAAATGTGCAGCAGTTAATGGTATTTTGCCTAATGTATTTATATCTATGTAAATCATAAAGATTAGCTATGGAATTTTCCTTTTATGCTTAAAATATACATAACATTGCACAATAGATGAACAAATCTATTTAGTGTTGCTCTGCTGTTTTTGAGATACCTATTTACTAGCAGTTTGTCATGCATTTCTAATGACAGTCATAGTAAATTTAAACTGTTTTGTTCTGTTACTATCTCATCTAATTAGTTTAAGCATATGGTAGAGAACAGAACCCGCAGGTAGTACTAGACTGAAAACGCAGTTCTGGGTTCACAGCTGCATAATTAATTTCTTTTGTTGCTGCAAAAATGCTTGTATGGTTCATCTGCCTCTATCAGTTTATGTTAGATTGATTACTTGAAAAGCTATTTCCCTTTAGTTTTGCTCTGCTTCATATGAAACCTTGTCCTCAAGGATGTCCTGCCAGCTTGATCTGCTGAGAGCTTCAGGGCAGCCCTCATTCCCAGTGAAATACCTTCAAGAAGTGATTGGCATGATATAAGGTCCGATTTAGGGTTCCTGCTAAACATCCGTGAACCTTTTCATTCACTTTTATGCAGAGGCTCTTCCCTAGCCTTGTCTTTCTGACTGTCATCCTCTGTAGTGACTGCCTCCAAGAATACCTGTATCTGCCTCTTCAGTCTCCAGTTCTGTGCTCTTCTTATTCACTTCTCTCAGATGCTGCTATTTTCCCCTGTAGCTGTGTTTTTACTTCTGTAAAGCCTTTTGGACACAATTTACATATAAAATATTAGAAAAAAGAGACCATATTGCATGAAGCTTGGGCTCGCTCTTCATCCACAGCTGTTAGTAATAGAAAAACTGAAACATTATCAAGTTGATTGTGATACTGCTTGAATAAAGAGCTGTGATTTCATCTAAAGTCTCAATTTTTTTTTTTATTACAAAGCTCTAACATGTCTTTCTATGCAATTTCATTAAAAAGGCACATACTTCAGTTTTGTTTGGCAGGAAACAATGGGCACTAACAGCCCAGTGACCAGCATTTGGCAAGTACGCTGTCCAGAACACGTATTTGCTGGGTCAACAAGTTATATGGAGTTAGGAAACTGCTGATTTGATGGTGTAAAGACTGTGAATATCTTCTCATGTAGAAAGCATGTGGTCCCTTTCTCATAAACCCTACAGGTAGAGTATGTGTCATTCTTTAACGCTGCTATGGGAAAAATTGCAAAATGGAAAAAAATACTAATAAGCTTTTCCAGACGGCAGTATAAAAACATTATTGCTTCTGCTACTATGTCTGTTATTTATTATATCTCCTGTTACCCAAGCATGGCTTAACTCTATCATAAGTTCTCCTCAGTTCAGTTCTGTTGGAAATGCCTAGGACAGAAATATGGAGACAGTTTTCTGCTGAAGGTAGCTGAATTTTCATTCTTTTTTTTTATTTTGAGACAATTTATCTGGTTCTGAGATTTGCAACCTTTTTTTTCTTAGTTTGATTTTAATTCCTGTATTAGCTATTCCATCAATTTTTACATGAATTAGGGCAGGACACAAAATATCAGTACGTGGAGATACTTTAAATGTCATGGTTTAGCTAAACTGTTAGGCTCAAGTCTTTTGTTGGTGTGACAAGAGGTGATGCTGTGAGCCAGCAGTGCATAAATGCTCTGCAGGACAGTTTCTCAGTGCTCAGGGATAAGTCCGGAACTGTAAAGGAAAAGGCACTTGCCCTGGGAAATCACACGGAAAACCATTGCTGAAGACGAACTGGTGGCCAGGAGGTGCCCAGTGAGGGGCTCAAGAGGAAGCAGAGGTCCCCAGGCAGTTTGTAGGCTGGATCCAGCCTGCAGGAGGCATCATCCCTGTCTCCATAAGCCTGCAACCTCCTGCCAACTTTCCCAGTACCCCCTCAGTCACATCTTCTCTGGTTCCTAGTCATGTATATTTACTACATGACGTGCCCAGCTGCTTGGTAGGGGCTCCACGTAAAGGGCTGTGAACACATTACACCTGTCAGTAGTGGCCTAACCAGGCTAATCTTTCCTCCCATGACAAGATGCTGACCCAGACCAGCATTATCCAGAGAAGGAGCATCAGTTTGCTGGAAACTGTATGAATCAAATGAATTGTTGGGAGAAGTCAATGCAGGCCTGTAGAGACATTTTGGATTCACACCAAGTAATTAAGCTTGAATTGCTATCGTTTTTTTTTCTAGAGCATTTTTACCACTGGAAGAGGGATTTGCTTGACAGATACTGGCATGGGAACAGCTAAACAAGCACTACATCTTGTAGTATGGTATATGGTATGTAGTATATGGTAACTGGCTACTGTTTCAGAAGTCAAGGTTAAAGTCAGAGCTGCCATTCCTGCCAAGCAAGAGATTTACAAAGTGGGCAGCCTAAAAGACTAGATACAATTTTCCGTGGTGGACTCTTCCTCCAGAAAAAAGTCTTGGGAAGTTTCTGAGGAGTCAAAGACTGGTGCCATCTATCCTCAGGATAGATGAAGTTGTTGTTCATATTGCAAAGAATGAACCAAAGCATGCCATCTGAAATGAATAGGATCAGTAAGGAAGGATTTCTGGACATCAAAAAGATGTTTTCCTGTAGGTGTTTAAGTCCAGTAATCTGTGAGATCAATGCTTGATCCACTTATTTTAGAACATCTCTGTTACGCACTAGTAGAAAAAATGTCTTGAGCAAGGTATGTAAATCTTTCTCCTCTCTGGTATTAGTGAGTTTAGGTCATTAAAAAAACTGCCTGGAATCCTTTCCCCCAGATTTATGGGGATTTGATTTTCCTGAGGATGTGCTGATGTTATTTGTACATGGCATAAATAATTTCAAATTGAGTCATTACTGAGTCTGAGAGATGGCTCATCTGCATGTTGCTGGCTTGCTTGCTCTTTAACTTAATGGATTGCTGGGTCAGATTTTGAGAGAGTTTCTGGGAGAACAGCTTCTAGGAAATCTAGTCCCTGCTTTGTCCCAGAGCAGATGAATGTCTGTAATTTCTAACAACCCTCTTCCCTTAGTGGTTTGAAGTCTGTGTGCTCCTAGGCCAGTCAATTGCCTCCCTTTGTCTCCTGCTTGCAGCAGAGATATAAGCCCCTGAGATAGCAATCAGATGGTGTGGTAATGGCATGTCTAGTACAGAGGATTTAGATACTGATATCTAGAAATCTATTAATTAAAGAGTTAAGAGTGATAAGAAAGATAGCTTTTATTTGATGAGGAGGATGGGAACTAATCTGTGAAGGGTGTGTGGCATTTGTGTCCATACGCATAAAGGAAGCTGGAAGAAACTGATGACCCACCACTGAGCTGTCTGAATTTGTCCTACTTTAGATGAAATGGTAAAAAGCTTTAAAGAGACATTGTTAAGATTGAAGATGAAGATGACCCCCTTTATCCTACTTCTCAGCAGAAATACCTGGATTAGAGAAGGAGCTGAGTGAGGCTGGCTGTGTCTGGGAAGTCCAGACAATTTTCTTATACACCCCTTAAAGATGCCGGGTACAAGCTGCTTTGGATTGGGACCTGGTAATGTTGGATATACTCTGCCATTTTCTTGGTTTCTTTGCATAGAAAAACAAGCTTATTTGAATAGCTGTTCCTTCCTACATCATGCAACCTGTCTGAGTAAAATGCTGCAGGACTTTCTCTTAACCTGAATGTGGATTGTCATAAAAACCAAGCATTTAGAGAAACCAAAAAAGCACCTTGAGAGTCTGTTTAGCTTGTCTTTCCTCACTCAGCCAGGATTAATGCATGTCTATATAACTAATGATTCTTAATTATTCAACATTCTTCAAAGCTCTGATTGTAGACTCCACAGTCTTCTCAGCTGTCCTCTTCCAGTGCCTCTTCATGTGCCCCTAAGTATGGAGTTTATTCCAGCCTGCTCATTTCTAGATTCCCAGGGATGGCTATTTCTTCCTGTATAGCACCTGGACATGGTGCTTCAATCAAAGTTTCACCAAAACTCTTTATATATCACAAGTTGCATTTCACAGAATCATTTAGGATTTGGAAATTTGGCAATACCTCCAGGATCATCAAGTTTAACTTTTGACTGATCACCACCTTGACAAGTAGACCATGGTACTAAGTGTCATGAGTGTCGTTTCTTGGACACAGCCAAGGATAGTGAGTTCACCACCCCCCTGGGCATTCAATGTCCACTGTTTGAAAAAACTACATGTTTATATGTTTTCTTTGCATTTCAGATTGGGAAGAACATTTCATCCTTCTGTAGGTTAGTGATTTGCTAATACTCAGTCAAACACTGGAGTTATATTTAGCAGATTCTGAGAAATGTTCAGCACATGATGCCTCCAACTGGCTAACCCCATGGGATATTTTCAAAGCTGGGAAGTTTTGATAGTGGCATCAGGGCAGGCAGGTTGAAAAATCTTTCCTGAGTTGAAGATTAGGAAATCCTTGTGAGGGAAAGGATTTGAATCCAAATAACTCTCTTAGTTTGGCCTGGGTTCTGAAAGCTGGCTCTTCCTCTGTGAAAGCAAACTAAGAACATAATAGAAATAAGATCTCCATTCATTTGATTGCAAAGCCTATGAAAAACACTAAAGAGAATATGGAAGAAACACACTGAGCTGTCGATTGAAACTGCTCTGTGTGTATTTTCATGTGATGCTTCTGTAAATGTGATGATCCTAAATTTCTCCCATCACAAAAGTTTCCTTCCTTCTCTGTGAGAATCAGAACTCATGTAATCCCTAAGCAGATTAACTACTTTGCAATAATGTATACACCAAGAGCCTCTTTTGTGTTCCTGAGAGCATTGCAGAGCTGTGGGAGCTGGGACAGGAGCTGCAAAGAAGACATGAAGGATGTGTACTTTAGGACCTTCTCTGAGTGGTGTTATGTGGCCTTTATGGGAAATTAACTGATTTTTACTCTTCAAAAAATGTTATAGGTGGGGAGAAACTTTTTTATGGGGACAGACTAGAGACAGTTTCTGCATCGTTTTGCCATGTATAACTTCATTTAATATCAAAGAAGCAGCATTCCCTGCAAAGTAGGATTTGGTTTGGCCCAATATTTGTAGTGTTACGAAAATATTAAGAGGAGATACAAAAATGACAAAATAAAGGGCAGCAATGGTTGGACACCTGTGCACTAACAAGCTGCAGGCTGATGGAAGATATTTGGCTGTGGCACACCCTGCCATGGGGTGTATGGATGTACAAGGCTGTCCTACACACTGCCCCCAGCACCGAGGTGGGAGGCTAAAAAGTCCTGTTACCCCTTGCCCCACTCTGAGAATGTGGGGTGCTCTATGGAGGATTTAATGTTCTCTGGCCTTGCCAGCAGTGTCTCATCACCTTGGCAGGCAGGGGCTGGAGATGCTCTTCAGGTGGATTGGGCTCTTCTAACTTCTGCACTTCTAAAACTAGAGGCCATGTCTTGCCCAGCAGGTTGGTTTTCTCACTGATCTGCTTCACAGTGTTGTGACTCCTCCTGACACACCAGTGTGGTATGAATAGCAGGAAAAGGTGGGTGAGGCCAAAGATGAGGAGGAAGAAATACAAGCATCCTCTTCCGTACCAGTCTGTCTGGTCCCTTGCAATGGGTCTAAACTAACAAACTGCTGTGGATCTGACCGGCTTTGCTCTCTGTGCCTTCACAAGACATTGGAAAGCTGCTTAGGCTGTTTCTGCCAGTGAGCTGATGTGTTTGTTCTGGTAAAAGCTTTTATAAAAACTTATAAATGGAATACATAAAACATTGATATGTGTTGTTCCCAAAGGAATGAATTTAAAGACTGTTACTGTGCTTTGGTTGAAGCAGTATTCTCAGTTCTTCAAAGAGAGTTGCTCTGAGTACAGCTTTGTTTGCAGGAAGGTTGGTGTTCTGCCATGGTCTTGGGTACAGGGAGCCTCAGTCACAAGCATAAAAAGATTTACCTCTTCCTATAATCCTTCTTCCTTGTTTAACTGTTGAGGTCATTGCAGATGCATAACTCTGTTATGTCCCTTCATTGAAAGAAATACTTCTGAGACAGGGTAACCAAAAATAGACAAAAGGTGACAATAGTAGGAAATAAGAGTATTTATAGGGAATAACACAATACAAATTTTTATCCAGGTTTAATTTCCCACCAACATTAAATCAGCTATTTCTTTTGCTTTCTGCCATATTTATGTCTTGAAGCAGGCAAAATGTTCAGAATAATTAAAATAAAGAATGTTGGGAAGCTCAAAACTGGAAAACAAGCTGCTTTTGACTTGCTTTTCCCCCATGGACTTCAGAGTTGCAAGTACCAAGTGTGTTTGTTTCTCTTTTGATGGGATTAATGGCCCATTCTTTCAATGTGCTTCATGAACTGGTCAAGAATTGGCAAGTGATAAAATGCTATTCGGTGGCTTATCAGAGCTACTGCCAAAACATATGACTGGCAGCCCTTGAAGTAAATAACTAAGTGGCTGTCCCTGCAGCTTGGGGAGGACTTGGGCATTCCTTCCTCATGAGCTTTGACTTTTCAGAATAAGCTGTCGGCGTGGCTCTCACTCAGACTACGACTCTGCAGGATGATCTCTGCCTCTTTCCAGACACTTTATTGGAATTACCTGAGACAAGGAAACCGCCTGAGCACTGGCTGTCACTGCTGCTGCCCTGCTGGCTTTGCTAGATGCTGATCTGTACCATGGCAACAGTAATGTTGTCTCTATTGCTTTCAACCTTTTCATATTCTTGCTGTGCTTTCTTTTGATTTTCTGACACATGCTGTCACTTAGTAATAATAAAGCTGTCAATGGTATCAACAGTTGATCTTTTAAGATTGGATCGAGAAGACTGACAAGAGCAAAGGAAACACCAGATTTCTTGTGGCAGGTTAATTTATTCAAAGTACTCTGAAAATTATTTCCCTCCCTGTTATACACAGGTGATGCCCAGCAAGGCCAAGGCCTTCAAGATGGGATGCAGACTGCAAAAGGACTCAGTGTGTAGGAATTCTGTCAAGTAAGTGATTTTGCTACGAGCCAAGCTAATAACTAAAAGCTGTTTGCTAAATATCCTGAGGCAGAACCTGTAGGAATAAGTTGGAATTGCTATTTATTTGAATAGGCTATGAATCAAATTTTCAGTTCCCCATCCATATTCCTAGGTGGTCTCAGCGAATAGATAAGCTGTTTCAGAAGAGCTCAGCACAGTGGCAGGCTTTCCTGGGAAGAATAATTTCCGGAGGATGCTGTGTGCTGCTCTGTGCTGAAGCACATGACACTGCTTGTTTTAAGGAGTATTTTTCAGATGGCCTACAAGCAGATCTGTTAGTAAGTGATACCCAGGAACACCGGAAAGAAATAATTTACTTCAGTACATTAGAGATATAGCTGTAAATTTTGTTGGGTCTTTTTTTTTTTAAATTTTATTTTTCTTTTAAAGTTCTCAGTGATTTTAAGTCTGTCTTTTGTGTTCAGACAGCACCTAGTTTACAGAGGGGAGAGGTCATTGCTTTCTGAAAAGGAGACATCCTCAGATACCTCCAAAATGAGACATTAATCAAGTCCATTTAAACCCACTCTTAAAATATCTGGAAAAGCATGCTTATGGGATGCCACACAAATTGAAAACATTTTCTATATCATTTGAAGATTAATGGGGGATTTTTTCTGATACTGGATTGCAGTCATCAGAAAAATAAGGTAGTTATTGTATAGTATAGTTAGTATATCTGTAATTTGCAGAGAAAGACCTGAGTAGCCCTCACTGATATTTTAACATCCGTTTGCTGAGTTTTCTTTGTCGCCAAGGAGGGTAAACATGATAGACAGCAATGGTTTTGAACTGAAGTGAAAGGCAAAACATAGATTACATTTTGAAATACAGTGAATTTTGTTTATTTCTTTGAATTTTTTTAGAGCCAAGAGGGAACAAGAGATCAAGAATACTATGGAAAATTAGGCCATCCACAAATGAATTGGGTGAGTTTAAAAAAAGCTAGTAATCTTTATGCTTCAATGCATAGGCCAGTGACAGGGCATAAGAAGACTATTTCACCATTCTATTTTCTATGAAGCATCAAGTAATTCATTAAATTGGACTGATTTGTTCCACTGTGTCAATCTCCCTGTTCATGTGACAGATAAAGTCTATGCATAGCAAATCATGCATTTCAAGATCAACTTCACTATTTAAAATAAATTATTTTCACCTTTTAGTCTCTCCTACCCTCTCATGACTCTCTTAATACAGGCATTCTTAACAATGTCAAGCACTTCCCAGGATTTTCCCCCATGGCCTAGTCCCTTCAAGATGTGTTTCAGTGTCTTGGCTCAGGGATGTGCCGTGTCTCAGGAGCGCAGCTGGAGATCAGGTGCTGCAGCTGCCCTGGTGAGTCTGGCTCCAGCTCTGCTCATGCTGACCTTTCTTTGTGCTGTGGCTTGCCAGGCAGAATGACTGCTTTCTTCTGGTCCCTCCTAGTGCCCTGTGGCATTCAGAGGGCACGGGCAGGGTGTGCAGCAGCCGAGCTCAAGCTGTGCTCTCTGACCCTGTGCTTTTCTCAGGACGCTTTTCCCATCTCCCCACCAGACTGTTCCACATGTCCTAGCTCTTATCCTACCAAATCCCCGCCAACATTGGTTTGCATGCCTGCTGGCACAGACATGGTTATTTTTGTTCTGTTTACAGCAGTGAACAGTTCTGCCTCTGATTACATTATTTTTCGAGGATATTCACAGTTAACTTCTCTTTTCACTTTGGGCTGAAAGCTGAGTTAAAACATTAGTACCAAGAGAAGATGCAGATCCATGCTCTTGTCTCCTTGTCTACCAGAGGAAATACTCCAGCTGGTAGCACACCTTCTCCCAGCAGCCTGCTGTCAGTTTACTTCTCTGAGCATACTTATTAGAGGACCAGCATTCCTCCTGGTGTGACAAAACTTTTTTTTTTCAGAAATTCTGTAACTTCTGACTGGTCACAACAGGATATTGCAAGCTTCTCTGCACCCTTTCTGCTTCTGTTGTCAAAAACTCACAATGTGCAATCCACAGGTCTATATGAATGAGTGTTCCATGAAAAAGACTTACAGAGGTGTTAAAAATACTCCAAACCCAACCCACAAAAGCTTGGATTTTCAAAGGTGGTCAAGGACTGTTACATTTGACTGATACTTTTGAAAATGATGTGCATCACAACTATAAGGGAACATGACTGAACAGGTGTTTTGCTATGAGCAATATTTTTTTCCTTTGTGCTCAGCTTTTTTTGTTGTTGTTTAAGAACTGGCAGATGGCAGTACCTCAGGAAGAACAAGTCCTTTGAACAAAAATGAAGAAGATGACAGAAGTCCCATAGTCAAATAATTGTGGAAGGCAATAATATTGGTCAGTTAAATAAGGTGTTAAATCGTTTTAACTGGGAGGCATTTCAAGCTTTACACCAGTACTTGTGTTGTTCAAAGCACACATATTAAAATCTACTAAATCCAGTGATAATTCCCAAGGCTATAATAAGGCAGGCAGGAATTTATCATGATGTTTTGCTGACCTGTATGGTTTCTCCTGATGATATGCAGAGACTATGACAGAAAAAGTGTTTCAGAAGAGTAGCATACAGAGGTGGGGCTTCTGGGAACTGGTATTTAATTTGTTTCTTCAAGATCAGACTTTCATGCTGTATATGAGCAAAGTGCTATTAAAATAGAGTAATCTGTAATTTCAGTAACTTATTAAACTTCAATGAAAAATTATGCTTTATTTACTGATCCTATGAAGTTTATGCTGCATTCATTCAAGGTACTTTTCCACCATCTCCTTCATCCAGTAAAAGATCTCTCCAAAACAGGAGGATAGTTAATCTGAAAGAGAAGTGATCAAAGCATTCCTTTTAATTGCTTTAAATGGATATGAGAAAGCATTGATGTCCATTCCTCGTCTACCTTATTCTTTTCATCTGTCATTTTAAGAACTTTTGTACACTGTTTTCCAGCTGATATGAGCCTGCAAATCCAGTTCAGAATTATATTAATAGCTGGCAATCATGAGGAGAATAGACCTCTGTATTGGATAGATACTGTTGGGTACATCTCTGCTATCATCTAGCCATCTAAAAGGTGTGATATGGTTTAAGTCAGTCATCAAGACTTCCTAATTCCCTGTTCTGGAGAGAGGTAGGGTCCTCCAAGGCATGAATCATCCCATTTTAAGGCAGGCCTGTGATTTTACCCAGTCTCATTTTTCCTTTAGTTTTCTGCAAAAGGTAATGGCACTTCAGCAGATGTATCAGATCGGTTGTCTCAGAGGAGCTCCTACCTCAAAATGCAGGAGGCTCTGTTAGGGTCATGGACCCCAGTTTCCTGGGATCCTAAATCAGAATCTGCTTTTGGAGCAAGACAGATGAACTGTGGCGAATTTAAATAGGTATCTAGCTTGGAACAGAACAGAAATCCAGCTATCCTTGGGGTTGTTTTTAGTTCAACACACTGAAAAAATATGAAAGAAACTTTTCCACCAAGTTTTTTTTTTTTTTTTATTCTTAGCTTCAAAGACATGAATAGATTGGAATTTGGGAGATTTGGACTGAGCTTCCAGTTCTGTGGCTGTGTGACTGGATGAAGAACATTGCCTCTGTGTTTTGTTGATCCTTCAGTTCTCTATCTGTCGTCCTTCTCTCCGGTGACCTCCTTCACTGTACTTGCATGAAGCACCATCACAGTAAAACCAGTAATAATATGCATTTAATAAGCCAGTCTGCTTCTACATTGTATCATTTGTTATGCAGGCTGATAAATACGTCTCCATTTCACACTTAATGAAGTATTCATTTAAAATAAACTTCAGTGTAATTCAACACATTATTTCTTCATTAAAGAAAATCTATCCTTTTTATCTGATCAGCGTTGATGATGTCTGAATACTTAATCTAGTCTTGCTTTTCCTGCAGTAGATGTGCATTTGCATGAGCAACATTACAATACCTAGAGATGATTATGCATCCTCTCTTAATTAAAAATATAGGCAAACTCTAAAGCACTGTAGGTGCCAGTCAGGTAAGTGGGACTGTGTTTATCTATTGATAGCAGACAAAGAATTATGTCTGTGGCCAGCTGGCTGGAAAACATCTTGGCAGGGAACTCGGACTGGCCATGGACCTGAGCAACCTGCTGTAGGTGACTCTGCTCTGAGCACGGGCTTGAACGAGATGATCTACAGGTGTCCCTTCCATCCTCAGCTATTCTGTGATTCTTAGGAACTCATCCACTATAAATACAGCAGAAAAATGGTGTGCAAGCATTATTCTGTGGTTATTATGTTCACCTCAGGATATTTTACCTAAACCTAGGCATAAGAATCCTAAAGTATCTGCCCACACTGGTTTTACTTCAGTGACAGAACACTTCTCAGAAGTTGTGTTTATTTTGAGTTTTTTCTCCAGGCTAAGGTTCAGTAACAACCTAAAATGGACAGGCAGAAGAAATGAAATCTGATTATTTATTTTTACTTAATATTGCCTGCTCCCATTAAGCCTGTGAAGCAAATAAAAACCCAATTAGTGATGGAATTCCCCTACTACAGGCGAAGCATAACCTCTAGTTGAAAGAACAGACGTCAGTGTTAGCACAGTGCCTTGGAGATAATAATTGTTATTAATTCTTTTTCTCATCTTTCACTTGCCTTATACATGACAACTAAAACAGGCTAATTCTGTCTTCCCACTGCTTTCCCCCACTACTTCAGACTGGAATAATTCCACTGCTAATATGGATTCATAAAGACAAAAGGAAGGATAAGCCCCCCTTCTGAATATCAGGCAATACTCATGAAACGGTTCTTTCCTTCAGCTTTAAGAGACATTTAATTTCTCTTCAGCAGTCAAAAACCCATGCTTTGTTTCATTGCAGCTCTCACTGCAAGGATGGGGCTTTCAGTCACATGTAATTCAGCTCAAGGTGTGTTCTGACACAGGAAATTACATGTCTTTTCTTTCTCACAGTAACATGCCACCTGTTGCAAGATGAAATATTTCTGAGAATTTTTTTGAATGAAGCAAGCATATATTTTGAATTCATTTTAGCACTGGTCTTAGAATTTCTTATATCCCATTTGGGGTTCAAATAAACTTGAGGAATGAAGAGATTTTGCATAACTTTGGACACAAGGGTAAATTTCATGTGGTCTGACTGTCTTTCAAATCAGCTTTGTTCCTGGATGATTCTTTTATTCAAGCAGAAGTCATTTCTCTTCATGCCTTTTTGAGAATCCTCCCTGTTAATATCATTACCTGACTCGTGAGGATGTGCCCTTTTGACAATGACTTTGTTCATGCTCCCTAATGCTCTATTTGTGTAAAAATGCATGTATTTATCTGCATATACATGTTATAACTTAAAAATTGCAAGCCAGTCCCGTAGTTCTGTTGCAAATTAAAGAAAGATAAAACTAACACTCATAGAATTACAGAATGGTTTGGGTTGGAAGGGACCTTAAAGATCATCCAGTTCCAACCCCCCTGCCATGGACAGGGTCACCTTCCACTAGACCAGGTTGCTCAGAGCCTCATCCAGCCTGGCCTTGAACACTTCCAGAGATGGGGCATCCACAGCTTCACTGGGCAACCTGTTCTAGTAATTGGTAGTAATTTCTGCTGTCTGATCCAACCTATTGCTCTGTGAAAGTGCCTCTGCCCTCTCGGAGAGCCCAGTGGACAGCAGGGACTCTGTGCCAATGCATGAAGCTGTCTGATGAACCCACACCTTTGCTTGCTGGAACTAATGGCAGTGTAGAAAACCTGGCAATTAGAGCAGATAGATTCTCAGTCGCCTAATCTTGCCTCCACTGAAGCCAGAACCAAAATTCATTTTGATAGAAATTATTTTTCCCTTGTCTGTGTTTCTGCCTGGGAATCCACACAGACTGTTCAGGTTTACCCAGGCACGTGTTGTGATATCAACAATATATAAATTAAGGCCAGATGGGGCCATCCTTTAGTCCAACCTTTTCATACCACAAGTAATAGGATTTTGCTGACTTCATGCATGTCTGATCTAGAGCAACATTTTTGAAATCTTCAAATATGAATAGAGGAGGACTCCACTCTAACCCCTAGGAAGCCTTTCCTATGGGTAATTGCTCACTCATTTAACTTCAGCTTCCACCTAATGGATCCGTATTACTTTTGGGTTTTCAGCATAATGAAAAAAAATAGAAGTAACTGTCAAAAGAACCCCATTATGACATTTCTGAGATATTAAAAAGTGATGATCAAATCTCTCTAAAACATCCTTCTTGGAAAATTGAGAGATTTTATCAGTTTGGCAGCTTTTAGTCCACATAATACATGCCATGTTGATATTATGTGGTTATATTTTGTTTAAAATGTCATACAGTCTTAAGCCAACTTGCTTACTTAAGTCTGCTGTTATTATATCAACACTAGTCTTTTTATCATCCAAATATATAAAGCCATGAAAAAAATTCCTTCAGCTGCTACGCCAAAGCTGTTTTCTGTAAATCTGCATTGATATTAAAAGATTGCATTAATTTCTGTCGTTCTGTGTTAACTGAGTGTATGTCACATGCATGCTTACTTTCCTGGGGATCACTGCCAAACTAACAAGCTTGTAAGTGCACAGGTGACACTAGCCAAACGCTATTCCTCTTAATGCCAAGGCATTTTAAGAGGCCCTAGGTGTTTTAACATCCACATTCCTTAAGGAGTGAATAAATAATCTCAGCATGAATAAGCCAGAAAAATCCTGGGCTGGCTCCTTCAGACTCTCACGTGCCATTTAGACCAGAATTCTTAAATAAATGTTTAACTTTATTTATTTATTAAATAATTAATTAACTTAACAATCAAACTAACTAATTAAAACAAATTAATAATTAATTTCTTCATTTGTTAAAAAATTAAATAACTTATCATTTACTTATTAACTTTATTTATTTATTATAACTGCTGATTGACATTGTCACTTGTTGCTCTGTTGACATAGAAGTATTTTGGCATCAGTTTGATAGCAATATATTTTTTTAACCAAAGAAGAATTGTAACATTTCTTGAACACTCTTACTTTCCATAATTGCCCAAGACTAACGCTTATATACAGAACAAGAATTTAATTGTTATTGAAGTTGATATTATACCTGAGATGCTTAAAACCCAGCATGTTATTCATAAGCCTGAAGGTCATGGAAGTGTATTTGTGGCTTTGTTTTCCTTTTCATTCTTCTTAAATTACTGGGGGTTAAGGTGAATATGCTTATTTGCATAACAATTATCCCTGTGTTACTTTCTCTTTTCTTTCTCTTTCTCTTTCTGCAGCTGATCTGTTATTAAGCCCTATTTTTCATTAGGACATTGGCCATTTGGTCACCTTGGGAAGTGTTCTAAACTTCTCTTAATGATCATTTATGTCTCTTTACTTCAATTCATTCCCATAACTGATTTAGTGAATAACAATCTTTGGCTTTGTGCCACATTTAGTGGTCAAGACATTTGCTATATAACCTGTAATCCATGCACAAGCACTTCTTCTGGAGCAGCCACTCCAATTGAAGCAACCTTTTCTATAATCAGCTTTATTTTCTGTGTCAAGATGAAGCCTAATATATTTTTTTTTTCCACAAGTTAGGAAAGTGAGAGACATATTTTTAAAAATTTTAGGCACCACTTAATACTGACAGCATAAAAAAATTGAGTGCATGTCACTTAAATCAAAGGGTCTATCAGAACACTTTTCTTCCTGCTAGATGAATGATAATATTTTTTAACGAGCTGCTATGTAGCAGATACTAGCTATTGTCTTGACAGTAATAGTTGAATCCTCAGGCCCTACCCTAATTTCTGGGAAATGGGCTGTTTTTAACCAGAATTAATTTCTATCTGAAATTTCTGTGCAGAGAAATTTGCAGTTTTTGTTTGTTAACCAAGTTGAGACAAAGAGTTTGCCTCTTCTAATTGTGTTCCATGGTAAAGGTAATTACTTCGTTAGGCAGGGTCCCTGTGTGCAGCTAGCTGGTTTGCAGAGCAGAGAGCTGGGTGGGATGTGTCTGCTTTCTCCACTAAAAATAGTGACAAGGAGATGTCATCAGGGAAAAAACCCTACTCTGGGTATAAGGTGTCAGTAAAACTGACAGAGGATCCTTTCATTTGATGGCATTGTAGGGTTTGAAAGGCCCCCAAAATCTGTATCTTGATTTCCTATTATTGAGAGGTTTTCTGTTCTCTGTATCTGAGTAAATCTACTAAATCTACTATCCAGAGACACACAGTACCCTTCACACAATGCTCCATTTGGTGTGGTTAAAATCTGTGCTTGTTTCCATACTGATTACTTTCCTTCTGCTCAATTGGCTATCCAATGGTACAAGGCTGTGATGTTGCTTCTTGAGTCACTAATGAGCCTTCCTTTGCTCAAAGGGCATTTTCTTTCCCAAATTCTTTTGTGTGTTCTTTTCAATGCATTGCACTGCTATCTGTAGTGCTCTTGCTTCAAAGCACAGAAGCCATAGAAGTGAAAAAGCCCTGCTGTTAATTGTTAAAACCAAAGTTAATTTAATATTTCAGCTTCCCGTATTTGTTTTTATTAGACAATAAAATCCCTCTTGTTCCTTTCACCTACTCTGACAAAGCAGGCTTTCATGTAACACCCAGAGCAATAAGTGGGTTACACTTGCCTTCCAAAATCCGCAGCCCTGTAGGTGGATTCTTTCTAAAGACTTTGATCTTTGTGGAGTACCACTATGAGATGGTACAGTCTGTTCCTTACAGACTATCAGAGACAATAAATAACTCAAGGAGAGCTCAGGGCCTACAGCTAGACCAACTTTATATATCCCATTGCAGTTAGTGGGACTGCTGACCAGAGGAAAGTTTGCTTCCTTTAGCCAGCTATGGTGACTTTCAATTGATGAAGTGTCGCTTCCTCTAGACTAAATTTCTGTCCTGACATGTTCCTGGTCTCCATTTCCAGCTGGCTCCATCTGATCCAGATCCTTGTAGTATGTTCCTCATGCCCTGTGCAGTAATTGCTGCCTTATTTATTTTTCCTTCATTTCCTCTGTGCCCTATAATTTGAATTTTCCTGCTGGAGCCCTTGCTGTGATGGTCAGCCAGATACCTGCCTCTCCTTGCCTTGTGCAAGGAGCCTGACCTGTAATGGAGCTGGGAGAGCCACATTATGTGACTGTGATGCAGAGATGGGACCAAAGGGGATGAGAAGAACTGAAGAAAAATGACACATCTAAGATGTGAGCATGTAACTCTTAAAATTGGACCCAGCAGGTAAATGTTTCACTCTGCAGCTGTGTCTGCTCTGAAGAAAAGCACGACACCGTGCAGTGCCAGAAGAGCCAAAGAGGGCAAAGCCTACGTATTTCATCTACAAAGTTGTGCTGGTGGGAATGAGAGAGCTTGATGAGGAATTAGTCATTGGGATGTTCCTGGGAACAGCCTTACATGGCCAATCCAGCCTATTTTCTGATAAAGAAAAGTGATTTTTTACCTGCTTTCATGGTCAGCTTGGCAGCAACTGCCAGTATTGTCTCAAGAAACACATGGAGATTGAATCACAAATTTGTTGTGGATGAGTAATAACTTACTAATGTCTAGTTCTACAAAATTTTGTTTCTTCTTGGGCTGAAAATGTTTTACAGAAATGGTCACTTAAATCCATTTATGGAGAAGAGGTCCATGACACAGGGGAGTGAAGTGACTTGTTGAGTCCACAAGCTGTCCCAGAGGAAAGCCACATCTTCAAGCTCTCAGCCCAGCGTCCTGCTTATGTTTCTCTCCCCTGCAGCTCATCTTTATTTCTGTGGCAATCTTAGCAGACATATTTATGTTTTCCTGTACATTACCATAAATACTGGGGTTTGTCATGCCTTTTCTTTATTGCTGCCCATGGAGTCCAATTAAAACTGAGCTGAAAGCAACTTCTTGTGGCTTTCTAGATCATTGTCATCACTTCCCCACATTCCCAAGCAGGGAACTGGAGGAAATGGCTTTAGATGTCCTATTCTTAGCAGCTATTGAAAAATGTCAGGAGCACCACTGAGCTGTCTATGGGAACAGGCTTCTTACACCAGCCCACGTACAGGGAAATTTTCAGTGCTGTGATTTCTCTAAGAGTATAGCTGTTTAAAGCAAATATCTCAGTTGGTATGAAACTAACCTGGCCTCTGCAAAATGACATTTTACAAATGTAGTAGCTGCAGTGATAACTGGTTTCAGATTTCATCTGAAAGCTTTCATTTTCCTAGAATTCAAGGTTGATGCAGTTGGACAGATAGAATAAAAACCTCCCCTTGTGTAAACAAGGAATCTGTTCTTAATGTAGGTGTATTTGTATTTTACCAGCACTTGGATTTTAAAATACAGTCAGTACTTCATTAATAGAGCATTAAAACTCATGCCATTGCTGCTGACATAGGCAAGGCATAGTAAGAAAAGCATTTTATTTCCTTAATGAAGTCACTTTTTAGGTAGAACTCTCCTGTTGTAACTGGTGAATCACAGTTTAAGATAAGAAGTGAAAATAAGGAGATTGTAGGTATATGTAGGGAGGGTCTGAGCTGGATAATTTCTGTGATTTAAGTTGAAATTAGCCAAACTAACTTGCCTTGCCTTCTTTGCTATGCTATGCAATGCTGTGATATGCTGTGCTGTGCTTATTTCTCAACATCACAGCACCTTATGGCAGTGAATTCTTTAATGTGACTAATACGTAGTATGCTTTTTTGTTCCTTTCTGTTGAAGAGGATTTTCCAGGTGGTTGTTTAATTTTGAATGCCTAAAGAAGATGTGTCAATATGCATAGGTGTGGCTCTTTTAAAGGAGGCAGGGTCAAAGAAATGTGCTCTGCCCTGGGAGCAGCAGGCAGGGAGGGTGGGGACTGTTTCTGGTTTCAACGCAAGTGCACTGCAGTGTTCAGTGCTGTCTTCTGAGAAAGTCTGGGAGCTTTTCCCCCCTGTACAGGGAAGTTTTTATTCTTGCCTTAGTAAGTTTTACTGTGCTGAAGACATGAACTGTCAGCTGAGGACTTCATGTAGAAGTAGGTGCAAGCTGCAGTGTGCCTTAGAGACCTGTGTGGGATCTTGTTTTCAGATTTATTGCTCGGGAAACCTGGGAGAGGTAGTGTGTGAGAATGAAAGTAATTTAGAGTTGTTTCTTAGAGCTAGTGTGGCTGAGGATATCTTGGATGTGTAGATTGTGTGCTAACTGGAATCTTCCAAGTCCTGAAAGAGTCACATCAAGTGCATTATTTATTTAAAATATCTATTAACAATATTGCTGACATCATTAGTATTATGTCACAGTGCAACAGGGAGATAACAAAGCCGTGGAAGCCAATGGCCAGACCACAGTTTTCAGGGAACGGAATCTTCAAGCCAACCACAGAAAATTAAGTAATTTAGGGCCTCAGACACCTTCTTGTTTCAGAAAGTCAGTTTTTCGTTTCTTGCAGTGCAATGTGATCACATTGAATTCCTGGAAAAATTGAGAGTGGAATATATTTTAACTTTGGCAAGGAATTTACTATTGATATCACATGGTTTTTGCCATAGAAACTGGAAAAAATGAACTGGGTGGAACAAAACAATGAATGATCATCCTTAAAATTTCATCGTGAAAATACTTTTTGTGTATCAAATAACTTTGCTACTTGGATGGAGGTAAACAACTGCTTAAAGAAGTGTTAGAAACCAAAAATCCAGAACAGTAGTCATGCCATTCTTACTGGTACAAGTGCTGTGTTTCCAGTGCATGGAAGGACTGCACAATTTGGAACACACTGTGTCTGTGAAAGAGCATATGTGGAAACATGCCTCACAGAGTAAAGTTTCAAGCATCACACTTAGCTTACTTTAAAAATTTCACATTTCCAATTACTACAGTGAGTTCAAACCTCAGAGCTGAAAATACTCCACATGCAGCGCTGAGAATCATTTCCTCTGAAAGATAAAAGGCAACGTTCAGGTTTGGGAAATTCCTTGAGTTAGCTTAAGTATTTTTGAAAGCTGAAATTACGAAACTCCAAAAGGCTCTGCAGCAGTTAGATAAAAGTCAGTCTTCTTGATAAAACTGACTCAGCAGATAAATCTGCTGTTCACTGACAGGTACACATAGTAGAGGTGGAAATGGATTTCGCTGGGATGGATTAATCTACCAGATTGTATTTTTGTCCATAGCAGAGCTTTCTAAGTGTTTTTGTCCATCTGTGTATTCCATGCTACAAGAGAAAGATCTTCCATAAGTTCCTCTGATGTGGTGTTCCAGTGTAATGAGCTTCCTAATTAGTTATAGTTGCTAATATTCAGGCTCCATTTTTCTTTCAAGTGCCATATGAAGATAATCCTAACTTTATGGCCTACAGCCCAATCTTAATGAGAATTTCAGGGCTATTAATAGAGCTGGTCAAAATGCAGAATTCCTTCTCATGGGGCTTTTTCTCACTGTAATATTTGTTTTTGTTCTCAGCTTGGAACTGCAGAAATTTTGAACATACCTTATTATATAGAACAGAATATATTATATAAAATAATATATTAAAATAATTCTGCATGGTTTTGAAACATCTCATTTTTTTGCTGTAAATCACATGATTTTCCCTTCATGTTTGAATGAAATGGTGCCATACTTTGAATGAGAAAAAAAAGATAAGGACTGTGTAATATCAAGGAGTGCAACTGTTTACAGTAACCATGTCTTCAAGCATTTTCCTCTATATTGAAAACATTTGATCCTAGCACAGAATATGGCATTAAATGAACGTTATTACAAACAAATTTTGTTGCTTCAAAATATTTTTTTTCTGGGAGACGACTGTCCCATGAGGTTTTGATCAGAACTTATCATGGTCAGAATTAGGATTCAGATCTCTCCACTAAGCAAACAGAGTGTAACCTGGCAGGCCAAAGAATCATTATCCAGGTTTTTTCACCAGAAATTGTGAATTTGAAGACAGTTCAGAAGCACTGATTCTGCTCATATTTTTCTGTCTGTTGCTCTGAATCTGTAGGTAGTCATAGCAGAAAATTGAAAGTGGCTCTGATTCCTTTCTGCCTTATCCTGCTGTTAATGACTAATAACTTAAATCGATGTAGTTATAAACAGAAGTGATCGGTGAAGTGAGGTCTGAGTTCTGATAGCCAGAAGCTAAGTTAAGGACACACAGGTCTGATATCTACATCTGTGAAAGGCTACTGGGGATGATGGAAGTGTTAAGAGTCAGTTTCAGCTGAAAGGAAAGCTCTGTTACGTCGAAATTCTGTATGTATATATTCTAGTGTGTATATAAATATATACTATCTTTTTTTTCTCAGATATCTTCTGTTATGTTGACAGTACCTAGTTCATCCCTTTTCACTAAATTCCAGTAGGTTAAACTATCTGCTAACATTGTCTCCAGAGTGTCTGATTACAGTAAAAGCCTGATTGGTCCAAATGTGTGACCAAAGGGAGAATCATTTCCAGTTCAGCAACTAGTGTATTAGTCAGCATTTTAAAATCCAGGAAGAAATATGGGATGAGTAGAACGAATACCACCTATCTCACATCTTTGCTTTTCTGCTGTCTGAGAGCTACCCACTGATGGTTGGTGTAGCAGCTCAGAAGCTGTGTAATCTGTCTATGAAGTGAGAGAAACAGCATCAGTGTTCAAGTACTGATACACGATCTTTAAGGATTTTTAAAATCTCAAAGAAAATTATCAATATCTAGTGATAACCTCACTGGCCTAATAATATTTCTGTAGTTATGCTCATATTGAAGGGAAAAGGGAATACTCACAGTCATTCCTCTGAGGAGAGGACCAAGTCTGTCTCCCACTGCATTCAGTGGCATTTTCACGATGGATGTTAGTAAGACCAGGATTGACATCCATAGTCATTTGTACGGAAAACATCTACCTGTGAGGCCAGGCTGACACAGTGTGTAATAAATTCCCTAAGTCCCCTTTTAATTAATGAGTCCAACATTCATATGGAGGTAATTGCATGTAACACATTATTTGTGTTCCATCAAATTAGACAGAGCCGTTTCCATCTGAGAACAGGTTCCAAACATCTGCTTCTAGGGAGCATTATTATTGTTTGTTTGTACAGGACTAACCATGTGCCAGCTGCTTTACCAGAGAGGAGCCAGGTCCTGGCTTCAAAAAGTTTGCAGACTTAATAGACTGCTTGAGCACTAAGGGGGAGGAAGGGGAATGAAAGAGAGCAGTGCTGTTGAGACAAAGAGTTTCCCTTGATCCCATCAGAGCTCTGACTTTTGCAGTGCTAGTAAAAGACCGCCTTCATTGAATATATACTGCCCCTAGACAGGCTGAAGAATCCTCATCCAAATTAGCCACTTGAAGGAGGACCTAAGTATGTTTGGTCTCCTCAGATTACTGGAGAGAGACAGGCACTTGCAAGGCATGATCCATCACATCCTGAAGAAGGGCAAAAAGGCTAAGTTCAGGTTCCTTCTGTGGTCTTCTCTCTCCATTAGCATAGCAGGATCCTAATGGCTTAAATTAAACTCCCAACTTTCATATGGCTGACATTGGATGAACAAGCCCTACCCTGAAACCTCATCCTGTGAGCAGTCCTCTTGCTCAGTCCCATTGCTGCTGTGTGAGCTTAAAATGACTCCAAATCAAAGGCTAGAATAGATCCTGTTGGGAATGGCCAGCAGATCACATCCCAGCACACACCACTTGTATTGTTGATACCCTGTTCACTGTCTTCACACATGCTCCACATGGTGCTCCTATGCTCAGCCTGGCCGGAGAGGGAGCTCCTGGAGAGGGGTTCCATTTGCACTGTGCTTCCAGCAGTATGGATCTCTGGCATCTCCTGTGTCTCTTTGGGCAGCTGCCTCTGACACTTCTGGTGTGTGAGCTTCTCCTCGGGCATGAACATGTAGTGGAATTGTGCCTCTGACACCCACTGGCATCCACAGAGGAGGCACAGCTCTCACTGCACAGCAACATATGGCAGAAAACATCATGTGGAGAGAACATCAGAATAAACACATTTGGGACAAAACACATATGAAATCAACATGGTGGAGTACAGCCATACTCCAGTGGGAAAGAGGATTTTGGATGGAACACAGAATAGGCTCCTAAATAAAAACTATTTATAAAATAATATCCATCTCTTCTTGAGAAGGCAGGTAGCCACCCCTGCAGGGGCTGCTTGGATGTGTCTTTTTGTCGAGTTTGCAGATGACAACAAACTGGGGGACCTGTTGTTCACTGGCAGGTAAGGGTGTAACTCAGAGGGACCTAGGTGGGCTGGAGGAATGGACTGACAGATACTTTATGAAATTCAGCAAGAAATTAGTGCCAAGTCCTGCCCCATGGATGCATGAGGCCTGCATAACAACACAGGCTGGGGCCAAGTGCCTGGGGAGCAGCCTGTGGGGAAGGCCCTGGAGGTTCTGATAGCCAGTAAGAGGGACATGGGTCAGCAGCAACTCCCAGCAACAACAATGGCCAAGAGCAGCCTGGGCCGTATGAACAGGGCCAGAGCCAGAGGTCAAGGGGAGTCATCATCCCCCTCCACTTGCTAGCTGTTAGACCACACCTGCACATCCAGTACAGGACAGACACCATTAAACCAGTTGTTGTTCAGGAGAGGCCCCTAGTGGTGGGGCTGGAGCACAGACCCTGTGAGGAGAGGCTGGAAGGGCCATGCTTGTTCAGTCTGAGGTAGAGATGGCTTTGGGGAGGGGATGGACCTTACAGGAGACACCTGGGGAGGGGCATCACTGAGGGGATGGCACAGGGCGGAAGGATGCATCCCTGTGAGGACAGTCAGTCAGGTTGCCCGGAGAGGCTGTCCAGTCTCTGTCCTTGAATGATTTCAAGACTCAACTGGTTGAAGCCCTGAGCAGCCTGATCTGATCTCAGAGCTGACCAGCTGGGAGCAGGAGGCTGGACCAGAAGCTGGCCAGCCAGAGCTGTGATCATGCTATGTCAGACTTGATGGCCTTGAGTGACTGCTGAGCACAGAACCATGATCTGTCCCCATGAGACACCAGCACACTGGGCAGGCTGCTCACCCTGGCCCGTGATGGCCACATGAGTCTGACTGAGACTCAGGAGGTTTGTGTGGGAGACCAGGGGGCTGAGATCCATGTGCACTGTGCTGGTATCTTCTGGCAAAGGACAGCTTCCCAACTGGAAGTTGACTTTGGCTGGTACAATTAAATTTTGAACAGTTGAAGCAAAACTGAATGATACCAAATACCATTATGGGAGGCCTTTGTTCTGCCACCCCAGCTTTCTCCCTGAGAAGCTGCAGTGACGTGTCAAGGTTCATTCCTGGGTAACACCACAGCTGGTGAGAAGGAAATTAAACCTTTCAAAGTTTGATAACTCTGTTTTCCAAATATGCTGACCACTACACTGGGGAAGCTTAGAGACATGACATGACCCAGGTTGAGGGTGATCACAAATATCTTCTGTTGCTAGCCCATCAACACATCCCCTGCATTGACTGTGGCTGCCTGTAGCATCTCTTCTGCAGATTGTCACAAGACGTGCTGGCCAGGGCGGTGGTCTCATGTGCTTGATTCTCTGCATCACGCACCTTTCTATCAGGGTGCCTTTCTGCTAAGAGGCCAATTTCCCTCCTGAGGAGGGAAGAAGCTCCTGAGGAGTGATAGAAGCTCTTCAGCTTCTATATCCATGTCTGTAGGAAGCCTGAGGAAGGAGATTTGACCTTTAAGAATCCTTGCTGTGCAAGGAATATGCACAGTCTTTTTCTAAAGTGTGAAAAGCCAAGAGAGTTTGAATTTTCTTTCCAGGAACAGCTCAATAATAATTTGCTGCATTTATTCAATACAAAAGACCATTTTCCTCACATCTTGGCTGACATATACCCTGGCAGATTTCTTGAGTCTGTTGCTGGAATACATGGCAAATACCAAACACGTATTTGCAGGACAGGAGCAGTGAAGGACCAGCACACTGTTTTTTGAAGCCTGCTTTTTTGCCAAGGACAGATGATGCTCCTGTCTGAAGTCAGATCATGGGGTTGGTGGCAGAAGTAGCCATACATTAGTGACAAAAGGCATTTTTAAATTGGAGTTTAAAACCATTTTGCAGTTCAGTGTAACATCCAGAGCGAGCCTGCAGATCTGCCTGAGAAAGACCTTTAATTCCTGGGTCCATTATTCTCTAGGCAATACTAGGAGGTGGGCATTTTCCTGGCTCATGTGAAGAGGGGTCAGCAGTTGTACATTGCCACCTTGTCAGATAGCAGGACACTTAAGCCAGGCCAGGTATTGCTAATGGAGGAAGGGAAATTTACCTAGTCTACGGTGAAGAAATGTAGTTCTTTTTGAATTCTTTATTCTGAAAACTTAACATGTACTGGAAATCAATGCTGCTACTTTGGTATGAAAAGATGCAAACCCAGCTTGTTATGAAGAATAGCTATGACAACTGAGTGATGAGTAAAGGTGATGGTGAGTAAAGGCAATTCTTGTATGAGACTGTCTGATTTTTTTTTTTGTGTACCCTTTCTCCATCAATTGTATTTTTTTTCTACTAATAGATTCTAATATCTTTGGCTCTTTGCTTTGTTTTGCTTTCTATGGAGCCCAGCCCAGCACATTGTGCTCCAATAGCCTAAACTGGTGATTACTATTTTTGCTGCTGTAACTCAGAATATAATCTAATATCTGTACACATTTTAGGACAAGAGGAAATGGCCTCAAGTTTCCTTGGGGAGGGTTTGGATTTGATATTAGGAAAAATTTCTTCACTGAAATGTTGGTCAAGCATTGGAACAGGCTGCCCAGGGAAGTGGTGGAATCACTGTCCCTGAAAGTATTCAGAAGATGTGTGGATGTGGTTCTTAGGGACATGGTTTAGTGGTGGACATGGAAGTGTTAGGTTAATGTTTGAACCTGATGCTCTTAGAGGTCCCGTCCAACATCAAAGATTCTATGATGCTATGGTTTGACTTTAATATTACTTTTCAATATTAAACACAATGCAGCTTATTTAACATTAAATGCCATGCACTGTAGAACCCATTATTAGCTCACTGATACATTACAAAAAATAATCAAACTGAAATGCATCAAAACAACTCACGTGGAAGAAAAGTCTCACAGGGGGGTGTTTGCCTTTGTCTAAACAAAACCTGCAGCCATTTTTCTGTTGAAAGATCTTATGGGAATGGACATATTTCATTGAAATGCCTCACTTCCAGGTGCAGCTTTGAGAAGAAAACCAATCAAAAATGTTTTGAGCAGGTCCTCATGAAATACTAGAGGACCTTGCTGACACGTACAGTGGAACGTGGGTTAAAAACCCATGTGCTAGCCACCATTGAAAAGGTCTAGCCTTATGCAGAACTGAAATAAGAGACCACATACACTGTTGTAACAGTGATAGGTTTGTCTAATTCCAGGATGGGAAATGGCCTTCCAAGTCAGGCAGTGAAATGCTGACAAAGTGCTGTGCACAGTGACAAACCATGGTTTTGTTTGTCCTGCTGTGTCCTAGGGGCAAACTTAAACCCTCCACGGACTGGCACAGAAATTAAGTAGGAAGAGATTTCAGATTTTAAGAGATTCCAGTCTAGACTTTGATAAAATGTAAGGCATCAAGTGAAATAAAGAGTGCTGGAGAAATTTAACTGGACTCCTTGAAGGCAAAATGCGTTTGCCAGCTCAGGCTGGGGCTGAGATTTTTCTCCCTGTGACACAGCTTGTCACTGCAGTCCAGGTGTATTATGAGGTGTGTTTTTATGCCTCCTGATGCCAGAAGCGGGCAGCTGAACCACATGAACCCCTGGTCATTTTTGGTAGAGCAATTTACATGAAAGCATGTGATTTGAAAAACAATGTGTTGTGTCTTTAAGGCTCCCTAGTAAATAAAATAATTTGCTGTTCATGATGTATTTCTGTATTTTGTTGGAAGGGTATTTTTTTGCCAAATTGTAAGTGTACAAATGCTAACAATTCTGTCTTTGTAATTGTCCCTGCTATAATAGATCTATGATTAAGAAGTTGCTAAATTATTTTAATGTTTATTTTTGTTTTCTGTCAATCACCTCTGGTCTGTATTTCCAGTCCATTCTTTCTTATGTTCAAACTAATCCAAGATGACATAATTTGCACACACAACTTCAGTTATTATCTCTATTTTGGTGATTCACAACATCCTTTCAATGGCCACATAAATTGAATTCTGTACACTTGCAAATAATTATTCCCAGTGGAAGTTGTTTGTTGAAATTCTGAATCAGTATGGACTATAAATTTATTTCTGACCTTAAAATCAATGAAGAACCTCACATGTAGCTGGCATTTCGTCAGCTATTGCTGACCTTCTGTCCTCTGTGCAGGCTCTTGTAGCTGTGCTGTGCTCGAGCTATTCTGGATTTCTGCTGCCACTCAAATGTAGGCTTAAAATAGAATGACTGTGGCTCTCTCTCAGTACTCTTCACTGCCTCTGATGGGATAGCAAATCAGACAAAGCTTTGAAGTGAATTTGCATAGGCATTTCCATAAGGTAAGCATTGCATGAAACCAGCTAGGACTTACCAACTAAAATGAGTGACCAATATCCACTTATGCAGGTTTCTTTTCATTTTTTTCCACTTATGCATCTTTTTTCAGTGTTTCTTCCTCAAAGGATAGTGCTAATAACACCAAGGTTGTGGGTTTGATCCCAGTATGGGCCATGCACTTAAGAGCTGGACTCAGTGATCCTTGTGAGTCCCTTCCAACTCAGAGTATTCTTTGATTCTGTAACTGTGATTTTACCAGATGTTAAAAGTCTAGGCCTCTCCTTCTCCTCACCTTCCACCTGCAGCTGATTTACAGCCAAGCTGTCCACAGCTGCTTTCTTACTTATCTGGGGAAAATACATGGGGGCTCTGATTACCTTCACTGACATGAAGGTTTTCAGGGCAGTACTGTGTGTCAGTCGCAATAAAATGCTATGACGTTGCAATATAAAATTGCAATGATTTAATCATAGTGAATTTAAATTCAGCAGCCTATCCTACCTATTAGTTTTGGTTCATTTATATTCTTGGGGCCAGTTCCAGAGATCTTTGAAATCAGCTGAAGCTTTTGATGGAATATGGGTTATGGTTAAATGTTGGCGTTCCAAATGACATTAAGAAGGTGCTAATTGTCAATCTTTTTCTTGTCTGAGTGGAACAGAAGAAACATGTCACTATCTTTGTCAGATCTGCTATTTTTTGTAGCTCCTTGAAAATGTTTCTACATCACCACTATGAAGCCTACCCGCCCTTACTAAAAACTTGCATGATGAGAGGTAGAAATATATTTTGTATTTCTTTCTTTCCTCAGTAATTTTGGAACAAAACTCTTCAGCTTTCCTTTTGCCCATCTTCTAGATGCTGTAAAATTTATTATAAAGCCAGCTGATGCTGACACCTTTTTCATTCAGCTTTTACAAGTAGAAAGGTTACATTTGCATTAAAGTACATTTGCATTTTCTTATTTACAGAACAAATATAACTATATATGAAGCAGAAATAGAAATGCCTTGTTGGTTATTAACCTCTTCTATAGCTGATATTTGAGGCTTTAATAAACATGGTGTTGTTTTTAATATGACTCTTAAAATAGAAGCACTCTGTGGAACATTTGAAAAACATGAAGGTAGAATGCAGAAACATGGGCTGAAGCATACCTAACAGCAGAGTAAGAATAAGAAGACACTTGTTTTTCATGTTTTGTAAAACATTATTTGCCTTTCTGTCTGCAGGATTCTGGATCTGACCCTTAAATCTCAGCAGTGGAGCTCTAGCGTGGAATTCAGTTGATTGTATTTGTGTGCCTATTGCTGATTTAGGTGCTGTGAGGTATTCAAGAGAATTTCATGGGCCCGGTAGATATTACAGAGGACCTGTGAAAGACACTTCTCTACTGGGATTGCTGCTGAAGACGGGATAATTAAGAGCTTTTCTGTGGAGTCAAGCCCTGGCAATACAGTCAGTGGAGGCCGGATAGCCATATGTGTCCCTCTCTGTTTTATGGTGAGCTGAGTATCTCTCCGGGTTCTGCGAGCGACTTGATTGTATCTCCACTGACAACAAAGGGAGCAGAGATACCGAGTGCGCATGTACACTTCTAAATTTAGCCATGTTAGTCTTTGAGCTGAATCCTACCTGAAGAGTTCAAAACATAGCTGTGCCAGAGCTGGTATACTGAAATTTCTGTTGTCAGTTTTCATCAGCCAGCACTGGAATGTCTTTCTTTGATGTATGATTTTATCCAGAGCAGAAGGTGAAAAATGTACTGTGAGTGTCTACTAACTCCTGTCAATTCCTCATTTGTTCTCAGCAGGGATACAGCTGCTGCTGTTTGCTCTTTATTCTGGGAATCCACAGAAAATTGTTTTAATTCTTTCTCTCTCTCTTCCTCCTGCCCCTATCTCCAAACACAGAATCACGGAATCATAAAAACACATTGGTTAGAAAAGGCCTTTAAGATCATGAAGTCCAACCATTACCCCAGCCCTGCCAAGTCTCCCACTGCACCATGTCCCTGAGTGTCACATCTAAATGTCTTCCAAATATCTCCTGGGATGGTGACTCCACCACCACTCTGGACAACCTGTTCCAGTGCTTGTCAACTCTTTTGGTGTAGAAAATTTCCCTAGTATCTAATCTAGACTTCCCCTGGTGCAACTTGAGGCTGTTTCCTCTTGTCCTATCACTTGTTACCTGGCAGAAGACACCGACCCCCACCTGGCTACACCCTCCTCTCAGGCAATTGTAGAGAGCAAGAAGGTCTCCCCTGAGCCTCCTTTTCTCCAGGCTAAACTCCCCCAGCTCCCTCAGCCACTCCTCATCAGACTTGTGCTCCAGACCCTTCCCCAACTCCGTTGCCCTTCTCTGGACACTCTCCAGCCCCTCAATGTCCTTCTTGCAGTGAGGGGCCCAGAACTGGACACAGGATTGGAGGTGTGGCCTCAGCAGTGCCGAGTACAGGGGGACGGTCACTGCCCTGGTCCTGCTGGCCACACCATTGCTGATCCAGGCCAGGATGCCATTGGCCTTCTTGGCCACCTGGGCACACGCTGGCTCATGTTCAGCCACTGTTGACCAGCACTCCCAGGTCCTTTTCCCCCAGGCAGCTTCCCAGCCACTGNATTCCCTTTTCCAGATCATTTGTGAGCAAAACCTGAAAATCTTTTATTCAGCAGCTTGTTTCATCGAGCTCTTGTTTGCAAGGTCTAAAGATGCTCTTGATATTCTGGGAAGCATTTCAAGATATGAAACAGAACTGGCTCCAGTATTGAGTCCTGGGGAAGACCACTTGTGATACATCCTTCTCTTTGACTCTGTTATACCTTCTATTTATTATATACATATATGGATGGTATTTTTTAAAAATTACAGTATGTGTTAATAATTATCAAGTACTCTTATTGATGTGGGCTATTTTTTACCACCCCAAGCAGAGTGGCATACAGTTAAAATACCATTGGGCTGCTAGGGGAAGATGCTTGCTGAAAAAGACCAGGTTTGCTAAAGAAAAGTGCATTGCAACATCTGAAAGAGATCTGTGGGGACCATTAATCCACATCCATTTTACTGTAAGACTCTTATTTCAAAATATGCACTGTTCTGAGGAGCACTAGGACAGATGGAGAAGAAAAGTTAGAAAAGCCTGGGGTATTTATTGTAGTGCTGTAGACACAGCCTCCTACCTGGTAATATTGCTCTTGCTCTAAATGTATTTTTCAGCTTAGTGGTTGTTGAACAAAAAGAGAGGCTCTTTTATTTAACAGCTCATTCCAAGGAGCTTTTTGTTCTGAAGGTCTAAGGATGCTGTTGATGTCCTGGGCAGCATTTTCTCCGCTTCAGAGGCAATCACTGTAATGTAAAAGGCGGGGTACAAGCCATTCCAGGGATTGTAACAGCTGTTGTGCTGGCTCACACAGGCACACCATTGTCACTTTAATAGTCCTGAAAACTTCTTCATTGGTAAAGGCAACCAAACTCAAATGTGTTAGATCTCCCTACATTATCATTACAAAACACTCTGGCATCAAAATGTTGATTGCAACAAGTGAGAATGGGATCAAATACTATGTTTTGTGCATCTATGCTCTGACAGATTTTTTTTTGCCTTTGTGCAAAATTGAATGTCATTTAGGCACATAAATATTGTGGATTTCATGCAGATTAATGAAGGTTTGATTCATTTCTAAATAACTCTATATAGATTTCTTCCCAGCTGCTAATGGGAGGAGGGAATTATGTTTGTGTGCATAGACTCTGCTCAGCATACGGTCCATAGCTAGCAGCAGATCACATCACCCAGCTGTTGCATCCTCCAGGACTGCTCCAACAGGTTCTTCAGACTCTTCAGAGTCAATTTTCCACAAAGCTCACCCATAAAGGGGTGAAAAAACTGTCCGTTTGCAAGCAGTAGGTAGCAAGATTAAAATAAAATAAATCTTGGCAACATAACATACAAGTAGTTGCATGTCAGTACCTTCTGTTTACCCTCGTGTGAATGTGGAGAAACTGTTGATTCAGTAGCATCTATTTTTACCTTAGTCCTGATTAGGGGTGACAGGAAGAATGGTGTGTTCGGTGATGAATTTGGGACTTGAAAAACAGGGTCCTTAGTCCAATGTGAGCAGCAGGAGTAGATTATCTTATTCCTCCCCTCCTTGTCCAGGGTAATCCAATTTTGACCTCTGTGAGAGGTGAGAGCACAGATCAGTTTTCCAGTGTCACCCCTTTTTCCAGGTCCCGGTAACAGCTACCACTAACCAGGATGTCTGTTTCTCTTCTGCATGCCCGCAGCAGCTGAAAAACAAAGTGAAGACATGACACAGTTACTCCCGTGTTACTGCCTGGACATTGCATCATGACCAGGCAGTAACACAAGTTGCAGTCACTACAGATCAGATTCAAAGTGCTGACTCGAATCCATATTTTCTTTCCCACTGTCTTCCTTCCAAGTTCTAGCATATGATATGTCATTTACAAGTTCAGCAAAACATGTTTGCCCTTCTTATTTATAACACTTCTAATGGTCACTAGGGGTTGGGTAAATCTTCTGGCATCCCATGTTCTACAGCTGCCTATTATGACTAACACAAGTTTGGTATGGCTCTTGCTGGCTTCCTTTGTGCATTACTTTGTTTAAATTGGAGAGTTATGTTACTTCTTATTGGCATATGTTTACATCTTCAGAACACCATACGCTGTCTGAGACTAATCCAATTTATTCCTTGTTGACAGGAATATAGGAGGGACTGTCACTTGCTAGGCTCAGTATGAAATGTGATTTCATGCTGACTCTCCCCTGAAAATGAAAAGCCAACCAAGTGTTACAGAATGGAGATATTTTAAAGATCATGACAGCTGGGAAAGTTTTGCATTTTGCTCAGCCTTTTCCAGATTTTGATGGTTTTGTTGTCTTTACAGTCTTAGTACAGCCTTGTTGGCTTATGAATCTTGTTGGATTTAACTTTCTAGGATTGAACATTTGCTAGCTTGGAGAGCCCATATGTTTCAGTAATTGTTTTAATTGAAGGAGATTCAGTATGTTGTGACACTGAAGTAGACTTTTTGTGGATCAAAAGTTAGCTCAGCATGTAAGTGGAAATTTAACTTGAAATCTTCCCCCTTATCACCAGAATACGTTTTTCTACCTGCTAGACACAGTGACACCCTTCCTGAGAAGGAGACTTTCTAGATGAACATCTCTTGCATGGTCCTTGCTTCCTTCTGGACCTCAAAGCTCTTCTGTTGGACAAACCTGGATGCAAAGGCTGAAAGCTGTGCTGGGAGCTGTCTAGGCAGGAACTTACTTGAGGAGTGAGGTCTCAGGTTATTTTCAGTACTGGTGAAGTTCATCTATGCAGACACCTCCAGCGTGGGCATCTCTATCAGAGCTGGTCATTCTGTGCTCTCAGGATAGTCAGTGTAGAACAGAGACTTTTCTGAGAACTTCCTAAGGAGGGGAACTTCCCTGGAGATCTGATGGGAATAAGGTGCCTCTGCCTTGCATCTGATTTGCAGAGGAGCTTTGATGGGAGAGAGATGCTCTCCTAGTACATACCAGGAAGTTGTACTTGAGCATAGAGGGAATGCTGCTTTGCAAAATAGAAAATGAAATGCCTCCAGGAGCCTTACAAATTTATTTATTCTTAATTTCTTTGCAGTCTAAGGTGCAGAGATCACTGTGCTGGGCTTTGTTGGACTGTGTCCCATGTTTTATATGGATTTAAATTAAGGTACATGTACACCATCAGTAGACTTGCTTTGTGGTTTTGTCCAGAGCTTTGCTGTTCTATTTGTCCAAAATGCATGCATGGTAAGTTGTGCCTGAGAATATTGCCTGGAGTGATGGATTTGTACTCTCTGTGAGGAAATCAACACACAGATAAATCACCTGGAAGGCACTTTAGGAGATTGCCTAGTCCAATCTGTTGCAGAAAGCAAGTTCCCCAGGACTGTGTCCAGTCCAGAGACTACATAACCTCTGTGGGCAACTTATGCCATCTGCTGTTTACCATCTTCATGGTAAAAAAATGCTTTCTTAAGTGTGGTGTCCTATATTTCAGCTTGGGCCTATTGCCTCCTGTCCTCTCACTGGGCACTACTGAGAAAACAGTCTCCATCTCCACTACATCCTCTCACTGGATCCATGCTGGTAAGTTACCCCTAAGCATCCTCTTCTGCAGGCTGAACACTCCCTGTCTGTGCACAAAAGCCGTCCATCATGTCCTTGTCCACCAAGATCTTAAGGTTCTTCTCTGCCAAGTTGCTTTCCAATCAGTACTAGTGTCTGGAGTTATTCCTCCCCACGTACAGGACTTTTTCTTCCCTTTGCTTCTCCCTTTGTTGAACTTAACAAGATTCCCACTTGCCCATTTCTCCAGACTGTCAAGGTCCCTCTGAATGGTAGCACAACTATCCTGTGCATCAACCACTCCTCCCGATCTCCTATCTGCCAACTTGCCGAGGTTGCGCTCTGTGCCATCGTCCAGGCTGTTAATGAAGCTGTTGGCCCCAGTGTCACTCCCTGGGGTACACAGATAGTTACTGTCCTCCAGATGGACTTCATGCTTCTGATCACAACCCTTAGAGAGCAGTAGTCCAGCCAGTTTCAATCCACTTCCCAGTCCACTTATGTTGTCCATAATTGATCAGTTTGTCTAGAAGGATGTTGTGGGAGACAGCACTGAATGCCTTTGCTCTCACCTCTTTCTCTGACCCAGCCATCTCCTTTTAAGTGTAAATTGCCCTTCACTGTTGTGTATACTTCATCAAGTAGGTGACGTGCCTCCTTTTTAAATGTATGCCTCCTAGAGATTAGATAGGAGAAATAAGTAGGAACAGATCCAATTTATCTTAAAAAAAACAGAGGAAAACTGAGTTCTAATTGCAAACTGAGGGGGTGGCTTTTAATTTCTATATTTCTTTTCATTTCCTGGGTGTTGTTGGAATAGATGCAAGAAAGCTCAAATGTTTTCTCCTGTAGCATATTACCAAGACAGCTGAAGTTCTGTATAAGGAGTTTTAGTAAAGAATTAGAACAGATTTCCCCCCCCCTATTTTTTGTCCAAGAGCAGAAATTACAAAAAAAGCTCACGAAAAAAGCAGTTTGGCGGGGTTTCTGTCACAACACTGAGAATGAATAAAACCAGAGGTGTTTAGGAGAGAATTTGCAGCTTTTGAAGATTTTTTTTCATATCTGAACTCAGCCTAAATTATCTTCCTGGTTTTTTTACTAATACCTAAGTATAGGCAAGGGAGATTATTTTCCACCAGGAGTTCCATGCTAGGATAGAAAAGGATGTAATGGTTCCTTTTATTTTCTAGCATCTTACACGACTGTAAAATCACATCTAAATTGAGAAAATAGCTCTCAAAGAGGAAACTGGTGCTACTGCCAATTTTTAATCCACCAGTGCAACAAGCCAACAAAAGCTTTGCATAAAAATTCTTTTCATATTTACATTTATTGAATTGAGTATATCCAACCACTGACATACCAGATCCTTTCCTAGAAGCCTTTATAAGAGGAAATAAATTTAATTGTATTAGAACAAGGCTGGATTTATTTGCAATCTGAAGAGTTTGGGTAACTGGAGACTAATTTTTCTTGAAACAGTTAATTTCACAATAATTTCTGACATTCCATTTTGCACATGGTTGGAGAGAGTGTGTTAGAGTGCTTTGGACCTTAGAGAGCAACAACTTTCGACACACTACAGAATGAAAAGTGTACCCATTGGAATGTAAAATCATATTTGGCCCATAATTTGTAGAAATACCGGTATGTTACCATGTGTTACGTGAAGTCGTATTACTCCTGCCATTCAGAGAACATTTCTTGCTTTCAAAGTACAAATATGAATTACAGAGCTTTGAAACAATGATTGTACTAGTCTTGACAGTAGCCTAACAAAGGCACAGAGACAAAAAGTCAGAGTTCCTTGACCTTTATAAACATTTCAGATTGTGACATAGCCAGTGTGGTTTGTTGTGTTTCAGAAGACCACAGTTCACCAGCTCCCCTCTGACTGTGGATACACTGTATGTACAAGAAAAATGTGGCTTTCCTGTGTTTTCAGGCTAAAGTCAGTCCTGCATATTGTTGTAGAATGATCAAAACAGTTTTTTGCATCGAAAGTCTCAAAATTACAGTTCTGTGAAATGAATAATGTACTTTCATATATTGATAATTGCTTCCTGAATTATTGCCAAAGGTCACTTAAAAATAGACCAAATCCCAATATATACCCTCAATCTAAAGTCGCCTCATAACAGATTCTACTTCAATGAATTTAGAGATTTTTTTTCCCTGTAACAGGGTTTGAAAATTAGATGGGAATTTGACCAACATCATGAAATACAGTGCATCCCATCATGCAAAGGGTTTATGGATGAAATCAGACCTATATTTCAAATAAATGGTGAAGTTAGGATTCAAATAGTTTGATACACCAAAAAGGGAACATTTTATAATAAAATACTTGGAAAAACCAATGGAAGAGGACTGAGATGAACGTACTGTTTTTATAAGCCCTGGACTTTTCCTGGTGTGTGCTTGGAAGTGATAGAATACCAGACTGAAGCAAAAAAATCTAAGTAGATCAAGATCTGACATATGGATTTACAAAAACACGAGGCTGGATAAACACACATTATAAAGAAATTTACAGCTTTGGGTACAGTAGGGACAGTCTCAGATAATGTCGTGTAGCGTCCAAAACTTGCCACTTCCGAAGTCCTGGAACCAAGTTTGTCTGGGAATTGTCCCAGTTTGTGCTGCCAGAAGACCTTGTCCCCGTGGTAGTAATTGTTGGAAGTCAGCAGGATTTTTTAACAATGTTTTTAGTAAGGAGACATCAAATATCATTCAGCAGACATTTAAAGATTTTGTACATAGGACACTGAGAGAATTTATTCTGCTGGAGCCAGCTGCTTGCATTGCCACTGTAGTGCTGGTAGTGGGCTCTGGTTATCTCAGTTCACTCCTCGCATACCCATGCACATCCCAGTCAGCTGGAATGTGAAATACCCTCCTTCTGCCACAAGCCCCTAACGCAGGAGGTAAAGGGGAAGTGCCATTGCCTGCTGGATAGGGAAAGCCTGTGACACAAAGCTGAGCAGCTCTGGCCTCGTCCCATGGACAGTGATGGTACCACATCACTGCAAGACACACCAGAGCACTGCAAGGCAGCTTACCTTTCCTGGCAGGAGGGAAGGTGTCTCTTGCTGCTCTGGTGCCACTCAAGCTGCAGAGCCATGCTGTGAAAGGGAATGAATTAACAAGCAGGCAGTCTGAAAGTGTGTCCCTCAGCTATTCACCTTCTCTGGAGACTTCAGGGGTTGGATTTGAGAAAGCATTGCTTAATTAGCTCATCAGACTCTTTGAACCTGGAAGCAATTGGGTTTTAATTCACTTTTCATAATACGCTTTGTTTTTATGAACCTTGTGTGGAGCATTCACTATGTAAATAAATTATATTTTCACTTATTCCTCTTCTCTCCGCACTGGGCTCATTTAATACTCACTTGGCTTGTATCTTAGAAGAAAACAATCACAAACCGGAAAGACCAGAGCTCTTTAATTTAAACAAATCCATTACTCTGGAGCTGAAAATTTAGTTTAGTCTCAGCAAAATAACAAGCATATGCAGTCCTTGGAGTAATTTTTATTTATATATTTAAAAGCTTGTTTAACTGTTACTGCCTGGCTGCCTTAGTGTCTGAAGGCTGCCTAAAGATTTAAGGTTAACTCGATAATAAAGCGGTCAGGAATCTACAGGTGGACTTAAGTGAAATTCAAGGTACATCTCCAGGGATCAGCAAAATACTGTGCAGAGCTGCCTCAGCTAATGATGATTGAGATGGTTTGGTTATTGAAGGCAAGGCAGAAACAAAGGCACGGCCATTTCATTACATGATGGAGCTCTCTAGTAGTAGTAGTAGTATTTGACAGGTCCTGGTGAACGACTGTGCCCAACAGGGAACCTTGTGATGCTGAAGTGCCTTGACCAAACCATCTGTCACTGTCAGCATGACTCTCTCGTAACTTAAGTCACTGCCTCTCTGAGATTTACCTTTGCATCTGAAGTTAGATGCTTCATACTCTCTACCCTGCTGTTTTGCTGGTGTTTCCAGCCCCTCTTGTGGAAATGGCACTTGCTCCCTGTGTCTACACCTCTGGCATGACAGCTCACATGGTAGCCCAACCCCTTTTGTACCAGCATGCCAAGCTGAGGACAGCAGTGTCCCAGCTGCAAACACAAGCTGTGTCCTCCCTCCTTACTGTGAGCAGCAATATCCTGGTGACTAAGGAGGGTATTGTACCTTCAACCGCTTGAGACCCATGTCCAGAGGTCAAAAGGCTTCCCTGCAGCATCTAGAATCTTTGAGGGACTCGAGGGCCTGCCTCGTGAGACAGGTATCCAATACTGTTTGTTTTGTCTCTGCACGTAGCCTTTGTATCTCATTCACACTGGTGTTATTTCAGTTTTATGGGATGAGTCCTTTATTGACAGGAAGGGGGATTTAGAGCCTTTAGACTGCCTTACCCTGCTCTGTAGGGGATGCCTAGACAAGTGCTGCTAAATTCTGTCCAGGAGTAGGTTCAGCTAATGCAGGTCTTGTAAGGATATCCAGCCTCTGTGTACAGCCCATGTGGGAGATTCTGCTCATTAGTCTTTAGCTGCACTTTAGCCTTTTACACACCGCGTGATCCTTTGCTGCCCCTTTTGGAACTAGAGTTTCAACCAACGATTCCAACATTTCAAAAAGTACTTCAGTGCCTCAGCTACTGTAGAAAGCTATGCTATCCTGAGAGTTTGGTCAATATTGTACCAGACTGTTAAATATCCACTGTGTGAGAGACAGTCTCATGTTCAGAGTACTCACTTGGCTAGTCCAACAAATTGACTATTTTGCACACAAAGTGGAAGACTTGCAAGAGTAGAAAGAGAAAATACCCTTGCAGAGTTTCTCAAGGTCCCCAGGGAAAGTGGTAGGCAGTAAGTCAGACCCAGGTTGGAACAGAGCACTAGGGATGAGGTTTGTTTGAGGCTAATGCTACTCCCAGGCCTCTCCGTCTCCTCACTGCTCCACAGGGTATGTGCCTCTATGTTCATTAAAAATTACCCAAACCAAAACAAAGAAACATGTTTCAGGTTGAACAAAATACATCATTCAAATCAAATGTATTTGTGCTTTTTTTTAATATCTGAGTTTTTGTTTAGTTTAAATCTTAGTTTTTAGAGGCATTCCCCTCCCGTCACCCCAGTTCATTTACTAAATCAAACCATCAGTTTCTTCAGATTTGCTAGTGCGTTGTTTCCACTCTTACTGCTGGGTGACAACCCAGGGAAAGCTGGTAGTAGTCTGGGAGTTTGTCCTTGTGATGTATAGGAGAAATGCTACAATTACTTTTTTGGGATACATATGAGCTAGAGGGATGGAGGGACAAAACAGGATATTGCCTCCTTGCCTTCAGTTGGTTATGTGTCCAATTTTCCCCCAGGCTCTCAGATGCTGTCTCTCAAATATTCTGACCTGTGGATAGGCCTCAAATGTTCTTCTTTCTTCAGTGACCATGTGATGGATGGGGAGTGCCAGAAGAAAAGTAGTGTACCATCATACAGTAGATGTTCTCTTTATTTTAATATGCTCCAACACATGCAGAAAAAGCCCAGAATTAAAAGGCTCCCATAATTATAGACACTTATATTGTTATCATCATTATGTCCCTTAAAGAACCCTGTACCAGGAGGGCCATTAAGAAGAAATTAAGATTGCAAGGTTAAACACTCGGAAATCAGGAAACTTTAGAATAAAAGTTATTTGAGCAACCTGCACCCATCTTCTCTGATTGCACATTATGATGCAGTATTTACTTACATTAAATAAAGAGGACCTAAACAAAATAGAATTTTATATTCTATTATTTCAACTCACACTTTATTTTGCGTATTTTCACAAAATCATGAAGAGCAGAAATTCCCCCCTGTGGTGCAGTGTCTGGCACAGTTTACCAGAGAGTGAAGCCATGTGCCTTAGAGGTTGGAGGTAGGAATCTGCTGTTGACCTTCCTGCAGGAGGAGCCCGGCCCTGGAAGGAGAGGCGTCCCAGGTGTCACCCCAGGTTTTACACCAGGACCCCAGTGTGGGGAGCGGGGTGCCCGAGCTGTACTCCAGCTGTGGTAGAAAAGGTGTTTTTGAGTGTCTGCCATGGCAGACTGGCCTGCGGTGGGTGCTGGGGTGACCACAGAGGTCCTGCTCTGGCATGGTTACAGCAGATCTGGAGCTTTGGGGAATTCAGCTGTTAAATTCTGCCAGAGTGGATGGTGTTTTTCAGAGGCCCCTGACTCCATCAGCTGTGGGAGTTTTTTTCAGTCACAGCACAGGGTAACCACCTTTTTAAACATCAGGGGTATGCTGCAGCATAGGAGACTGCTAAAGCTGCAATGTGAAACATTTTAATATGCAAGGAGAGGGCAGTTCCTTATCCTCTTTTTGATCATCACGTTTTGGCTGGAAGTTTCCAAAGAAAATCAGCCAAGGACAGAAAGATTCAAGGGTGAAAAAAGTTGGACAGTTGGGCAAAATCATCAGCAACTGAAAATAAGACCTTGAAACAGCAAATCTCAGGGTATTTTTAACTGCATCTATTGCTATCTGTGCTGCCTGTCAAAACAAGAGCCTGTTTCCTACCCCCTGTGTTTCTGACAAGTTCTGTGTGAGGTGTTCTTGGACCAGTTTTGCAGTCAGAGGGAAATGCAGCTGCCTCTGAGATGGCTGCAGCATGGGAGAACAACAGATCGGGGAAGGAAGATGGATACAGTCATCCAGTCTGTCTTTAGAGTAAATTTTAAGTAGACAGAAGTTAAATATTTAACTGGAATGTAGTCAGGATTCCAGACCCCTGTGTAAAACAAATACAATCAACTTTAAACGGTGAAAGAGACTAGTATTTCTCTTTGCATATTTTGTTCAAAATTATTAAAACAGAGAAAATAATTCAAACTTGTAAAAATCTTTATAGTAAGAAAGGGAAATCTCATAGCAGCTGTAGCTGAGACAGTACTTTTGACTTAACACTTTTCTGAAATAATTAGGCTAAATAATCCGACTGTATATATGTCTCCAGGCAAATACTTAATCATCTGCTTTGGTTGTTGTTGCTGTAAGGATAGTTCTTTATGGCAATTTGCCAGTGATGAGTGGAAAGCAATACTTCTAATGTTCATCTTCCTTCAGTGCTCTGCTGAGCGTGCTGAACTGCAGATAGCACACTGTGGTATATTAATCGCGTGAAGGGATTTATGGTCACTGTTCTCATTGGAGCTTGTGGAGATAATGTGCATTCATAAATCTTGCAAGCTTCCAGATGCCAGCATGCTTGCTAACTAGCAGACCTGGCTAGGAAATATTGAGAGGCATACATTTTTTTTTTCCTAATCTGCTTCAGGATTGAGGTTCCCTGGAGAAACTTGTCTGGGCTGAAAATGCTTTGGTGAGTATAACCAAATTATAAAGCATGGATGGCAGGTGGTTTCTGTGCATGGTTGAAACTCCAGTATTTCAAGCCCTCTCCAAAGAAAAGCTAAAATCCCAACCTGACACCTCATCCCAAATGTATTCTTTGTGAGACAGTCACAGGAAGAGCAATGGGGACAGTCAGATCTCCATGGCAGCCAAGCCAGCAACTGCCAGGAGATTGCAGCAGATCCTTGCCACGAGTTTACCCGTACGTAAACTCATGCAGACCTTTCCTATGCTGCCAAAGACACTCACAGGAGGTAAGGATTGAGTGCTAGTCTCAGGAGTGATTTGAGTGATGGCCCTTGCAAGAACAAGAGGCTTAAAGCAGGGATGAAGACAGCCCTGGGTGCAAGCAGAGCACTGCTGCCCTGCAGTCTCGACCCTGAGCCCCCAGGCTGAAAGGAGTTCTAACAGTATCACACAGTTGATTTCACAAGTCCATAGACATACTGGTGGGAAGGGACCCTGGGAGGTTTGCATTCCAAGCCTCCCACTCAAAGTGGTGATATCCACAACACTAGATCAAGTTGCCTGTGGCTTTGTCTAGCAAAGTCTGATGCAACTCCAAAGATGGGGATTCCCAGTCTCCCGTTATCTGGTTCCAGTTTTGCATTACCCTCAAGGTGGATGAATTTTTCCTAAAGTTCAGCCTGACCTTGCTGACCTACAATCTGTGCCCTTATCTCGTTTAGACATCTAGAACTACCAAAAATTGTTTGCTCTTTGAAACTGCCTTTTCTAAGGGGCCTATTAGACCCCTTTTAGCCTCCCCTTTACCAGACAAAGCAAGCCAAAAGTCCTCAACTTGCTCTGTAGCTCATAAGTTCTGGCTCCTTGATCATCTTGGTAGCAGTTTCGCAACATCCTTCTTTAATTGGGTCCCAAAATTGGTCAAAAAGTGCAACAAGTCTAATCCACTGGTTTTACTCCAGAGGATTTATTGACGCCCTGAATTCCGGTATGAGTTCTCAGGCATCACAAATACCACAAAATTTTGAGCTGTTCATGATGTGGAAGCATTCTGTGCATGTGCACATTGATTGTGCATCAGGCAGATACTGCTTAGGGCGTTGTAGGCTAGGATGGTGCTGAAGCACAGTCTCAGCAGATGCCTCTAGAACATCCTGGAGAATGGGAATGGAGCCTGATTAAACAAAATGCATTGGCTGTAGATTACAACTGACATACGTGAGCTGGCTGCATTACTGTGCACTGATGAGCAGAAGTTTTAAGATTGCCTTTTCTTCAAACAGATAGGCAGACCAACAAATTTCTTTCATTCAAGCACTAAATAATATTTTTATAGCAATCCTTTTAAAAGTCTGTAAGTTTTGTACAACTAAGCCTGACTAGCTTCTTAAATGTATAGTTTCTTTATGCTGTTATGTTATAACAAAAAAAATTGTGATCCAGAGTTGTCTTTGGAAGGAATATAATTCTGCTGCAATTTCAAAGAGGACTGAAAATAATTGTTTTAAATTTATGTGTTAATTAGCATTTCTCTATCAGTCATCCTTGAACATCGAAACCTTTGGAGCCCCGAAATGATTTGCTGGAATTTGGACAGATATAGTAAGAACAATAAGGTATTTTCATCATTTGGTCCCAAGGCCAACTTCTTCAGTGCTGCTGAAAATGCAGTTTTCTTGGCACAAATAATGACATTTTCTTTTAACAAAATTAGGACTTTTTGGCATACTCTAGCTGGCAGCTCTGAGAAACTTTACAACATCTGAGGAAAAAAACTGAAATGGGAAAGGAGAACTGAGGCATCTGACACCATGTCTGGCCTTTGCTTATGGGTTTTATTTGGAGGATGCTGACTTCTCCCCCAGCTCTGTTGCACACTCCATGTGCTATTCATACCAAACCCTGTGGTTAAGGCCAGATGTGACCAGGGGCAGCTCTGTACTTTTCCAGCCGCCCACCTGTACATATCCATCTCTCCACCTGCCAAGACATTACTGTGGGATACAAAAACCCAGTCCTGAACTACACCATGTGATTCGTGGGGTCTGGGTAGGTTTGTCATCTCTGTGGCATAAGATTCTTTCCGCATGATGCAAACTGTGCCAGTGTGTATATGTGCACTGCAGATAACTTCTGGGTGGAATCCATTTCAAGTAAAGCTGGAAGTCTGAGAGTTGGCTGGATCCGAAGTTCATTATGTGAGCTCCCTTTCGTAGTCATGGGACAGAAATGGGCACCTTTGGAGGGTGAATCACTGTTTTGCCTGTTGCTCTTGACTGACTCATAAGGAGCGTCACTAGCTCTCTAAGGCTGACGGCTGAACGACATGGCTCAAGTTACAGAATTACAGGATCATCAAGGCTGGAAGAGACCTTCAAGATCCTTTAGTCCAACCATCAACACAGCACCACCATGACCATGACTAAGCCACATCCAGACACCCCTTGGACACTTCCAGAGACCACCCTCCCTCCACCCCACCATCTCCCTGAGGAACTTATTCCAATGCCTAACCACCCTTACAGTGAATATTTTTTTCTAATGTCTAATCTAAACCTGAACCTGGTTTTTTTTGGGGTTTTTTTTCCAATCTTTTAATATCTAATTTGAAGTTAGGTCCACTAGACCTCACTTCTGGGGATTGAATTGAAATAGCATTCTCTTACAATTCTGTCTGGGTAAAAAGTCATGGCTGTTTCTTTGTACAACTTTTCACAAAGTGGTCTGGCTTATTCCTTTATTCTTCCCACATCCAGGCACAGGCTTAGTTTTGACAGGTTAGAGAGTGGAGACAAACAATTGTGGGTAACAATCAATAGAGATTCTTGTTGAGGTCACGATCATAAAACTGTATCACTAGGAAATAAAAACAGAGGAGGTAGACATTAAAATTAATGTCTGTGAAATATGTGCCAAAAATCAATTTATTAGGCAAGTAATGCTGGTTCAGTTTTACTGATAATTTGTTTACATCATGCAGCATTCCTTCATTTACAGTTGTGATATATCACTTATTTCTTTAGGACTATTCCATCAAGTAGAAGACCCATATTAAGTCCTAATGGGACCTCTGGGACACAAAACACTCTCTAAATACTTTGAATTCATTTGCCTTTAAAAGCATAAAATAAATCATGAACTAATCAGACTCTTCATTGAATCTTGCCTGTAAACCATACGTAATTTTTGAGTTCAGTTTCCTTATCATACCAACCTGTTCCAGAAATTCTTTTCTAATTGTACAGATGCAGCAACAAATCAAGCACTGTAAGTGTATTTCTAAAATGCAGTAAAAAGAACAACTTGAGAATGTTAAAACTATAAGCATACATCATGACACCTCTTTTAATACCTGTGTATATTTGCAATAGGAAAAGTCACACAGCTAGAGAATATTAACAAGAGAAGAAAAAAATCCTCATTATCATTCACACATATGGAGAATCAATTTTTCTTTCGACCGATGATGTCACCTTCCTAGAACAAAGTGCTGAGGAGGGCCAAGGAATAATGGAATAACTCATCTTGCAGCCTTTCTAATTTTTCAGTGGTCTGGTTTGTAAGATTTGTAATTGTTTTTACCATAGGTGTAGCTGAAACAGACACAAAAGCTCATTTTAGGAAAGAAAACCACCAAAAATTCTCAGAATTTCACAGATTTCAGGTGGAAGTGTTCAAGCAAATGTGCCTGTCTCAGTTTTCTGTGCAGCAACACTCCCAGGTGAGTGGGTTCCTCTGCACAGGCCCCAGTGAGTCAAGGAGTAGGACTGAGGATGTGGAGGTGTAACACATTGTTCACTGAGGATGTAGCACAACAATATAAAAGGTGTGGGGCCTCGAGAAGGTAACATGATTATTAAAAACCAAATGGCCAGCCCATCCTCCATGTGGTCTGTACTCCTAAACCTACAAGCAAAAACATAAGAAAGTCATGCAACGAAAACTGTGTGTGGCCCAGCAGAATCAGAAAGAAAGCTATGAAAGGGAAAAGACTAGAAGAGATTGACCAAAAGAGGGAACGGAGCACCCATAAAATGTGGCAGTCCAAATGTAAACAGAAAAATAAGAGAGCTACAGAAGAAATAAGTGTGCCTGGAAAAGGGGGATAACAAAAAGCTGAAAAGCGGGAATACAGTCAGGAAACTAAGTAGGAGCACTTGATGGCCAACATGTCAAAAGGACATTTACAGATGATGAAGCCAGAGAAGCAAAGATCAGCAAATTTTTTACATCAGTCTTAACACAGAAGACCATGAGCAGATTCTTTGCAAATAGGTGAGCAGAGCTAGATCAGGTTGAGACGAAGAGAGTGTGCAGCAGTCTAAACAAGAAAACTACATCCTATCAAGTAGTGAGATTGGGATGACATTGATTTGGGAGTGCTGAAGAGCTCCTCTGCACAATTAGGGGACTGTGGGCCAAGGTGTGTGAATTGTCATGATGAACAGCTGCTGTGCTAGAGGCCTTGTGGGTTTTCAGTGGAACTTCTATCCACAAAAGGGCTCCAAAAAAGGCTCAATCAGGCAGTGACTCTGACTTCCAGCCCTGGTAAGGTGGCAAACTCTAATGCAGGACAGGATCGTTGAACACATGGATTAGCATTATCTTTTGGGGAAACTGAACAGAACCTCTGTGAAGAGAGGAACACCCAATGGTGCTCTGGAAGGGTGCTAAAGGGAGCATGTGGATAAAGGGTGTGTTCCTGTTTGGATACAGCAAGTGTGGATTTGCAAAAAGCTTATGACAAAGTTCCACACTTAAGGTTGTGAAAGATGTTATGTTGCTATGGGACTGGAAATTGGTCCTTTTTGGACTGAAAGCTGGTTGAAGGATTGGAAACAAACCATAACTCCTAATGGTAACTTCCCAAATTCTAAATATCAAGATTTTTCAAAACAGAAAGTATTTCTTTACAAGGTAGGAAAAATTTCTTCATGGAAAGGGTTGTCAAGCCTTGGAACAGGCTGCCCAGGGAAGTGGTGGAGTCACCATCCCCAGAGGTGTTTAAAAGATGTGTAGGTGTGGCACTTGGGGACATGGTTTAGTGGCAGTGCGGGGTTAATGGCCAGATGCAATAATCTTGAATGTCTTATCCAACTTAAATGATTTTATGATTCTAAGTGAGTAGTCATTTTTTTATTACTTAGTTGTCCCAGGAGGTTGCAGAGCTGCTTAACCAGAGCAGATTCAAATAGGAATGAAGCAGATTTATAGACAATGGGTTCAAAACAAGTACTAAAGGGGAAAGACAGGTATTTATCCTTTGACATCCCTCATCTAGATTAGGAATTGATAGCAGATGATGGGGAAGTAGGATGGGAAAGGACCATTGAAAGTGGCCAGGTGTCAGTGCTCTTGAAAGAGCTTCTCCTATTGCTGTTATTGTGGTCTTTTTCCCTAGAAAAAGTCAGAATTCTGAAAAAGAAATATAGCTTGTTAAAAATACCTGTGTTTCTAATCTCACCCAAGAACTGAGGGCTATGAGGACAGGAGTTTTTTTTTTAATGAAAGGAGGCATGCCAATCTCATATAAATGAACATAAGCAAAAATGGGGTAAATCTGGGGTAAATCTAACTACGCCTCAGGTACAAGTCTGACACCTGAAGCCCTCAGTGAAAATGGCAATGTAGACCACATGCTGGCATCATAAAACATCAGCTGGGATTACAGGTGGCAGACAGCCAATAGAGTAAAATATCCTTCAGTCATTTGTGTTGAACAAAACTTTTCTCTACCAGGACTTTGTCTTGACAAGAAAATGAAATCCAGCTGAAGGGGACGTTTGACATCCCTTCCTTCCCTGTCTTTGCTTCGTCTCTGCTGTGTCCTGTGAAGCCTGTGCTCTACTCCAGCCTGGTACTCCTCTCACCCCTGGGGCAGATTGCTTCCAGGCAGCTTGTGGGAGTACCTGTGGAGATCAGGCTTGTGAGTGGAAAAGGTATTGTCCAAGTGTAACACAGAGAAATTGCTTTCACCACCTGGAACTCTGCTGCTGGCTGTGAGCCAGCAGCTCCTACCTTAGCAACCTGTTTGACTCCCTCTCCCTCCTTCCATCCTATCCACCTCAATGGGTACTCTTCAAGGCATCATTTGTCTTCATCTGTACAAATCCCAAAGCTGACCTGGCACTCACCTCCCACAAACTTACCTGCTGAGTGTTTGAAATTTCATGGTTGGTACTTGCTTCTGATATTAGGTACATTTGAAAATCCTGCCTTAAAACACATTTTGAAGTTAAAGCTGTTTTTCCGATTTGTTGTTCCCAAAGGATTTCTCCCATTCCAGGTGTTCTCTGATTTCTACTGGAAGAGGGATTAACACCTGGACTAATGGCTGGGTGATGCCCCTTGATGTAATGGTGTTGAGAACCAGATGTTATTTGCACTTTCACTGCTGTATGTATAGCACTAATATATGAAAGCTGTTCACAGAGACGCTTCCCAGTCTTCCCACCTCAGCATGGATTGTGTCATTCAGATCTGCTGGAAACCTCTAACTAGAGGTATTAAGTGATTGTCCTCTAGAGAAAAATGCAGGCACTAGTGGCTTGATCTAAGTGTCTCTGTGTCTATTTCTGAGTGTGAATTGTTGCACATATATGTTTGCTGGGCAATGTAGGGTCAGATGGATTTACAGCAGATAAACACGTGCCTTTGTATATGCTAAATTTATTTATATGTTATAGTTTTTTTTCTTTTAATGTCTTGATCTGAGGGTTATTAAATTGATATTAGAAAACAATACATTGCAAATGTTATCTTTATGGCTCTTTGTCTAGGATGCCTTAATGATGGAGAAGAGAAAGAAAATGTAATGAAGGCATTCTGTCAAAATTAGGTGCTTCGTTGCTATAGACCTCCATTTACTGTTGGGAGACCGGGTAAAAACTCTTAGAAAACCAGTAGGAGCTTAGAAAATGTTGGAAAGTGTTTAGGAGACACTCCTCTTGTCCAGAAGACTCCTAAAATCTTGACAGAACAGAAAACTGTTTGACAGCTCCTATTTTGGAAGTTGAGAGAGCTGGAGGTGGTTCGCTGGATTAGAATGTGCAGCAACAGCATTAATGCAGAGCCTGGCTTATCTTCACAGCAACAGAGGCCATTTGTAAAATCACAGTATCAGCACTGGCATAAAGACAACTTAGAAGAGCTTCAAATATTCTGTGAAAAACTCCCCACCATTGATTCATATTCAAAAGGAGTTGCTCCACTGCAATATAAAGTATATATATATATAGCATATATATATATGATATAAAGGATGGAGTCTGTCTTTGGGATGGAAATTGTGATGAAGAACCTTCTGGGACCATGTCTTCATCTTCACAAGGGTTTTATGAGAGCCTGCTGATTCTTATAGATGCTCCAGAAATGCTAAATGAAGAAGATCTCTGCACCCTGTTTGGTTCTGTATCATTTCGGAGCAGCTCACAGAAACTGAGACTCAGGGGACTATGAGAAGTCCCTGATGGTTCAAACCCTCTTCGTAGATGTCTGGAGGCAGACTCTGACTTTGGGTTGCTGAGATACTTGTGGCAAGTGTGGAGCTGCTCTTGCCAGGCACTGACCATTCTGGAGGGAGTCAGAAATGAGTGGTTGTGGTTACTCCAGCAATGTGGAATAAGCACAGAACTGGTTCCTTTGACAAAATTATTCAAGCGTTTAAACCCACAATCAGACCCTTTTCTGCACTAAGCCAGTGTACCCTACTTTGGGCATCCCCCTCAAAGATCTTACAAGAAGGATCTTATAAGTGCCCCTAAAATAATTGTGCTTTTGCTGGTCCAACATACATGGGGGGAGATTTTGTAAGAGATGGGGGGAAGGACCTGGGGAATCAGGACAGTGAGATGAAAGGGATGTGAATTCTAGGTCCTCCTAAGCTTATGGGAAACTGAATTGAGAACTCTTCTCAAGAGAGATCAGATTGCTGGGCAGTAATCACCTTAGTGGGCCATCCTCCACAGCCAGGGGCCCATGAGAAATCAGCTTGTCATTAGGGCATTTGGCAGAGGGGCAGGTCCCAGGGACATTGGGCAGGTTTTTCTGATCACTCTTTACAGCCTTGCTTGAGGAGAAGGTACTAAAGCATTTCTTGAATCTCATCCTTTATCCTCCTGCATGTCCAGGATGAGTGAGATGAATATTCTGAATCACTTTCACCTGGTCCTTTTCTGACACCAGCAGTAGTAACAATTCTCATGGTACATTCTTCATCATCAAAGTGGTAATTAACCCCAGCTGGAAGAATCACCTCTGAGAGCAGCATGTCCAGGTACGTGCCAAGCCATGGGAAGATCCACATCCACCAGCTTCCCTTACACCTTCCAGTGGTAGAAGTGCTGCCCAAGCGGGCCTTTCTCAGCCCTTCCTCCTCTCCTCTGCCAAGGAGGGGAATGCCACACCTCCCCCCAGCATTGTGTCAACCCCCCTCAAACTGGCCCACACCTCACGTGAACTCCTTTCAATCGGCTGCCCTAGAGGTTTAATAAAGCTAATGACAGTTGTTTGCCCCAGGCCTTCCCTGTAAGTCAGCAAAGAGTGCTCTGATCTTGTAAATCACACTGTAAATTGCCTACATATCTCTCAGATTTTGTTAGTTTATTTGTTTTGGTTTTCCTCTGCAGCTCTCAGCTGGTGCTGGATGAGGGAGATTGGATCAGACCAGCCCAACCATGGATTTCAGCCAGCATGGCAGATCTGGAATAATTTATCTTTTTTCTTTTTTTTTTTTTTTCCAAGTAGAGCAGCAGCAAGTTTGCTTTTGAGCCAGCACCTCACAGTCCCTTGTGACTATCACAGATACAAAAATCATGTGAGGTTGCTTGGTAACACTCAAATGTAAGGACTGTACATGTCCCAAGGACTGCACTGTATTTAATCAAAAGTTACAAATACTATATAAACACACCAAATTCAGAGGAATCTGCTAATAATTCAACAGAGCAAGGGTAATAATGCTGCTCATAAATTTAAAACTCTCTACATGTTAAACAGGAACTGCTGACAACATAGCACTTACCATACAATCTGTAAAAATGGGGAAAAATATGATTCTCTGGCCATTGATAAATCAAAGACATGAAACCTATGGAGTAAACCCAAGAAACAGTGAAGGAAGTCTGTCAGAATCAAAGAAAACAGCATCCAAATTAACCCAGGCAAGACCCAGACTCAAGCTATAGCCACAGATCAAAACATTCCTCTGTACATAAACATCCTGCCATGGGGGCTGATCAACATCTCACATTAGTAATACTATATTCCCTGAGAAGGGCTTTCAAGGCACACATCAGCACAAAAGATGTGAAGTTCAAAGCCAACAATAAGAAAACAATTAGAAACAGAAATCTTCTACTCAAGGACTCCACCAAGAACGGCAAGCTTTTTTATTAGCACAATAATCCCTGCAGTGGCAAAGAAGAGCACTCAGAGAAGTCAGAGAAGAGACAAAATAGTCTGCAAAAATTAGAATAACAATATGCTAGTGTACAGTATTTTATATGTTCATAGTGGGAAACAAACTTCTACTTCAGGAGCTCCTTTTCTCTGCCCATGTTTCCTTTGTTTCCTAGATTTCTGCTGCAGCTGTTAGAGAAAATATCCCATCGTAACTGCAATGGTGCTAATCACAAATTGTTAAAATAAACATTGTCTTTAAAATAAAACAATACAGCGGCTGTGCTGCTGGATCATGTTCATCCCTCTTTCTGTTTTCTGACAACTGCTCCAAGTAAAGGGCTTTACCTGCCCCATCCAAGATTTTCAACCATTACTGCTGTTGCTCCAGTTACTTCAGGCAACTCTGGAATTAGCTTGTCTTTTCCAATATTTACTCTTCCTGTGATTTTTTTTTTTTGTTTCCTTGGAAAATGTAATCTCAGGGAATTGACACTGAAGAACAACCAAAGACAGATGTTTGCTCAGAGGTTTCCTCTGCAGTAATACAGTCCAAGGAGAACCATGAGGCCACTGAGGACAGCTTAACCACAGGTGAGACTTCCCTTCCAGGGAGGTACCCAGAGACCGGTTGCAGTGGGACAGGTTTACCCCATCTAAGCAGCGGCCTTGAGAGCCCATCTTCTTGTGCTTTTGTTGAAGTGCAGCATCCACAGCACTTTGTTTAGTTAGGGAAGGCAATTAAATGGGAAGGTTTATTTGGGGATGATCAATCATCCCAAAATTCTGTGTCTTTCCTATCAGCACTTGGGTGTGCTGTGTCATATAAACGTTGGAGAACTTTGGCTAAGATACAAGAGCAGATTTTTGCTGTTCAAAACTATTTCTTCAGAAATACTGAACAAGAGGAAACCGAGTAGTGGAGGAGGTATCTATACCAGAGGAGTGAGTCCCCATGGTGATTTCCCTGGGTGACCGCTGTCCCATCGCTGATGGCCAGTGTACCTGTCACTCCTCTCCTGTGCTCAACAGCCTGAGAGGGAAGGAAAGAATGAGTGTGGGAGGACTACACTGCCCTTCATTTCACACCATAATTTTTTTTCTTAATTTCATTTGAGAAAACATAAATCTCCCTGGAGTGAGCTGTCAGTGAGCTTGTTTGGGGAGGGGGTTATAGAGAGATTGCCTTGGGCTAAAATCAACTTCCCCTCCTTATTTGCTCAAATCTTTGGCAGCCCCTGGGAACATGAACCAAGCAACTTTGTGCCTTATTTAAAACAAGTTATATAGAACAAAAAGAACAAGTTTAAAAAGTGATAGGAGTGGTGATGTGTTCCAGACCTGGTCCTGAGCAGCAGGTGGTTAATGGGAACCTTCCAAGGAGCTGTGCTCAGAAAGGTGCCCCAGGGATGGTCTCTGCAGCCGTATCTGTTAGCAAGAATTTCTCCAGCAATTCTCTGAGGTTGTGAAATAAATATAGGCTGCCATAAAATAGATGGTGCTTGTATTTAGTTATCACTGTGCTCAGAAAGAGCTTGCACAGTGTCAAGAGGGCCATAGGGTGAACAAAGAAAGTGAAATGTAACCTGAAGAATATTATGCAGCTATGAATTTCGATTGATTAAATGGATGAGGAGAGGAAAAAAAAAATCAATGCAGGTTTTCCACTCTGGGATATGACTGTGAATACTTTACTCTTAAATCCTCCAAAGGCACATGCCAAACAAATTCCCATATGGGCGTTTTCATTTTTCACTGACTGCCCTCAAAACAAAGCCCACTCAATGAACTCCATCACAATGCAAGATTTTTCCAGGCACCCTAGCTCCCAAAAAATCAGCCTGCTATAATTTCCAAGTACAAAGCACAGATATCAGTTCTGGTTGCAGGTTCTGGGTTTGCTCCCAGGGTGGCGATGGTTGAGATGGTGGTTTCTGCATAGAAATTGGGTGCCTCACTCAGTCTTCTGTGAAATAATGACCTGTGAAAGGAACAGTGAATTTGGGCAGTTGTGAATGAAGTGTGTTTAGATAATAGTGCTAACCAACATGATCCCCCCCTATGACACAAATGTTTAGACAAACTCTGGTCTGTTAAAGGGTATTTCTGCTAAGAGGACAAAATTATCCCACTAAGAGGTTTTACTGTTGAATCATTCTGTTTACTTGTAGAGACTAATGAAGCTTTGTTTCTCAAACAGGGAGAAATCAAATAGCAATTAGCCATTACTTTCATTTCCTCTCAGTTTCAAGTGTCTGTCAGTCATCTCTTAGCCCCTCATCTCTAGAGGTCTCCCTTTCAGCTTGTTCTGGGCTCGACAACTTTCCACCTGTTTTTCACACTGAAATAAACCTTCAGGGAAAATGGCCAGTGACACTTCTTCGTTCACATGTCATTTTGGTTTAGAGAGTTGTGCCACAGAAGCCACTGTTATTTCAGCTATTTGAGTTCACAGTGGAGCGTAGCTGTTCCTTGACATGTTTGTGTGTGGACATCAGCAGTTTGTAGCCCATCCATAACACTAATTCACTAGAAATGGCGGGATAACTATAATGAATAAACTTTGTCATCAGCCAAGGTGGCTGTGCAAGGACATTAACCCAGAAGAAGAATGGTAGCAATCCCAGAAGTCAAATACTGCATCACAAATGACAGCATTGCTTGAGTAAGTAAAACCAGTGAAATATTTAGAAAGTCTCCTCAAGATGAGCCCAATTCCAAGCCCCACTACCCATAGCCTTCTGAACCATAGGTTTCAAGTGGAACGAAGAGTTGAGTGTTACAGATGGTACTCATTTTTTTTCATACCATTGTATAAACTAAATTTTTAAAAATGAGACAGTGCTGATTTTGTTGGTTTCTACCTTAGAACTTTGTCCAAATACAGTAATTTTAAAAGTTGCTTTCATTATTCTGTAATAATTTTGCCACTGACATTTACTTCTCTTCCAATCTATGTTGGGATTATGGTAGACAATAAAATTAAAATGTCAGCCTTCTTTTTCACTGTGCCCTGTCTTTTTTATTAAAGAGAAATTAAACTCTGTAAGGAAACACATATTCTTCTAACAACCATCTTTAGATACTGTGTCTTATTCAGTGTTTTGGTTGGAATAACAAATTATTTAGAAAAGGCCCAATCTGTTTGGGTGTTGTGGGGTTTTAATTGAACACCTTGGATAAACTGCTATGAATCACAGTGCTACTGCCACTGCAAGGGAAAGCAGCAGATCTTGCAGCCAGGAGAGCATCGTGTGAGACATACTGCCTGGGCCTGGTGACATGCTCTGTGGCTCGTGGGGAGCCACTGCAGACTGCCTCGGGCTCTAGCACTTTATTTTGTCTGCAGCAGATGAAATGTAAAATTCCCTTTTGCAAGGAAGCCCCTAAAACTCAGGTCTGGTTTATCCATTNGTTTTAAGTTCATATTATTTTCTTTTACCTTTAATTCTGTTAGTAATAAACCTGTTTATATTCTTTAAAGTGTTGAGCCTGCTTTTTGCCCACTCCTAACTTCTTACCTCACAGAGAGTAAAGTCAGCGAATGAAACTGTTACACTTAATTAGTGTTTCTGCCTAGTTTCAAAATTAAAACCCACGTCACACTGCAAGGGAAAGCAGCAGATCTTGCAGCCAGGAGAGCATCGTGTGAGACATACTGCCTGGGCCTGGTGACATGCTCTGTGGCTCGTGGGGAGCCACTGCAGACTGCCTCGGGCTCTAGCACTTTATTTTGTCTGCAGCAGATGAAATGTAAAATTCCCTTTTGCAAGGAAGCCCCTAAAACTCAGGTCTGGTTTATCCATTTGATGTTAAGCTGCTCTGAAGGGTAGTGCCTCATTGCTATGTGGAGCAGAGGAGGTCAGTGTGAAGGTCGTGCCTGGTTTGCAAGGCTGTGTGATGGGTTCACTGGGACCCACCAGCGACAGAGGCTCACAGTTGTGTCACACACGTCGGCATGACGTGTAACAAGGGCACAGCCATCTCTGTAGGAGTGCTGACTGCTGGGCCAGCCATGTTCACATACAGCTGGAAATTTAAAAGCAGATCATGCCCAAGGCAAGGTTCATCCCTGCAACAGAAGAGCAGCAGAAAATGCCTTGAATTTTCAATAAACAAAGATGAAGCTGTTGACCAGAAAAGCTTGTAGTGAGCAGGCCTTCTCCAAACCTTCAGAGCTTGCACCTTTTCCACGTTCCCACCGAGCTTCTCACAAATGCAGGTATCTGTGCCCATGTGTATGCCTGTGCAGCAGGCAGGAGAACATGCTAGAGACTATGTTTGGAGCAGTGCCATAAATATTCATGAAGGAATGCTAAATTAGAGGATAGTAGAGGCCTGGTAAATGGAGACAGGAGAATACCACTTGGGAGAAGATGTACAATTGAAAACAGAGCTTTTCACATGAAGACAGAATGGTTTGGAGACAAAAGCATGAAGATGAGAGGGAGTTGGAAGACGTGAGAGTGTGAGTCTGCCATGGGAAATAATGGGGAGCTGGGGAAGGGCATGCCTGGCTATACATCTCCTAGGAAATGAAATGGGATAGGGAACATCCCTGAGCACAGCAATTTGCCTGTCTGTATTAGCCCTAGCTATTTATCAAGAGTAGTTTTCAAATGGCCACAGTTTTGGAGGCTAAGAGATCTACCTTTAGGTCACTCTGGGTCAGCTGGCCTTGCCTTAATTGTCCAGTACAGAGACAATCCTTTTGTGTATGTTTTTTTAGATCATGTGCCATCTCAAGAGGTCCTGAGCGTGACTGAAGTGCCTGCAGAGTCATAAAGGGTTGTCCTGCTTCATTAGACAGGCAATGTGGAGTCAAGGCACATTGCTCACGTGATGTGGGTTGGGTTCTCTTTGTAACATGAAGCCAGGTCTCAGGAAGCAGGGAACAAAGCCCTAGCCAGAGCACACACAGCAATTCTGTTCCTTGGTGCCTTTGCAGATTGTTGCTTGGTGTGTGAGCACAATAGATGTTTCACCAAAATTATGCCGCAGTGGCTCAGGATTTGTCCAAAGAAGTCCTGCTCCAAAGGACTTAGATTTTTCTGTTTAGATTAGGTTGAAGAAGTCAAGTCAGAAAACAGAGGGACGAAGGCTGCAGGAGAATGAATGAGATAATTGAAGTCCAACATAAAGGTTTGTTCAGAGAGATGCGAGGAGCTGCAAAAGAGCCCAGAGCCATCAAAGCATACACAGAGGAAACATCAAATATGCTGAAGGCTCACCAAGGTGAGAATAAGAATGTGAAGCTCACTGGAGATCCTGGACACGGGCAGCCTCAAGCGTGCCATGTTGGCAAACATTCCTTCCTTCCATCCATCCCTGCAAACACGTACAAACTGGAACATGGCAGGTTTAAGGCAAGCAGATGGTCTGCAAGCAGAAAGAGATGCTTAAGCTGCCTGGCCCAGAGGTATCACCACACATTTATTCAGACCAGGGTCTATTTTGGGCTTGGCCCCCTTCTTGGCACCGTCCTGAGCTACTCCTGTGACTCTGCCAAACTGTGAGCTGAGTCTCCTGTCTTTGACAGAACTGGCACATGTTGTTCTTCATTCACAATCTGTTTTTTAGAGTCATTTTTACAGCAAATAGCCAAAGGAAGCAACATTTTATTGCATAACAAGACAACTCAGAAATAGTGAAATGGAGGTGAGAAATACGTTATCAGGAATTAAATTAATCATTAAAAAAAGAGGTTTGAGAGCAGATTAGTTCATGCCTTTGTGCTATTTTTATGACTCTTACTATTGCATTGTCAGGTGCTGGCATAGCACTGTGTCTGGAGCTTCAGCCTGTGGTGCTGACTGCAAAATAAGCACTCACTTTGGAATGCTTTTCTCATTTTGTAAATCATCTTTCCCTAAAGAAAATCAATGAACAAGTGACCCAGACGGTCAGGTTCACTCACTCCAACGGTGCTGCGAAGCCTGGGACGCCAAGGGCTGGCTGTGCCTGGTGCTTGCTGCTCCCACCATGCATTTGAACACTGATTAAATGGAGCAGGAACAAACCCACCTGCCCCGAGCTCCAAGCAAGGTGTGCAGGTGCAGGCTCCTCTCTTGGAAAGGTATGTGCCGTGCTGCCAGGTTTGAACAAGCCACAGCTGCTGAGGCCTGTATTTCCAGCATTGAACTCTCCAGCAGCCGGGCCTGAAACACAAATATTGCTCCCATGTTCCTCTTCTTTAACATGTGCCATCAGCATTCCCCAAAGTGGTTCCATATCTCCTGTCAGTCTGCATTGCTCCCAAACCTCCAGATGTTCCTCTGGTGCCTCCTCACAGTGGCAGCTTCTCCTACAGGAGCAGCCATGGAGCAGACAGGTTGTCCTCTGAGCCCAGGGGCTGTGTCTGTTCTGGCACATGGGGCATGCCCAGTGCTGGCTCTGAGCTGTGTCCAGCGGCAGGTTAGGGTCAGTTAGCTGTTCTGCTCCAAAATGATGCTGGGATTGTGCTAATGACTTGATGGGGTGGAAATCCTGAGCATGTTCCCAGGCACTCAGACACAAACCAGGCTGTCTAGCCAAGTGAAAGTGGTGACTGTGTAATGTCCTCCCAAAGGGTCGGGGTAACTGGCCCCTCTGAACTTCTGTAGGGCTCAGACTCTATGTCTCTCAGAGAAGACTAGCCCCAGGTTCCCCAGTCTTGGCCATCCTGAAGTTTTCATTCATCAAGAAACTCAAGGTTTACTCAACGAATGTAGGAACAGGCAGAGGGAGAGAGAACTTCGACACCCTGCAGGTTGTTCCTACCTACAGACCTTGTTTTGCAAAGAGGAAAGTGCTGGCATGGTGAAGGGAATCCTTTTTTTTGGGAGGTTGTGTGAATGGATGGATGGATAGATGGATGGATCAATGAATAGATGATGAGCAGGACAAAGACAAACTGAAAAGAACAGTTAGAAAATATCTAAAACTTGTGAATACAAACATAAAAGAAAGGTAAGGATAAGAAAAATACTGTTTTCCTAGGACCATCTTTTCATTTAGCCACACCTTTTCACTGTAAGGATCCTGCTTGATAACCCTGTTCTAACCACAGACCCAAGGTAATTTCTATCTAAGAACATGTAAACCAGGATTAAACAAAAGGAACTGCCCTTAAAGTAATGAGAGACATTTCACATATAACAGCAATTATTTTTAGCCTAAAACTTGTGTTTCCCACCCTTACCTGCCCTTAAATCTTGTTCTTCATGCAGATGTTGTAAACAGGCCACTATAAACACACATGAAGAGAACCAAAATTAAGGGCACACTTTCACCTTCACATGTTTTGTGGGGAAGACTAATATAAAGTGCAATGAGTCCTTTGCACTGTGCACTGCACAGGTCGGACATAACATGCTTTGTTACAAACTGACCTTGGCTAGACTGTAACTTTTTTAGAAGGTTTCAAACCTCAATGAACTGAAGAATTGCAAAGACAGCTGGAGAAATTTTAGCCTCTAATTTCTCCGAGAAGTTTCTCTGCTAGAAATTCTCATTTTTCCCCAGGGATAGGATGATGTATGTGAGAATTCGTGTGACATATGTTCTAGTTCATTAAGAGAGTAATAAAACTTAAATCTTTCTGCAGTCATAAAAAACTATTTCTCACCTGAGTCACCACTATAGAAGTTTGTGAATGTTTCCATCGGAATTGTACTTGAAGTATAAAATGTTATTAAATCAAAATAATTTTCAACCACATTTGACATGTGCACACCAAAACATCAGCCTTACTATGTTACAAATTTCATCCATATATTTTCTTTACCTCTCTTTTTTCTCTTTTTATTTCTATTATTAATTAATAAAACCCACAAAATCTAAGACTGTAGAAACAAAATGTTTCAATTTCTTAGGGCATTGCTTTTCCCACAGCAGAAGGAATACACATTCCTTGTCTCCTGTCTCATGGCTCTCAGCTTTGAGTGGCCAGGTTGGGTTTACTTGTTGTTGCAAAGAATCATGTCCCAGCCTTCTCTCATTTCTACTGCTCATGTAAGTAGTTTGACTGGGGATAGCAGGACTGTTCCAATAGAAAACTCCCCCATCTGATAGAGCAGGTATCAGCTTCCATGCTGGCAATGGGTCTGGATGCAATAGCGGGCAGTCAGCTGCTACTCCTGTGCCAGCTGTAGTTCTTTGCATAGCAGCAACATGTCAGGGCAGAAGTAGGACCAGATGCCTACAGGTCAAGCCCAGAGCATATGCTTTTTTTTTTAAGGTCAAACCCTGGATGGTTTTTCTCCTTGCTCTAGCCTACAGGACCACATCCACCTCTTCCAGTGCACCCAAGCACGCTGCACTCCCATCCTGTAGATTGGTCTACAGAGATATCAGGACTGGCATTACTGATTGGATGTCCAGGGCAGAGCTCCTGTGCCTTAGTGTTGTGCACTGAGGTGCTGTGTTTGGAAAAGACTGGAATGTGAGGAAAAAGAAGGCGTTGGCTGAACATCCCTCTAATCATTCACAAGCCTGCCTGGCAAGAAACACTGACAGCCTAATAAAACCAGAGATTACTCTACATCTCTCTATACGCACAAGAGACAGCAAGAAGATCCAGGATGTATTTTGTCTCACAAAAAGTGAAGATCTTACATTTTGTCTTTTGTTCTGGGAGATGCTAATCCTGTCTCTGCCTTGGTCCTGAAGTAGTAAAGGTTTAGCTGATGCTTAGGATCAGTCAGGTCCTCTTTTAAACCCCAGGCGGGGGTTGCTGTTCTCACACCCCTGCATCCTCTAATGAATTTCTCTGTTGTTATGAACAAGCTTCACCAATGCCATCGTGCTGGGTCTTAGCATGTGTCTGGGCATGCAGTGTAGCTGCCACAGTGAAGCTGAACAAGCAGTTTGGCAGAGGAACAGGATCCTTAGGACTGTGCGCAACAGGCATCCCTGAAAGAATGGGAATGAACCTCACACTGGGGGAGTGGGAAAGTATTCGACTGCTGGGAAACTAGCTGAATTTAACAAATGAAAATTGTTTCTTCGTTTGGATAGCACAGGCTGCCAGCTTTTCTCAGTAGCTGCCTGACAATCAAGTCCTGCACCCGATATCTGGCAGGCCAAATGTTTTCCAGTTTCTTGATTTTCACCGCGGCCTTTAACTGTGCTCGTTAGAGCCATCACTGGTTTCTCTGGCTTCTGCCTGGTGTTCGCCTCTGACTTGAGAGGTGGATGTTATTTCCAAACTACTGCCACAGACAGCTGATGAAAGCTGAGCCTCTCTCAGACAAGCATCACTAATAGCTTCCATTTCTTACAGGTGCTTCTTTCTTCCGTTTCCTATTGTAGGAGGTCCTTACCTCTTGCATCAACTGCAGAATCTTCTCTCAAGTTGTCTTAAATGTCTCAGTACTCCTGAACTGTGCTCAAGTTCAAAACTTGCACTGAAGAAGTTCATGCAGATTGATGCTTTTGGACAATATGTCAAAAGCATAAACCCATGGTTTTTCCGACATCTTTTCCATGCATTCTCCTTCAGTGTAGTGCTTCAACCGTCTCCTCACACAATCTGCTGTAGAGTAACATTGGAATGGAAACTTGTGTAACATCTTTTCTAACACAGAAAAAAGCAACTTGCTTACATTGGTACTTGACATATCAATGTGCATGTCATCTATAGGAAATGTCAATAGTTGGTATGAGTGATTTCATCAGAGGGAATTAAATTAAAGTGAACAAATGTAATTGTAGCTAATTTCCATTCTCTGGAAGAACATGCTATTGAAAGTTGTTATAGATGAAAAAATATCTTAAACAATGAACACTAACAGGCAGCAGATCATTGGGTATGTATGTGTGAGCAAGTGACTGTCCAAAAATGAACTTTTGAGTATTGAAGCAGAAACTTATTACTTGCAAGCTGTGATTGGGATGATCTGTTTGCAAACTTTGGTAACACAAGAGTTGAAGCAAAGCAGCACGACCTGGATGTTCCAGTTAATAAAGAGTCCTGAGACAGAGCTACCAGGTAGGAGGCTGATCACATGCAGGATTTCTGCACATGGATGTTTAGTTGGGAAAACTGGGGGCTTGGGGCTCTGGAGAGAAGAGCTGGCCCCAAAATAGAAGGGTCCCTGTCAAGACGTGATCTTGGAAAGAGGAACATTAGAGGGAGGCTCCTGTAAGTGGGGGAAGATCCTGGAGATCAGGAAGCTGTGTGGAGATGAGTGCCAGGGTGCCCGGGTCCTTGGTCACTGATGCCCAAGGCCGGTGGCAGTGGCACAGCAGGACCTGACCTGGCTTTCTGCCGAGCATCCCAGGGCAGCTACAACACAAAGACCTGGGGAGAAGAAGGGAAATGCATGCAGGATATAATGACAGAAGGCAAGAGCTTGAAATTAGGCTCTTAAATAAACCCCAGTACCCAGATCCACCACGTGCTGTTATTTACTATGTCTCACTTCTGACAAAGTTGTAATTAAACCTTGAGTAGAGCAGAGAGGAATCCATTGATGAGTAATGCAAGGAGGTTTTATTTAAACAGGCATCTGTGGAACAGAAAGGGAAGAATGTCTGACTGGACATTTTCTTTTATAAATAAATTTTGGGTTTGGGTTTTTTTCTTTGAAATGGGAAGCGGTTGGCTCAACAGCTGCCAGTTATTTGACTGTACAAGATTTGCAATGATGATATGATGAGCATATTTGGAATAAGTTTTTGCTATACTATTAAAAATATGCTGGCAGGGGAAGAGACATTTAAAACTACTTTTTAAAAGTGTACAGATTTTGTTTTCTACATCTGAAAGAATTCTTATCCCAAAAGAGTACTGTCAGAATATGAAGCAAATGGTGTAGCAGGAAAATAAAGGCAAGGCAAAACCCAATAAACCTGTGTCAAACAAAATGTAGGTGTGTGAAATGCAGTTTCCTTCTGACAGGTGAGAGAAAGCAAGCTGCTCCCACAAAAGCAGCACTCCTCCTTTTTTCTGACCAGCTTTACAGTCAAAGTGTGTCTAGAGTTTGAAAAAGATTATAACTTATTATTTTTGCATGAAGAAGACTTGGGAAGACTATGTAAGAAGATATGTAAGCCATGTAAGAAGATTTCCCATGCCTCGGAAAACTCAGAAGTGTGGAAAAGGACGTGACTGGGGTAGCTAATCACAGCAAGGAGGAAGGATACTGTCAATGACACAGTCATGGCTGGCATGATGAATGGCACTTGTATTTCCCAGGCAAGCACATTTCTTAACTAAACGCTCCAGAATATCATTCCCAAAGTGGATTGATAGAGCTGTACATACAGTAAAACAAAGGTGTTGGGGAAAAGACCTGAACATCCATGGAGGGTACACCCAGGGCACACCCTGGCACGGTACTAACCTGTGACACTACAACTGTCCCCAGCAATGCTTGGTGGCTTCTGATAAGCACGTGGTATATGCTCATCCAGCACTCCCTGAGAAGGATCTCAGCTAGAAGATGTCAGAGTGGGGAGATGGAGGGTTGGACACACAAGTACAAGACCATCAACCCACCCAGCTCACACTGGCTCTTCCACCTGGAGCTGTCAGGAGGCACTGGGAAAGGTTCACTACAGTTTGTGATAAAGAAACATGAAGAAGTTCTCCGAGCTTCTGCCAATATTTGCGTGTGCTGGATTACAGCATCTGGACAAACTCCCATCGCCTCAGCAGCAGCGAGCACAGCATCACTGTATTTTGGGAGGTGTCTGCAGAGGGATGCTGTCATGACCTGCTGTGTCACGCCACTGATGCCTTTGGTCTCTGAAGCGTACTGAAGGGTGTCTGGGGCAAGTGTGCAGGGAGGCTTGTACAGCCTGGGTCAAATCTGAGTAATGTACAATTGTTTACAGCTTCTGGTCCAAGCCCTCCTTTTGCTGTAGTTGAGAAGACAGATAGTGAAATAGTTCCTTTCAAGTTATTATCACCCTGTTAAACTATCCTGATTATGGCTTTTTTTCCATTGCTCTCTTTTATACAGAGGGTTTGTGCTTAGAAGCATTTTTGCTGTTGATCACAGGGTTTACGAAGAAGGGTTACCCAAAATAAAGGCCTTGTTGCTGGCTTTATGTGTGACTTAGTCTTATAATTCCTGTTTTCAGTTGGTGAGACTCATCCATTCTCCACATGCTGGAAGCCCTGAGATACCCCTGGAAAACTCCAGTGTGATGAGCTTAGGAATTTTTCCATTTCGGTTGATAGCATCTCTTCTCTCCTCCTCCATCATTTCTCACGGCAAGGCTTATGTCAGACACAGCACTGCTTCTCAAATAACCTCATAGAAGGAGGTGAGCTGTCATTTATTTTTCATTCTTGCTCAAATAACTCATAGAATCTGAATGACTAATTTACCCTGTGCTTGGAAAAGGACAGGAAATATCAGGGGAGTGCAAATAAGCAGAGAGATTTTGCTAAGTCCACCTTCATGTTGTAGGCTAGACTTCTCCCCTTATATTAATGTCCTAGACCCCCTTCTCTCACTCCCTACGCCTGGTGTTCCCAGCCTTAAACTGTTTTGGCACAGCTGTGTGCCAGAACAAGGCCTGTGTGTTGTGCTTCACCTTAAAACACTGTATGCTACCAAGATGGTGCACAGGCTCTGTACCAGCTCTCTGGTTTCCCCTGTGCAGGGGAGCCCTGGTGCAGCTGCCAAACTCTCAGGGACTTGGGAAATGCACATTGCTCACATGGGGGAGATCCAGCAAATCTGCTGCTACTCATAGATGCTTTAATAAGCTGGATAAATGGCTGATTAAAGCCTTGCCCAGCCCTGCTGGAGGCTGAGCTTGTTACTCTGCTCGGATGGTGCCTTGGCTGAAACAAAGCACCTCCTGCAGCTCCGCAGGAAACCCCAGCGTGATCTGCCCTGTGAAGGTGTCACGTCCTGAAATGTCAGCAGGGAAACGAGCAATGATTTTTCTGGCACTACAAAGATGGTTCTGCATGTACTGCCTCGTATCACAGCAGGACTGGGCAGATGATAGACAGGGCTGGTGGGAAAAGCTATTTTCTCCTGAAGCTCACAAGGCCAGAGAATGCTCCTGTCACTCCAGCCAGCTTGGTTGTGCCAGCTCCTCAGATAAAAATCAGCTTCTTGACTGTGGGCTTTGAATAGCTCTTAAAAGGCATCACAAGATGTAAGAAGATCAAGGTGCTTCATAGCTTTCACTTGCTTGGAAAGTTTTTGGAGCAGGGAATTTTCTCTCTCCCTTAAGTTGTCCAGCATCTATTGTGATATAAATCTTCCTAGCAAGCAAATACATGGAGTATCCTTTTTGGCAGGGCTGCTCAATCCCTTCATCCCCCATCCATCCAACCAGGGGCTGCCCTGAGCCAGGTGCAGCACTTTGAACTCGGCCTTGTTAAATCTCACAAGGTTCTCATGGACCCACTTCTTGCGCTTGTCCAGGTCCCTCTGGATGGCATCCCGTCACACACCCTTCAGGTGTGTCAGCCATGCCACTCAGCTTGGTGTTATCTGAAAACTTGCTTGACCCCACTGTCTATGTCATTGATGAAGACATTAAGCAATCTGGTTCCAATACAGACCCCTGAGGGACACCACTTGTCCCCGATCTTCATCTGGAAATGGAGCTGTTGACCACGACCCTCTGGAAATGACCACACAACCAATTTGTAATGTGGTAACAAAGTGAGGGTTTTCTGGAGGCTGTTCCCATGACCCATGGCTGATGACTTGGGGCTAGCCCAGAAGTGGACATGCTCTCCACTGTCTCTGAGGATGCCACGGGTGAGAGGCGATGGACAGGATACATTTTACAGGCTCAGAGGTTCATCCTTTACAGGGAGACTCTGGCTGTGGGAGATACTTGCATGTGTATGTTTTAATTACAGCTGGTAATGCCTCCCGCTGACAAGTCACGTTTGTGGCCAGCACATTGGGGGCAATCCCAGTTCTAACACTTCAGAGAAGTTTCTACCAGGATCTAGTTCTGCTTTAATACCCAAAAGGGTAAATTTGGGGATTTTTAATAGTGAAACAAAATACGTTTCATATTTACACATGCAGGTGCAGTTCTCTCAAGGTTTAAAACATTTCTAAACTGGGAGAGAAAGGTGGTGCCTGAAGTGACAGCTTTGTGAGTGTGAAAACTGTGGCTACAAAGATTGCTGGAGGTGGACTGAGAGTCTGAGCATAGTCTAGCTGCTCCTTAAGAAAATCAGTGGATGCTCCTTCCCAGAAAGACAGCAAGTAAATTCATGACAGATGACTTTTCCCCTAGGACAGGTCTTCCCTTGGCAAAGCAGAGTGAATTAGAAACAAAATCCCAACATAACATCCACCCTGCCCCTGTGGTGTGTGGCTGATTGTACTGTAGCAGATGTCTCTGATGCCCTCTAAGAGCACAAGGACATGCTTATTTTCAGCAAAGCTGAGTCCTTAGTCAGAAAAAGAGAGCCCAACACAGTGGCTATGGGCTTCACGAGATGGACAGAGCCAGAAACAGACTGGAAAAAGGCAGACATCACCCCCATCTTCAGGAAGGGCAGGGAGGAGGCTGCAGGCTGGTCAGCCTTGCTACAGCTCCTGGGAAGATAATGGAACAAATCCTCCCGGAAGCCGTAATTATCATCTGAAGGAAAAGAAGGTGATGGGGATCCAGCCCCATTGGACTTACCAAGAGCAAACTGTGTCTGGCCAAACTGGTTGCTTTCTATGGTGAAAGCTGTGTGGTCAACAGGGATTTGCTGAATGTTTCAAACAGATCTCAACAGCCTGGAGACATGGAGTGGCAGGGCCTTCATAAAATCCAGTAGAGAGGAATAAAAAGTAGCTGGAAGGAAATAACTCTCTATCACAGTGCAGGCTAGGGGTGTGCTGGCTGCAAAGCAACTTTGCAGAGGAGGACCTGTGGATCCTGGGGCCAAAAAATTAAACATGTGCCAGCACTGTGTCTTTGCAGCAATTAAGTCCAACAGCATCCTGGGTTGAATTAGGCAAAGTGTTGTCAGCAGGTCAAGAGAGGTGATCCTTCCCCTCTACTCAGCGTTGGTGTGACACTGATCTAGAGTGCTGGATCCATTTCTGGGCTCCTCAGTACAAGTGAGACATGGACACACGTGAGTGAGTCCAGAAGGGGCTGTGAGGAGAGGCTGGGGGAGCTGGGCTTGTTCAGCCCCCGGAAGAGAAGCTCGAGGAGGACCTAGCTGTATTATTAGTTACCTAATGGGAGTTGCAGAAAAGATGGAGCTGGACTTTTCTTGAAGGTGAGCAGAGAAAGGCAAGAGCCAATGGAGACAAGAAGCAAAACAGGTAATTTTTCCTGCATAAGGAGAAAATCTTCTGAATAAGGATAAAGATCAGAACAAAGTCTGAGAGAAGCAGCGAGATCTCCATCCTTGGGAAGGTTCAAAACTCATCTGGGTAACCTACTGTAACCTTCCTTTGAGTGGGTGGTGGTGAAACAAGAGTTCTTCCAGCAAAGAGGAAAAAAAGCTTCAAGATTTTGACAGGAAGATACTATGCAAAATGGTTCCTATAGTTCATCAGTTGGAGTGCTGATAATTTCACTGGTAATATTGCCTGTCTCCATCTTCTCAGCAGTGTAGAAATTGTTAGGGGTTTGTTGGGCTTCCCTTGGCAAATGCTGTCACCAGAAAGCAGAGTATAATACTCTGACTATGGACCTGTCAATCCTGCTTTGTTTTTAAGACAATTCACATTTCTTGAAAATTTGAAATTTGCTTTATTTGCTTTTCTTTATTTGCTTTTCTCTCCCCATCTAAGTGGGGTGACAGAGGCTCCTGTGGAGTTGTACATGGTGTCTGTTGTCACTAATGGACAAAAAAGAAGTAACACAATAGGAAGGACTATTTCTGCTTTGTATTTGGCTCGGTCTCTTTTTACCTCAGCAGCTGGGATAACTAACTTGTGAAGGAAAGATACATGCACTCAGTCCATTGGCTTCACACGTGTCTGACACAACCAGATTGCCAGATTTGCCCTTGAATTCAAAGAGTGACTTTGAAAACAGACTTTGGAAACATGGATCTAGCTCTGGTACAGCTTGAAAAATCCCGTACTGCAGGGACATTTTATCCTGATGTCAAGCCTGCTTAACACCAGCACGAGAGTGTGAGTGCAACCACAAAGCCTGTTCTCACACTGGGGGTGCGCACCCGGAACGTGCCGGGGAGCCGGGGAGCAGCCCTCCTTCTCTGCAACCCTCCCTCTCTGCTGCTGCAGCAACCCTTCTGCACTGCTGGGGCCCGTGCCAGCGCGCTCTCAGCTGTCACCGCCCTACCTCCTGCCCTCAGCTCCAAAACTAAATTGACAAATCACCAAAACTAAACATACGCAGCCTGACTTGCAAAATGGAAATAATTAAGTATCTGGATGAAGGAGTGCATTAACTCTGTGATGTGCAGAAGTGTCTAAAAGTCTGTCTGCTGCAGATGTGAATTTCCTGGGGACCTTCATGCTGAGTGCTGTGGTGAAAGGCTCTAATCCATCAGGCTGAACAGCAGCTTGAGCATGGCTGGACTCTGGACCACCAGGTAACCCAATGCATGCTTTTATTGAGCAACAGCTGAACACAGTCTCAGTTTCTTATTGCACCCTGGCCAAAGCAGAAAGGACAATCAACTTTCAAAAAAGGTGAATTTCCCAAAGCTGAAAATATTTATGAGAAAAATTGACTGTAAGGAAAAGTGACACAGACAAATGTGAGCAATATTTGGAAGTTAAAACCACATTAACATGTAGTAAAAAAACCCATGTTACCGTGTGATCCTAAAACCATTATGCCACAAACACATTAGGAACCTATAGAAGTAGGTTTAAAAACCCATGTGGTGTATAAAGGAGGGGAAAGAGAATAAACACTGAAGGATGGAAGTTGATCTGCCTAATTTAGACACCTGACTGTTGGCAAATAACAGTAAAGCATCCCTTGAATCAACCTGTTTCTAACTGCTGACTGGGGGAGACACATAGGAACCTTCTTCAAGAGGGTTTGTCCATTCACAGCAAATTAGGGGCCCCAGCTGGGCACCCAGCTGGCTCTCACAACTGGAAAAACATTCAATGGTTAAGTAGGGAGGTTATGGAAGTGAAAATATAAGCAGCGAGGAAAACAAAAAGAGAAGCAGAAGAGACCAGTGAGGAACTGGTGTCCAGTGAGGATAACAAGGAGGATGCCCTCCCTTCCCACCTGAGCGGTCCTGTCATCCACCTTAAACTTAAAAATGCTTTGGGGACCACCTCAGTGCAGTGCTAGACATCTGGAACACAAGATCAACTCAGACAGGGTGCACATGGTTAATAAACTCTTCTGGGCTGTGTTTAGATGATATTTAGCACCATGTAGCGATAAGGAGTTATTTTCTATCCAGCATTAACTGAAAGGGACGTTAAACAGTAACTGCTAACAGATTGAAAATCTGGTCAGTATAGCTTATATCCAAAAGATTGTCTAAGGTGCACTGGCGCTGGTAGAGCAAATGTTACTCCTGAGTAAATCTTGGACTCTAAGGCATGTTCTAGCATGCAGCCATAAGGATGAGGCTGGAGCAGTTTTTAAAAGAGGGAGATAAACAGCCAGAGAGCTTTGCTAACACCACATACCTCTTGCACAAAATGATGGAATACCCACCTCCTCCCTGCCGTCTCCAAGCACACAGTAAGGAACACAGGAATACCAGGGAAAATCACACAGGCAAAATAGTTTCTGTCCCAAATCATCAGCCCTATTGATCACCCAGGAGCTGTCCCCTTACTTAGCAAAACAAGGGTATAAGAAATTACTACAGTTTTCAGGATTTGTAATGGATCCAAGGGGATTCATAACGATTTCAGTCCTCTTGGTTTCACTTGTGTTTGTTAACATGCACTAGGCTGTGCTGGTAGTGCCATATTAGCTAAAGAGGCTGAAGTTCTGTATTTTGGGGGGTGTTCTTTCCTGGATGACCCTGATACTAACTTCTTTCCAAACATTTGTTACATCTTCTATTGTTTCTTAACTGCCTTTGTGTACGTGTGCATTTTCCACATGTTTGTATATTTGGATCCTGTTTTGTGGTTTCCATCCATTTTTAGAAAGTAAATATAATGATTAATCCAAACATTACCATATTCTCAACAGAGACATTTTAATAGTGATTTGAACAATTTTTCCAAGAGAAAGAGCAGAGTTGAGGCTGTTTTATGTTAAAGCTTTCAAACACAGTTGTTTACCTTCTTTTAAGTGTCAGAAATTTATTCTTTAAATAAAGGAGAGCTATGAAACCCTAATGGGGACTAGAAAAGTACTTAAGAGTACACTTTAGATGTCACCTGTTTCCATTACACATATTGTAAGGAATCTGTGCAGGCTCTGCAGTAGCTGTGGTTTATGTCCTGCGGTGCCACGTCCTGGTGTGACATGGGCACAAAGGCTCCTGAGTGCACAGGAGTTACCACGATGTTCTCTAGAGGCAAGGACGACGTGCCTTGTGAACGATACATACCTGAAGGCCACAACTGCGTGTTTCAGGTATCTATCCTCAGCAGGCAGCCTGGTGGCAGGCTGCTAACAAAATAAGAAGTAGAAGGTGCCTTTAGAGAACATGTGCTCCAGTTTGGAATGGCCCTCAGGTGTTGCTTCATGAAGTGGAACAGGTAAGAAACAGCTTATGATGGGGACAGAATTTTCTGGACCTTGCCAGTCCAACACTACTCAGCCTCATGGCTGGGATCAGTTCAGCCCTAAAAGTTGTGAGACACAGGTGTGCTCCAGGGAGGGAGAGATACAGGATAGACCTTCCTCAAAACCTGAAAAAGACATTCATGGTTTCTGCTGGGACACCCCCAGGAATGGTTCCCACTCTGGCTGCCCACCCATGTCAAAGATGGGTAGGGAAGTCTAAAGTGATTAAACACCTAATTTCAGGCGTCCAAATTAAGTGCTTAAATGTAGGTGACTGATGATGTCTCTGAGATGACTTTGGGCAAGGGCAACCTTACTGCAAAATGCAGGGAGTTATCCAACTTTTCCCAGCAGAAATAAGGAATATTTTGATAATAAACCCCATAAGCAACAGGGAGCAGCACTTTCCTGTTCTGCATCTGAGAGCAGAGTGCTGAGCTGGGCTGTCTGTAGGTCTTTGCTAGTCAGGGCTCCCATCTCCAGACTGGTAGACTCTTTCACAGTCTTGATGACTTCCAGCTCATTTTGCGTGGCACATTAACTTAGGAGCAGATTCTCATGCTTTTATTCTTGATGAGAAATGTCATTCTTCACACACAGCCCCACGGAGTTACCTGAAATAATTTTTGTTGACATCAGCCTCAGTAAGCATATTATTTGTGCATGTGAAAACTGCAATGAAATAAGAGGATGTTTGTATCTACTGACTCTGAGACATGCATCAGCCTTGGAAGCTCCATGTACCATGTGATTTTTGCATTTCTGTGTTCTCAGCGAGTCATCTTTGGCTTAGGGAAAAAGGTGCCAATCCTGATTCCTGCATCCTCTTTGCTTCTGCTGGGGCCTGTGAGCTGGAGGCACACAGGTCCTGGAGAAGGGACTGCTGGTTGTGTGTTCACCATACCATCATCTGCCTGATGATACAAACCAAAACCTCTTGACTTCTGTAGCATTTTACCAACTCATCCTCCCCGAGTCCTGCCCCTAGGGATGTCACGAATGGCAGGCCAATGACATACCCTTGGTTTCTTTTTTTTTCTTTTTTTTTTTTCTTTCAATCTGTCAGTATTGTGATGATAGGTTATTTTAAAAACACAGTTCTGGCAAACAGTAAATTTGCCAGAAAGTATGACCCCATGTCATCCTGTAATTAAGCATAGAGTTACTTCACTAGAGGACTCCACTTGGAAAAATATTTTCCTGGTTAGGACTTCTGTAATCAGAGGGCAAGATGCCACTATGCCTCCTGCATCCCAGGGCACATCACGTCCCTTCAAAATACACAGTCTATATTTAGTGACCCCCTGCAGCCTGAGGGATTTGAACTCTGCCCACAGACAGCTGACTGTGAAGTGTAAGGCAGGGAGCCTTTGGGGTGACCCGGGGTGATGCGCTCACTTTTGGAGTGGGCAGTACTTGACCAGTGCAAGTACAAGCAGTGAGGCGTGGAGGAGCTGCCCTGGTGGCCTTCAAACCCTCAGCGCATGACAAGTGATGGGCATTGGGAACATAATTGCTGGTCTTGGCTTTAAAGAGGTTTTCTCCTACCTACACGTGTGTCAGGGCTGCTTTATTTGATTCTTGATGGCAGCTTGGGGCCAGACAGCAGCTTTGGCTCGGGGTGGGTTCCTGACAGCCTGTTTGGTACCTCCTGCACTTAATTCCTCTGCTTCCTCAGCACTGCCCCACGCTGAGCTGCCTGCAGGAAGCTGCGCTGGGGATGCAGGGCAGCCACTGAGCAGCTGCCACACGATGCCCTGCTCACCCCAGGTGAATGGGGAAAGCCGGCAGAGCTGCGCTTCCTTAGCACCCTTCTCAGAGAAAAACCTCTCTCAATTCACCCCGCAAGTTTTAATGGGCAAAGCAGCGACACCCGTGTGAAAAATAGCTGCTGGGATCACAGCGGGGTGAGCACAGCTGGCTGCAGTGAGTCACTTCTCACACCTGTGTGACACTGCTGGCTTTCATGGAAAGCATTCAGATTTACAGCCGTGTTGGTGGAACAGAGCTAGGATGTCTTTATTTCTTCCCCAGGTGTAAGCAGCCCTAGCCACTGAAGCCTGTGCAGCAAATCCTCTGGCTGAGATGAACCATAGCTTGGTGATGGTGATGACCAGCAGTATCAGTTGATGCAACTTTTTCTATGAAAACTGATTGTACCTCCTCAATTCCCCAACCTGTTCCAAAAAGAATCAAGAAAATATAAAACCTAAGCTGCCTGAATGGCAGAAAAAGCTACAAGCATATTTCCCCCCCCGCAAAAGAAGAAATACCCAAGATCTTTGGCACACCCATAGCTGCCACCACTGAAAGAGCAGGCTTTAAACCAAACACCTTAGGCAAAACTCTCACAGAGAACTGACCTAAGCAAGTGGCATAAAGCCCTGAGGAACCTGCCCAAAAGAAACAAAGTTCCAGCTCTAATAACTACATAAACTTTACCTAAGCTCTTTTAGAAATCTTTCCTTACCTTGTTTCATGAACATGATTGGTAAAAAAACTCACTGATAAAATAATTACTGAAAGATAGCCTATCATATTTTTGTCTAATATAAACTGACACATAGAAACAGACTGGAGGTGATGAAGTCACCCACAGTTGGTCACAAACGTGTCCTCCACGTTGAACAAAGGACATCCATGTTGAACTTGGGCATCCAGCAAAATCCTCCACCCAGAGTCCACAGGGACAGGTGGTTGCCAAAATGCCAAACAGTAAAAGAGCTAGTTCCTCCTGTTCTACAACATGACCAGGAGCACACAGCACTCCAGGAGCAGAGATATTGTCCCAGACCACACATTTTTTGTGTGCTGGGTAAGCATAAGCTGCTTTGAGTGAAAACAAACACCAAGGTAGGTGTGTTCTCACCAGAAAACAGCCAAGTAAGAAGCCAAGGAATGGCCCCATTTTGGTTTTGATTTTTAGGTTTATTAAATCAAACAGGGTCCTACTAAGGGCTCGCTTTGTTCCCACAGTGCCCTCATCATGTGCATGTCATTCAAACTTAGTAAGCAAAGATAAAGTCCAATGGCGAGGAGCCTTTATAGAATGTGTTTCATGTAACCATATCCCTGGAAATGCCTTTCTGTTCAGATCAAAGTCCTGCCTTGACCTGCACGGGTGAATAATGAGGGGCAGGGGAGTATTTTTAACTCAGCAGCTGGAGCTGTGGGTGCATCCCAGAGGGATGCCCAGAGGCACCAGTCTATAAAAGGGATGGGAGAAACAGCCTGGCCTTGAGCTCATGGGGCTGGGGGCAGTGACCTGGGTCTGCAGCACCTCCTCAGCCCACTCCCCAGACAGTGACACCACTGCAGGAATGGGAAGGGGATGTTAATTCTTAGACGGGAGCTGAATGAAAGACCAAAGTGAGAGGGCACTGGGGAGGTGATAGACATTGTGCATCCTGACAAGTGATACACACTTGGAGAGGTGACTTGGGGTCCTAGCACTGCTGCTGGTTTGGAAACAACCACCCATGCAGCTGGTAGCTAGCAGTGACACACTCCTGACATGGAAAAGATAGGTACCTAAACCCAAACTTCCAATTTCATATTTAAACATCTGAATATGTGACCCAGGAAAGCTAATTTTGAGCTCCTGTTACTAAGCATCCCAGAAAACCAATTCAAGTACTGTTGGTATGAATTGTGAAATCAGTCTGAATTTAGGGGTCTAATTGCTGGCACTCCAGTTATGAAAACCTAAGTTTCCTGGTCTAATCCATAAGGGAAAATTCTTCTTTTCAGCCTTCGTGAGATTTCTTTCCTGATGTGGCTACATCTGAACGGTGTCATGTATTTAATTTTAATCTGACACAATTTGCGACAGGGGCTAAAAATTACTTCCTATTAAGACAAAACTGAAATGCTAGGAGCATTTTTAAAAATAAATGTTATGAATAGAAGAGGAGAAAACAGGGAATAGGGGAGAGAATGGAGACATGGCATTTTTAACAAAGCAAAAATGGAAATGTATATGTATTGTACTGTATTTATTATTAATGGGACAAATCAAATGAAATGTAGATCTGCGTTCCAAGAAGCCCACTGTGTGAGTCTAGGAGTGCTTACAAGTGCATGCATTTCTCATCCCCTGACGTCCTGGAGGCTTGGGGATTGGTTGATTTACGGCCACTGACTCAAGCTGCAATTCTCTTCCATGGGTTTTATTTCAGTGATATGAGTAGCACTAAATTCAGCATGGTCATAAATCATGTGCTGGTAATTCAGTCAAAAGTGGCGATGCTTTGTCAGCACGGTGAGCATCCCCACCCCATCAGGGCTGGCATGGTCCCCACACACACCTGTACCTCCAGCCCTGCCTGCACTCTCCACCCTCACTCATAGGGTAAAGCAAGTGTCCTGGGGAGGGACCCGGGGGCCTTCTGGAGCAGGGTGGGGTACAGCCATGCTCAAACAGAGCTATTTTTTCATGAAGAAGTGCTTGATCACAATATTGTTCTCACTTAGCATGAGAAATTAAGATCCTTAGGTGTGAGGGATATCCTGAGCATGGTTCTCCAGCTGCCCACAGTGGAGCAGCAGACAGCAATTTTATTCTAAGGGATCTGACTGCAGTGTACATTTTAAAAGGAGATTAAATTAATTAAAAGTCTTTCTGCCTTTAGGAAAAAGCTGCAACACCTTCCTTACCATACAAACATACTCATCTACCCCCGTGCCCAATTGTTCCAGTGCCTTGTCAGAAAAATCCCTCTCTGGAATAATGACACAGCAAACAGCTATGGCCAAAAGAGGGATCCCATCCAGAGAACGTATCCTAGAGATATGTCAAGGACTCATGAGGTCTGCCCACTTTCCATGCTTAATTTCACATGAAAGACACTGACCTGTGACAGCAGTGGGGGGCAGGGGAAGGCAGTGATGTGTTGAAAAAACTTTGTATGAAAGGGTGATGTAAAATGGGCCTAAGTATCAGAGGCTCAGTCTGGTGAAGGTGTCTCATCCTTAGCAATCCGAAATACACATCTCATGCCTCTTGGCCCTGCTGTAACGGGGGTGGTGCTGCAGGCCCTCCACACAACCCACCCACATGAAACAGAGAGGAGTTTGCTCTTGGGAAATGCCTCATTAGCTTGGAAATTTATATTTAAATTAATTATCTTAACATTATTAATTAATTAATTAATTGTCTTAAAGTTGCCTTTACTAAAGAGGAAGCTAACGTTTTGTCAGTTCACATTAGATGAGACAAATGTCCCTTGATGTGTTTAGCTCAGATAAAAATACTGCAAGTCCTAAAGAGTTAATGTTTACAGTAAGCTGAGAATGAGAGTTTCCAAGACAACAATCACTGCAAAAGTTTTAAGCATGGTCACACAAAGGTACTGAGCCATAAGTAGAGCATCAGACTTTCCCACTTGAGGTTGGTTTGGGTTTAAAAGTTTTTAAGGGATAATCTTTCCTTTTATCTTTGAAAAAAAAAAGGAAAAACCAACACACAACAAATTTCTTCTCTTTGATGAGATGTGAGATTACATTCCTTTTAACTTCACATTTTATGATACGCTGTCACAGCAAAGGGGTGATGAATCTCCTGTGTACAAACTATTTCCAGCTGTTGATAAAACCACGATGATGGGCGGCTTGCCCTGGCTGAGTGCTGCAGGCAGCCCCTGCAGCCAGATTTAGAGGAAAGGAGCTGCTGCCTTTGTCCGACTCAGGAGGCCTGTTTTACTGACAGGCTTTGCTGGGGCAAATGAAGAACTGACTGAATTTAACCTAACCCATTAGTTTTCTGGAGCGGGGGTTCACCTAATTTTTTAAGTCCTGATAGTTCACATATTTCTTGAAATATTCTTCCTTCATGTCTTTCTTTGAAAGCATAAGGACACCCAAAATTATGCCCTGCACCACTCTCTCCTGATGGCTACTGGCTCCTAAGGTCACAGAGGAGATGGGTTTTGCAGCCGCTTGTTTGATGCAACTGATACCTCAGGGAGTCTAGAAAACAATGTGTCTAAGATCACTAATATATCTTTCTTCTCCACTGGTGCCATGGGAGCTGTGGGTAATAAATATGTCTACTTAAGTAAATAAGTATGTTTGATTTTATTTACAATTGCAGAACTGGAAACATGATATGAGATGTAAGGTGCTGTAGTGTCTTCAGTTGAACTCTTCCCTTAAATTGCACCAGATCACATTTATGCTGTTAACAGGAAAGAAAAAAAAAAAGAAGCCAAATTATTTATTGTTCTTTGAGTCTCTCTGCCAACAGTGACACCATGTTTCTTTTCCACACTTTTGGAATGATACTCTCCTTACTTGTTCTGAAGTTGTACCAGGCACAGCTGTTTTTCCAGGCTGTACAGGATTCACAGATGTCTACAGGCAGGTCACATGCACTTCAATGATGCAAGGTTCATCTCCAAAGGAGAAACTGCTGGCTTTAAACTTTCATTTAAAGTAATAGAAGTCTGAAATTTTGCAAAATATATCAGGAGCTTGAGCAAGACTAACACATAGCACAGCCGTAACACAATTCCTCCCCTCACTTGGAAACCAAAGCAGGCTGTATGCTGAAATTTCTACACTAATTCTTTAAGTATTTTTGAACAGCAATCATATTTGCAAAGCACCTTTTTCTTGCAGTTCGCTAACGTGCATGCACGTTGGTTTTGTCCTGACCACCCTGTGGTGAGCTTGACATCTCCGTTGTTGGGTGATGGAGATCTTTCACTTCCCTGTTTTGATAAATTATTTCTGGCAGGGGAAATCTGAAGTCATTGTATCACAAATGCATTCCCCTGGGCCTCTTCTAAAGGGCAGTGGCAGAGGGGAGAGTCCGAAGTGCATCGAAGTGATTGCTGCCTTCTGAAATTTATTCAGAGTTCTCTGGTCTGGAGAAGAGGTTCAATATGTCATGAGAACAAGATGTTCAGTTCTTACCGAGCTTTTGGCCAGGCCAGTAATAATTTAAAAACTCTGTCATACTGTGTATAACCTTATCTAGTCAACCTGCCAAGGCATGTGTGCTGTGCTTATTACACCCTGGTATTAGAGTGCTCTGGCTGAGAAAATAATTACCAGGAGAGCCTCGGAGTGTAGGGCAGGATATATTGGAAGAGACAATATCTTTTATTAGACCTACAGATAGAAATTATGAAAAGAAATGTGGACAGACCACCCTTCCCTTGGAGCTGAAATGGGGCTGGGGTCTTCCCATCTTTTCTCTGGTGACACCTTCTGCTCTCCCAGATACTTTTTTCTAACTGACAGATCAGCATAGTCAGACTGCACCCAGAACAGTTGCTGTGGACCTGTATTGGATTGTTATGCTGTGCCAGTCCTAAAGAAAGCACTGGTTTCTTCAAGGCTTGTCTTCTCCAGCTGTGTCCATCCATGTAAAGATGGTATTAGCTTTGCCTTAGCTTGCCCCAGTAGGGGAAGCCCCTTCAGGCCAGACAGCAAACCAGGGCATAGAGAGGAATAGGAAATTGAAGTCACAATGTACAGCAATGTGCTGTTCACTGGCTTGACCTGTTACACTGTGATTTTGCACCATGCCTCTACTTGCAGAGCTCTTGACCTTGTAGATTAGCAGCAGACAGCTCTTAGAGCTGGCAGAGGGCAACCTCACCAGCAAGGAAACTCAGGGTTTAAGGAGCACTTGGTGCAGCTCATGCAGGGTCTCCCTGGGTCTGTCAGCCTGTGATGCAGAACTGGTTCCAGAGGGTCCCCTGAGTCTGGGGTCAAACCATGCCATGCACCCACACACTCCTCGATGGGGAGCAGCCCAGTGTGAGCTTCAGGATGGCCGCCCCATCCTGCCTGTCCCTGGGGAAGCTGGCTCCTGTCTGCAGGCAGCAGTGGCAGCTGCATGCCTCCATGAGCCATCCCATCAAGCCCCCACATCCATGGGAGTGCACTGGGAGTAATGGGTTTATTTCAGTAACCAGGTTGTGCAAACAATTCCTTTAAGAATTCCTCTTCTTCTTGCCAGTTCTCGGGGTGTTTAATTTTTCTCTCTCAGCTTTTCCTTAGACTTTATCTGCACAGTTTTTCTTGCTGATTCAGACATGAAGGCTAGGATGAGCTATTAGGAGATCAGCAGGAGCTGTAATCTGGGTACAGCTGTATCCATGTAAATGTAATAATAAAATACGCCATTATAGTGCAGTGCAGTGTAGTGCACTTACACCACTCTGCCAAGTAGATGCCAGTAAGTAGCAGATGCCACCTTCACCCACAGCTTGTCCCTGCCAGCACAGTTATGTAGGAAAGTCTTGCCCCACACTGATGCAGCTGAGATAGTAATGACAATTCATACACAGCCTGTGCAGGCACGGTGTGCTTTCACAAGGATAAATTATTTTATCCAGGCAGAAAAGGCAGCAAAGACAGGAGAGAGTTGAGGCCCACCTGCTGTAGGTCCAGCATGTATACTGCTAGCAGTCACTAGCAGGGTGCTCTTTACACTGTCCTGGCTAGAGTGCGATCCCCCTTTGAATGAATTTGCTTACAGCACTATGAAGTTACAGTTCTTTCAGAAATACTGCCTCTGGTGCAGTGACGGAGCAATGCCCATGGGACTGTGCTAGCACCCATCACCTGGCAAGCAGCATTCATCCCACTGTTTGGGAAGCTCCAGCATGGCACAGATTCCTCTGTGAGCAGCAGAAATCACTGGAAGGACTTTGTTTCCTACGTAAATGCACATGAAATTTCATACATGTGTGTGTATCTGATGGCAATACTCTTATTTACTGCCATGGGTATTGCACGCCTTGCTGGTTCCTGTTATTATTCCCTTAGAGGTGTAAGTTCTGTACATCAGTGGTTTAGGCCAAAAAAAAAAAAAAAAAAAGATTGGTTTCCTATTTCTTTATCCAACTTCTTTCTTTCTTTGAGCATCTGTTTCCCAAATGTACCCCTCTTGTTCTGCACTGGAAACTGGTTCAAAACTAGGTGGGAGGTTTGATAGATTACACTCAGGGCTCTAATTTCAGGAAAAAAAAATTGAATAGAGACTTGAAGGTGTGGGCTGTGTCTAACCAGAACAGTGTTTAGGGGAGATATGCCCAAAATCCGGTGATGCCTGTATCTGGGAGAGGAAGGATGAAGTGAAGCTGTGGGAGTGGTGCAAGATGGATTGCCTCTCGCACATGGGTTTTGTAACCTTAGGATGCTTTGCCTCACTTTCCCATCTTTACATCAGACCTTGGTGGGTGGGACTTAACAGCAAACATGCACTGCCCAGGTACTGCAGGACTTTGTTCATCATTGCCGGCAAAGTACTTGGAGCAGCAAGTGTTCCAGGCATGCATAGACAGATCTTGATGTCAGATGATGTTTTTGGCAGAAAACGTGAACTGCACCACTCTTGGTACAACCCCTTGTGCACATTAAGTCCTCCTGCTTCCCCTTCCACGATGTTGCAGCCAGGCATGCCAAGACTCGGTGCAATTCTTTATGGACTGCCAAAAAACCAAATTATTATGCACTACAAAATGAAACTGGCATTTTAAATCTAAAACACATGACATCATCATTACATGTGTAACCAGTACCATCAAATCACATGCCACCTCATAAATATTCAGGCTGGTGGGGCAAAAGAAATGAGTGGTGGATTGCTGGCCAGCAATGCTCCCCGGGGTGTGCTGCTTCACAAAAGGCTTTTAAGCAATATGGGGAGTGTACACACAGTCCATTTTGGATAACCCATGAGGAGCTGACTCTGCAGTGCTTGCAGATTTGCTTGGGAGGCTGTAAGAGAGATCTTTTTGCATCAGAGCACTGGGATGGGTGTGTGCATCCAGCACAAGGGCCATAGGAGGGGACAAAGGCCAAGCAGCCATCAGGAACAGAAGTCATTTGGCTCAAAATCCCATAGGAGTGCATTGCTCTGCTGACCTGATGGTACATGTGGAAGTGTGTGAAAGCACTCGTTTGCTACCCCTTCCCTAGAGCATCCTTCAGAACATGGAGGAATTGTCCCAAAAAGTACCACTTGTGGTACTTGATGGAAGAGAATGGGGCTTCATGTTTGCCTTGCCAAGACACCAGAAAACTGATGCACAAGCTGGAAATTGTGGTTTGGTTTTGTTGCATCAGCCCTTAGTGCAACCTCCTTCCAAAGCAGTTTCTAGATATTTTAAAACTAACCTGAATAAACTTAGCATTTGATTAAAATAAAATTCACCAATTTTTTATGGGGGTTTTTTGGTAGCATTGGAAAAAAAAATTAATTTTCAGAGAAAGAACTCATCCAGAATTCAAGATAGCTCGGTACATTAGAAATTTAATCCTCCCATTATCTCCCTGCGCAGCCTTTGTGAGAAACTCTATTTAAATCCTATTTACATATTTCTAAGAATAGACTTTTCTGTTTTTAGTATCCATCCATTCTGAATTTAATATGGGTTCAACAAATATTTGCCTTTTTTTCTCTGAATGGAAAAATTATTTTAATTCAGACAAATCTTATAGCATAACTGGCAGCTAAGCTTACAGAAGATTTGGAAAGCATATTTATTACAAGACACTTCAAAATTGCTCCTGAGGGCCATGACAGGGCTCTTCCAGCATTTGTGATATAACCTGTACGCTGGAAGCAATATGCTGCAGTAATAACTGTTCCCTGATTTTTATACTTTACTTGTGGAGGACTGTTCCCCCAAACTCAGAGAAGACAAATAGACCAGAGTGCTTGGGGGAGAGAGAATGAATTGAGGTTTTCTTTGCTCCTGAAAGATCTCCGTTGATCTTCTGCTGCAAGCTATGGAAGGGAATCACTCCCCTAGCTGTGTGGAGAATGTGTGTGTGCCCACTCTAAGAGGCAGGGTGCTCCAGCTGGGGACCTCACTGCAGAGACCTGGCAGAGCTGTCACAGCCATGGCACTCCCATGTTGGTTTTGTCTCCAAAGGGAAGGCAGAAAAGCTTTCCAATGAACAAAGTTGCACAGCCTCTGCAGCCCAACATGCTCACATCAGGTAGGTGGTGTGTTTCCAATAGCTTGGATGTCAGATGGGGGTGGAGATAGGAAAAGTTTGAGCTAAAATTTAATGCCAGAAAAAATGTTTGATTTCATCATGAATGATCTTCCTGGAATTTTGCAGACACTTCTGCTGTCTCTCTGTGTTGTTATAGGACAAGGAGTGGTGGGACCTGATTCTGCAGGGGTGGGCAGGAGACTCCTGTATGAAGCCTGACTTGGACAGGACCTTTATGTGGTTTTGAGGGATGTGCTTATCTGTGGAGTTAAATAAATAGGGCACCCATCAGTATTGTGGGGCTCAGGGGAAGCCGTGGTGGGGTCAATCCTCCCGGCATTGCCCACTAAACAAGTTCCCCTGGGGTTAATTGCCAGAAAGGGCTGTAGCACACAGCAGAAGATCACTCAGCCAGAAACACTGGGCCATGAAAGGTGGCTGTGGTGGGCTGGGATGTGCAGTCTCCTGCACGACCATGGCCAGGAGAATGGTGATTTTCATTTCACTTCCTATAAACAGCAGATTTCCAACTGCAACAATTATCTGGAAATGTGACCCACAGAGGGTCAAACACCAGGAAGGCAGGAACAAGAACCTGCTATTCATAAGTTTTGTGGCACTTAGAGCCAACCCATGGCTGGGCAGCAGATCCATGCTGTTTGGACAGCTGGGGCTGGGAGCAGGGCACAGGGCAGCCGGCACCACCCCTGGCCCTGGGGGTACTTCTGCCCCACCCCTACAGGCCCTCTCCCTATCTAGAAATGCACGTTCAGGAGCAATTAACAGAAATAAGGGATTGAGGTGCACAGCAACAAACGATGAGCAATGAACTCACTACTAGAAAATGTAGCAAGACAAAAAATTAAGCTCTTTTTATTTATGTTTTACCTTTCAAGTGCATTCAGTTGGCTTTCAAGTGCAGGAAGGGTCTCTGTCTTCTTCCCACCTCCTGATACTTTTTTTTTTTTTAAATTAAAATATTTTCCCCTCTTCTGCAACTGTACAACAAACCTCTGAAGAGGGAGAATCATTGTAGATGCAAAGAGGCAAAAGATTGCTGCAAAGAGATAGAGAAGGCTGTATGAATGCACGAACTGGGGTGGGGGAAGCAAAATAAAAGAGACTTTTACCTCTGCTTTGCTTTCATTTATATTGAGCTACAGCTTTATTTGCAGCAAGGGACAGTAAGTACTTTACAGGCAGAGATGCGGTAATTTGTAAATTGACAGTGCCCTTGTGAGTACTCACTTTTGTTTCTAATAAATCTATTTAGTACAAATCAAGAGAAAGGAAGTGACTTTTTAATAAATATGGCTTTTTGCTATTCTCCCAGACTTCTGGCTTCTATCCTTTTGCTTCCAAAGTGAAGGGCAGAATTTCTGTCTTTTCCCCTCTCTGCTGGTAGAACAGACAGAAACTGAAACTGAAGTGGTATATAAAGAAAAATATTAAATAGAACAGAATCATAGATATTAAATTGCTATCACCTTTAACAAGCACAAGGAGGATTACAGAGGTTAATAAGGACATATTTTAGAGTGTCTGCTTATCCTGAGTTCTACTCACAGTCAGTGCAAATGCTGATTAACTCAAGTGGGAGGAGCAGGGCCTTTTATGATTGCACGTGATGAGAAGAAGCAACCGGGGAAATGTAAGAAATAATAAGATATATCCTATGCCACAGTGCTTCTGTTCACCTGCTTTTTTGTTACTCTCTCTCATGGGAACTTTCCAGCATTTGTTTCTTAGGCTACATCTTGCTCAGGATGGTGTCTGCACACTGTCACTGGGGAAGATGGCAATTCCTAATGCTGCATATAAACACTGTTAGTGTGCTAAGGGACGCCATCAGTCTGCCCCTCCTTACAGACACACACATGCACACCGTCTCTGCTCAGCCAGGCGGAGTATTTCCACGGAAACAGAGCGTCTCTCTGGGAAAATCAAGGTACAGGGTGAGGCTGTGGCTTCGCGCTCTGGCTGAGTCAGTGCAACCTGTGACAAGAGGGACAGCCTGGCCCCCCGGCCCCATCGCAGTCTGCTCCTTGCTGTGAGAGAGGGGAACACGGAGGAGCAGAGGAGGAAGGACTGCTGGGCTATCAACAGGTTTTATACTTAAGCATACACACAGCTTGGTAGCACAGCATGATGGGTGCTAGGAGAAATAAAGTCCACTTCTGTTTGTGGCAAAATTTACTGCAATACTTGTAATATTTCCATTTGGCAGTGACGACATCACACATACTTAGTATGGAAAATGTGCCTTTTTCCCCCGAATTATTCCATTACATACTGGTCCATGGACTGCCTGACCAATCAATACCAGTGGGAAAGGGCTGCAAGTTTCACTTATAAATGCCTTATTTTTTTTAAACTGCTACTAGGTTCTAAAAAAAATACACAAGTCTCTAGAAGTACATGTGATGTTGAATTGTCACTGCTTGAAGGGACCCACGTACCACTGTCAAAGATTTAAGTTATTCATACCTGCTTCAATATCTGTTTTTAATCATAGAATAATTTGGGTTGGAAGGAACATTTTAAGGTCAGTTAGTCCAATCCACCTGCAATGAGCAGGAACGTCTTCCAGTGGATCATGTTGCTCAGAGCCCCATCCAACCTCACCTTCAAAGTTTCCAGGGATAGGGCATCTACAACCTCTCTGGTCTGTTTTTCACACAAGGTTTTCTCCCAGAGGATGACACAAGCACACAGTGAGCCCTTCTTTGGACACCGCTGCCTGAAACACAGGGAACTTGCCTTTTTGTTTTCAGATGGAACAATTTAAAAACATGTTAGTTTGAGGTAAGAGATCCTAATGAAATCTTGACCTTGGGGATGGATCATGTTCGTTAGCCAGCAACAGAAGCTGGCCTCTTCTGTTCCTTGAGATTAATATACTAACAGGCACAATTCTTCTGAATTACAGAATGTTTATTAGCTGGTTTTGCTTGTTTTCTTTTAATAAAAAGGGGTTTAAAAATAAAAGATATTGGTCTAGTGGTGCATTGCCACTGATCCCAGTGGGGAAGATAGTGTACCAGGAGTATAATAGATTTTTCAGGTGTTTTCCAGGTGTAAAGTCTTCTCAAAAGTGATGATGCCAAATACACAACTTACAAGATTTCCATTCTTTCATCATCAAGGGATATATCTGCTTGTCACCTCCATGTCTCAGGGCACCAGACTAATTTGTCGTGGTAGAACTGGATGTTTCACACCGGGATGCGCACAGGACAAACCTCAAAATGAACTCTAGCAATGCATGATTCATCCCAAAACATCTCATCAGTGAAATGAATGATGAGGAACTCCTGGTACAAAAGAGTTCTCTTAGTGATGGCATGTTGCCTAGAAAGAGCAGTTTCCAAAACAGTTGTGAACTTAAAACTCCAGAATATGGATGTTCCTTACAGATGCTAAATTAATTACAAATACGATAGTCCTTGCTTCTTCCCTTGATTTAACTTCAACACTGACCTTCATTTAAGAATAGGAGACCAGCTGTACAAAGGGGTGAATATTTTAATTCAGAATGAACTACTCAAGGAAAAAGCATGATTTTGAAATCCTGTCATTTGGTTAATGTTGCAGAAAATTATGAATTAATATCCTAAGTTAAAGACTAATTCATCACCAAGAAAAATTAATCAAAAGGAATTTAAGCTTTCATGCTAATTTTCAACTCTCAGTTGGCATGTACTGTTCCAAAACCAGTATATTGCTTAGCTCCAGAGCGGGATGAAGACTCTTGGGGAATGGCATGAGCTTGTTTGGAGCTGGCTGCTTTGAGTGTTTTACAACTTTCAGATTCAATTATCTGTATTTTTGGTAGCCAAGAGGCAGTTACACTTCAAATTGTGGTAATTTGTTTGAATCTGAAAGCTTTTGTATTATACTGGTTTTGGTCACTAGGTATCTGGGACTGCTGCAAGAGGTGAGTGTTACGCTCCGTTTTTATCTGAAAGGGCTTGCAATCCCTTAGCTTAGCTTGTCAGCCGGTACATGGCAATGAGCCGAATATTCAGAGCTGAGCAGTGTCTGCTCAGGACAATGGTTTCTTTACCCACCCGTGGTCATAGGTCAGCTAGGTAGCATCATTTTTATTATGCTCTATGACATTTATGACATTTTCTTATGTCCCGTGACTCTTACTCCTTTTGCTTCTGCACAGGGCTGCTTAGCAGATCTCTTGGTCTGCATTTCTCTCTACATTTGCCTCTGAAAGGTGTACAGGCAAGTAGCTTGCTGTCAGAAAAGACAAATCACTGCAAAGGTGATGAACAAGAAATGTGACTCAAACTAATTGATTTGATTTATCCTGCTTATCACAGCAGCTGCTACTTTGGGGCTCACTTTAGATGTGACTCATGTTGTACTTGCAAAATACCTGCCTTGAAAATATTTTGATAGGGTATCTCAAGTAATTGGCTGCATTTCTGTTAATGCTACATGCTGTGAGTGCCAGCTAACCTTTACAAACACAGTTCAGGGCAGGTAGAGAGGAAAAAGAGAATTTGGACTAAGTTTGCCAAAGCTGAAATACATGACAGGAGCTGACACAAACCCACTGCTCTGCCCGACCAGCTCCTTGTTGTGCTCCTCCTTGCCAGGACACCTTGTGCTAGAGAAACACAGCCTTGCATGAGGTGGGGGGCATTTTGACAGTTAACAAATGGCTGATTAACATGAGCTACCTACCTAATTAATCATGAGCCTCAAATTAAATGACTGACGGACTGATTCAGGTCAGGAGCTGTGAAGATAAATGAAGGTTATTGGGGTTACAGGCGCTGATTTGCAGTGGAAACTGTTCATCACTGCAGGCTGGAAATCAGCCTGGTGTGTGAGATCCAAGCACATCACTTTGCCAGTTACAACAGGTTTTCCAGGCAAACATAAATAAGATTTTTAAAATGTGATGATGAGGATGGTCTGCTAACAGTTATCAGTGGTGTCCAGTGAACTGAGATGCTGTGTCTGTGTCCCTGGAGCAATGCTGACTGGTATTGCATCAAGATCTGATGCCCTGACCTTCAGTAATCTTCATCATCCTATTTTACAATCTCGGCTGGTGTTTCACAGCTCCTTGAGCCTGCTGAGACAACTGTAAGCTGTGAGGGGCTGACTGCAGGCAGCACACCCAAGGGACACTATGCCACAGCAGGGTGCAGGGCATGGCCAGCTCGCCCACCCCTTGTACTCTTCCCAAGAAGGCTCTTCTTTTGCTGGTGTCTGAATTTCACAAGGGAAAACAGGAAAATAAAATGTCTGGTCTGATATTTGGTAATCTGTTGGCCATGCAGAAAATTATGAGGAGTTGAAAACATGTCAATATGCAGATCTTACCACAGTGTTACTGTATGGCTGGAAAACTATTTCTGTTCTCCGTAATCATTTCCCTCAAGTGTCCTCAGCCTTCCAACATCTCAGTTGTTTAGGAATCATAACATGGGAGTTGCTTGGGTAACCAAAATCTGCCTGACCCCCTATACCCAGCTGCCTGGGAGACTCCGTGTTTCAGAACATGGATCAGTCCTGGAAAGAAATGTTGGCCGAATGTGACATGGCTTCCCTGTCACAGGCTCCAACAAGGTGCTCACAATTAGCTGAGAGTCATGTACACAGACCACCTCTACGTGAGAAAATGGAATTGAACTATTGCAGCACACATTGGTTGTAGGGTTTGATACTCTTGATAATATTTGGTATCGCTCCACTGTTTAAAATGACACGGGTCTCTGCTACAGGCATTAGGAGACGTGTCCTTGGGGACTGAACAAGGTACAACAGCAAGGTGTGTACTGTGGAAGGAATCGTGCTCTGGAAAGGAGCAGGAGACAACCCAGCAGCGTTCCGGCCATGAGATCACTGCCCCTTCCATCTGTTAGTTTGATTACAGCTCAGATGAACCTGCAGGAAAGGACCCACTCTGTGGTGCTGCCCAGTCCCTCTGCTTGCAGTGGTTTCAATGCCTGTGGGATTTTGTCTGCCCTCTTTGAGAGCTCTTCTGGACTTAGCCTGGACCTGAGTTCTTTGTCCTGCTGCCATTGCGTGCCTGACCTCCATGCCATCCTCCACACACTTGTCTGTTTTGGTGAAGAAGCATCGGCCTCATTTGAGAAATGGGGACAGAGATTCTGTATTATCACAAGACACTGAACAATCTCTCACAAGGTAGGGAACTGAGAGCAGGGAAATATTGGAGAATCAAGTGTAAGCTAAATCATTGGACCTTTCTTAGATTCTGCTCCGTGCTCAGAAATGAGACTTCTTTCAACTCGGTAGGAAAAGGCATTAAGCCTTAGCTTCACTGAAGTTTCTTGGAGCTTTATTCAAGATTTCATTGGAACCAAGGACTTATCCAGCGAGATCAGTAGTAACCAGTACCTCTGCATAAAATGGATCCTAAAGCATAGTTAGATATATCATATACAGCAATTGCATGATTTTCCTAATTTACATTGGATTTTAAAAGCGCAGCTGGATTTGTGAAGAGAAAATCCTTCAGTGCCTACATAGGGTGGTGCAATGTCAGGTGGCACTGCTGATCCTGCAGCACATCCATGTTAACACAGCTAACCTTATAATGTATGTCCCCAGATGCATCACACACTATGCCAGACTCCTGTCTTATTTTTCTGTCTCAAAATCCCTGCCATTTCATTACTGATAGGTTGAATAATCAAATAAATTTGGCAGATAGCAGATAGCATTTTTTCCTGACAGATTCAAAACTAGTTGCACATGTCCTTTCCCCATAAAGCATGGGCTGTCTTACAAAAAAAAAGCAAGCAGATGAACTTTTTCCCAGGAACTTTTTTTTCTACCATAAACTGTTAGATTATAAGGTACAGTGAATAGAACACTTAATCTTGGGAACAGGGGACATGAGCAGCTCCCCTAGTGCTGGACTGGACCCTCATGGTTTTCAGGACATCTCTCCTGGTTGTTCTTTTATGCAGGTTTTGAGCTCTAAATTCTGATTTGGTGATTGCATGCTGGAAAGTTTCGGCATGTCCCCTGAAGATACTTCACCAGAACTCTTCTCCTCTCTCTGGTTTTCAGAATTTATGTCATTCTGCCCCTTCTTAATTAATCTGCCCAGTTGTGCTGTGCTACTGCTTTTGCAGTTAGGGCTATAACCACTATTAGAAGTGTGATGAATCATTTATCTTTTCCTGGAAATGTACTTGAATCTTCCACAGAATTGTCTTCAGTCCATCTTCTCCCTTCCTGTCCAAAAACCTGCATATGTTTCTGCTGTGCTCTTCGGCTGGAAAGTGTTACTGAGTTCAGGACTGACTTGTTCTGAGCAGTTCTAACTGCTTATAATGCTCAGAGTTGTTATAACACAATGTTCTTTTGAAAAATAATTGTTTTCCCTGCTTTGTCTAAGAAGACATGCCGTGATACCAGGAAAAGCGTGAGCTCCTTGCTCTGGGTGTTTGTCCTGCAGGAGCATTTCAGCCAGGCAGGCTGAGGGCCCGTGGCAGCAGGTATTGTATGAGCATGGCACAGATGGTCCTAATCCAAAGCGCTTACAAGCTAATTGCCATGTCTCTGTACTCATTAGCGTGTGGGCACTTTTCCCAGCCTGTGGAGCAGGGCTGTACGTGTGCCTGGCCAGCTGATGCACATAATCGCAGCGGTACTTCCCTGCTTTCTCAGCGCAGCCGCCCGCGATGCTGGACTCGAGCCACCAACCTCCAGAGCCGTGTTCACAGCTCCTCCATTGTCCCGGGGTCATCTCCTGCACATGAAGCTGCAAAGCTGCCACACAGAGCTTCTCCATCCCTAACTTCTGCCCGCTTCTCCTCCTGGGACCGGTGACTCAGGCAGCCACAAGGATGGACTCTGCTGAACTTGTTTGACCCTGTTATCAACAGCAAGAGACACTTGAGGACTTATCTGACAGCATGCAGATTAACCAGGGAAATGTTCTGTCCCATTACTGCCCCAAAAACATTCACATTTCTTTAAGTGGTGGTAGCATTACATAATAAGTGAACATGTACTTACAAAAAGGCACTCCTTTGCCCATTTGAGGAGAATTGTTTCCCAGGACTCGCTTGCCCTCCTTTTGTGGCTTCCTCTTGCTAAGATGGCTGTCCTGTTTATCTCGTTTTTCACACTTCTAATTTGCTTTCTCTGAAAAATATCTGCAAGTAGTTAAATGGTGCTAATATATATCCACCAAGGGATGCTGTAAAATTTTTAAATGGTGATTGGGTGTTTGGCAGGCAGAAGGTGAATTGCTCTGTCTTTCCATGATCTCACACATCGCGTAAGGGTGAACAAGGAATTTTCTAAACTGCAAAGTCCCAGTGCTGCTGTCATTCAGCAAATGTTTGAGCCACACATTGAACAGCTCCTATTTTTACTGGAAATATTTCACTACAGCAAAAGGGAGTTGAAAACCAGAATACCATCCTGTTTCTCAGCCCCAGGGGTGGAATTCTCCAGGTCAGGGTAGAGCAGCTCTGGAGGATGCTATGGCTGGGGAAGTTTGCACTGCTGTGCTGGGTGGATGAAATCCACCCCTAAATACAGGATTTTATTAGGATATGGTTAGCACCAAGGTCATATGTCTTCCCTTTTTACTGATCTGTTCCACCCTGCAGGAACAGAAGCTATCATTCTTCAGTGCCTTCATTCTGAAAAATCACATTAATACTATGTAGAAATAAATAGCCTGTGTGTGTGTGTTCAACCAGAAAGGTACTGCCACACAGACTCTCCTGCCCTTGCTGTCACCTGTGCTACTGAGTGTTATAAGCTCTCTAGCCTCCCCAGGACCAATAAACAGGAAAATGTGATACACAGCTAACTTTCCCACACTCTCCAGTTTTAGCCGTTTCTGTGCAGAGTGATTTATTTTCCTTTTTAACCTGTTCTGAAATACACTAGCAAGGAGTGAGGACAGAGTGGCTGTATTTCAGTGGTTGTGGCTGGAACAGCTTTATGTTGATGCTGAGCACATGTTTATGTTAATAATAATGACACAGAAGACTCATTCCTACAGAGAACCACATCCAAATTAACCCCATGCACACAAAACCAAGGGAATTGCTCATCATGCATAGGCCACCAAGATGATTAGAGGGATGGAGCATGTCTCCTGTGAGGAAAGGCTGAGAGAATTGGGGTTGTTCAGCCTGGAATAGAGAAGGCTCTGGGAGACCTAATTGCAGCCTTCCAGTACCTGAATGGGGGCCTGCAAGAAAGACCGAGAGAGACTATTTACAAGAGCATGTAGTGACAGGAAAGCAGGAAATGGCTTTGAATGGAAAGAGAGTAGGTTTAGATTTGATCTTAGGAAGAAATTCATTACTGTGAGGGTGGTGAGGCACAGGTTGCCAAGAGAAGTTGTGGATGACCCATTCCTGAAAGTGTTCAAGGCCAGGTTGGATGAGGCTCTGAGCAACCTGGTCTAGTGGAAGGCGTCCCTGCCCATGGTAGGAGGGTTGGAACCAGACGATCTTTAAGATCCCTTCCAACCCATACCATTCTATGATTCTGTGAGAGGATTAAGGATGGATGTATCTATGCAGAAGCAGGGCACATTGCAATTGCAGGCTGTGTGAACCCCTGCGTGCCACCCTGAGCCTCTGCAGGCCCTGCCAGAGCTCCTCAGGTGTGGTTTTGCTGCACAGAGAACAACCTGCCCCGAGAGCTTCTGTGCAGGGTTTGCATCCTGAGTCGTGTGAGCGACGGCCCAGCCCAGCTGATCTCCCACTGGAGACGGCTATGTTCCCGAGGGCGCAGCTTCCCTACCACCAAAGGAGAGCTTTCGCCTGCTTCCAAAAAGCTCTGTTCTGGGCCAATTTGCTGCACCTTTATTGTCCCTGTGGAGCTACACCTGCTTCAGCAGTTTCTGGAGCTGTAGCCAGGAGCCAGGACTGGGGAAATTTTCTGAAAAACCTTTGCTTGCTGCAATGAGGAAGGAGGAACATCAATTAATTCCTGAGGGTTGTCTGAAAGTGATTCCTCAGAAAGGAGGAGAAAAAACCCCTTGCTTTGTCTCTTTTTTTTTTTTTTTTTAATGTAATCTGGTACATAGCAGCCCAAGTTACCAGCATCTCATATTGTGGGTTGCTTCATCCACTCTAAAAATCACCTCTTTTCGCAATCTGTCCTGACATATTTCTCTCAGATTATCTCATTTTGCTGTGTACAAATGCTTCTGTGGCTCTACCTAATATTAAAAAGGAAATACGATAGAAATGGGTTATTCATGCCAAAGCAACCAGAAAGTAAGGCTTTTCTTTAGTGTCTAAGCACAGAATTCCCCGTAAGTATCTTTGGTACTAGAAAGTCAGTTTATTCAAGTTAAATATTAAATGTGGGTCACGATTCATCAAAAGACATTCTTAGCTTCCAGTCCATGGCTGTCTCTATAGATGTCTAGTGAAATACATCAGGATGTGCTGAAACCCTTCTGAAAACTTGCACGATTTGGGAATAGGTGCCTTTTGTGCCCTTGCTGCTTGAGTCTAAAAAAACCGGAAACGTGGATCACAGTTCTTAGCTTTGGAAATCGGTGGCTGCAGAGATGTCTTTAGCAGGCAGGGTACGGAAAGCCTTGAAGGACTGGATGCACAGCTGCAGTGGCCAGCAGCTGTAGTAGTGCCATACTACACAACCTGTAGTATCACCGCCACGCTGTGCCAAACCCCCACGCTGCAGTGTTTCCAAGGAGACGTTAGACCATGTTAGTGTCTCGTAGGAGTTCGAAACCTGCTCCATCTGACATATTATTTAATATTTCCATTAATAGAGCTTGGTGAAACTACCAATTTCTGGTCGAGCTTCTCTCAGGGCAGAGGCCAATAGCTACCCTTGCACACGAATGGGAGTTTTGACATTCACATTTGAAAAAAAGTCGGAGAAAGTGGAGAACTTGGAAATACTTTGAGATTAGAGAGGGAACTCTTAGTGAAATTCCCAAGCCAGCTCCTTGGTTTGCAAGGGGCAGAAATGAGAGCAGAGACTGTCAGAAAAATCAGGGAAACAAAAGGAAAAAATGGAAAAAAATGGAAATGTTTTGTGTTTTGTAACGCTTTAGTCATCACGTCTTTGGGAGGAAAATGGTTAAAAAGCTGGATTTTGCTACTTAAAATTCATGCTTTTTTCTTTCTCTACAGGGACATCACATTGAATAGTCATGAGCACAGAATATATAAGGGACATGCCCAGGGCAGACTAGAAAGGCATACTCCTCTCCTGGGTCCATGGGGAGAGATGAAGGGAGCAGCACCGCTCACCTTCATGCTCTGAGATGCTCATTTGTTTTCCCATCTATTCTTATCCTCCAAAAAATGTGACTGTGTCAATAACAGTTTCACTAGTAAGGCAGTAATGAAATACTTACTTTGGCCTGGATTTTGACCCTGAACCCCTATAAAATACCAATGAGCTCTCAGAACTCCTCTCATCCATTGTTACATTACCTCCCTGGGGTCCAGACTGGCACACAAGTGGTAGTCAGCTAAATTTTGCAGCCAGAGACATTTAATTTTACAACTTTCTAATTAGAAGGATAATTAAAAATTTTTTAAGACAAGGTCAGAGAAACATCCGTCAGGGACAGTCTGGATGTCTTGCAGCCTGTCTCAGTGTGGAGTTTGGACTGTGTGATGTCCCAAGGCGCTTTCCAGCCCTCTGCTTTCACACCTTCTGGTCTGAACGGTTGGACGGCTGCAGCCGGCTCAGCTCTGGACGCAGCACCCTGCCTCACCAGCTGCGCTGTGTGAGGCTTTTGCTGACTGGGAAGACGGGAGCCTCTCCAGGTGTGAGAACGTTAAAAGAAAATATAATCTTGCATTTTAAGTGGCAGAGCCGAATGCCTTCCCATCCTTGCCAGAACCACTCACATGTCACCTCACTGACATTAATTTTACTCTCACTTCATGCTGGCGAGCAGGACTGGGTTATGGATGATGACTGAAGAATGTTACTGTCTTTCGTAAAGCCTTTGGGCTGCATACTTCTGTTTTCCAGCCTTGTGAGAGGCTCTCGTGTGAAATACTCCCCAAGGAGTGATGTGGGTCAGACCTGATGAATTTGCTTACTGGATTAGTGGACAAGGGGGAAACAGTAGGCACAGTTCATCCAGCTGTCAGGGGTGCATTTAATACTGCACTGCACAACAGATTGATTTGCAAGGTCAGAAAGCATGGCATAAAATAGGCAAGGAAATGCTGAAAAGGATTAAAAACTGGCTTAAGGGCAGAGAAAAGGCAAAGTCATTAATGAGGAAAACTTGAAGCAGTTATCTTTATTATTGTACACCTTTTTTTTGGTGCCAGTTCTCTTGAGGAAGATACTCAGAAAACAGTGAAGGGGGAGGACGGTCTAGCCTGGGAGGATGGCAAAGGATGCAAAGGCAGGGTTGAGGTGCCTTCTAGCACTCTCCTTTCTGTCCTAAGGAACTGGGTACCAGTTTCCATCAGATTCAGATTGAACCCAAAAAGCAGAAGTTGATGAGCAGAGGAGTCAGTCTGCTTCTGTGGGAACACAGGCTCCTGCTTGCACACACAGCAGGACTGAGTTTTCCCCCTTTGCTTTCACATCTTCTCCCTGAGGTCCCCAGTTGTTTGAAAAAAAGATATTTAAGTGCTGGTTTTCAATTCACCAAACAGAAAAATCTTTCTCACAATGATGCCCATGAGCTTTGCCACTTGCATGGCCAGGCCAGGCAGTGCTGAAGCGCTGGAACATGGGGAGACCCTGCAGAATGACCCCACACAGCTCCAGATCCTCTGCTTTGTAAGAATGTTTGAAAAATTGCTTATAATGGGTCACTTCGAACATACCTGAGCCACAGCCCTCTTTGAGAAGTTGTGAAACCTTCTTGGCTTGAGGCAAAAAGGTGAAAGTGTAGGTTCTTGACACCACTTGTAGATTAATTTCTGCATGAAATGATTAGGAAACATGGCTGCTATGGCACTGCTTTTGGAAACTTAGGGCTTTTTTTTTTTCTGCTCCTTCCTGATTTTCAGATTTATCGCATTTTCTTTTTTCAGCTATATGCTAATTAACATCAAACTGTAATGAGATAGAATAATTTAAAAAATAACTTAAACGAGCCAAGAGTTATAAAAATAACAAATCCTGTGGGTAGCATCCAAAAGACTTTCTATCATGCTGACTGATTAGAAGACTCACTTAATTGTCTGTATGGAAATTTTGTGTCACCAATTCCTGGCATACAGAAATTTTGAGACTTTAAAATTAATGGGCTCACATCAGTTCTATTTGCTTTTTGACTGATTTTGTAACCTCTACACTGAAGGCTCCTTTGTTTCGATATAAGGATTTTTTTTCTCAAAAGTCAAGGAAAAGGAGCTCTTTTAATTCTTAGAGGCAAGCCGAGATTCTCCGATGTTCAGTGCGTTTCAAGAACAGTGCTCTCAAAATATTGCAGATGTTGGGCATGTCACAAAGGCTGTAAGGAACTGTAGGAGTCACTTATTTTCAATATGAAGAAAATACACAGATTTCAGTTTCAAAAATTCTCTTTTTCAGTGTTAAGACATTTCCACCAGAAATTGGACTCTGTGTGTGCTGTTGGGCTTTCACTAGGCCAGTGGTGCAAAGTGAACAGCCTGGTTGGAAAAGCAGGCCACACAACATCATTTTTTAAGGATTGCATCCTGGAGGATTTAATTTCTTCATTCCTAAAATGATTGGAAAGGGCCTGATTCAGGTACACCTGTCACTGCTTGTCATACACACCGGAATGGTGCCCCATTTCTTTGGGTACAAAGGGTGTTTCCTCTTCCATCCCACTCTACATCTCCACTTCCTGCAAGGGCTGGACTCTCTCAGCAGCTATCCAGATGGGACCAGGAGATGGATCCAGGGAGAGCTGGACTCCCCAGGGATGATGATGCCATGTGGTGCCGGCAGCACTACATTGTGGGAGCTGGACCCCATTGCAGCAATGGTTCCTGGGGCAGAGGAGTGAAGATCTACACGGCTGATGCCTTTGGGGGAAGGGTTGTCAGGAGCACTGATGGTGCACCATATATTTTGGGAGACCAGGTCTGCTCAAGGTCCTGCTAACTACAACCAATTCCTTGGGTATTAAGCAGAACTGGGAGACAACCAGTTTATCTCCCAGCTTCTTCCCTACAGCTGCAGACACATGTGATAACCCATGGTGAAGAGTGCTTTACAGAAGCAGTCCTAGTAGCAGTAAAATTGGCCACAGCCAAGCTTTCTTCAAGAGGTCATCATCCCCATTTCAGAGGGTTTACTTAAGGCAGAGTCTGACTTGAGCGGACAGGCAGTGTCTGAAAGCTCAGGAGACACAGAAAAGTGACGCAGGAGGGACAGAGCTGTGCCATCATTCCTGGTATCAAACGTGGCTGTGGCCGTAACTGAGCTTTGTGTATAACGGTGTTGTTTAAAAAAAACTGTGCTCAGGCCAGGCTCTCCTTGATTAAGAGCAGCCAGATGGACACCATAAATCAGCTGGAAAACTCTGGGCCAAACTCCATGCTTACACTGATTCAAACAGCCCCATTTAATGTCACAAATGGGATTTGTGCAAACGGAGCCCAGAGCAGAATTTGGCCTTTCATGTTTGTTTAGATTAAGAAATTTGGACAGTAAAAGCCCACTTATATTCTGGCTAGCAGGGTGGGTATCGGAGCACTCGAACAGTGGGAAGCCCAGACAGATGGTTACATGAATCACAGCGAGGCAGGTCTGATTATCTTGATATTTTCCATGAGATAAAGCAGGGGGATGCAATGCCATATGGCGGAACATGGCTGAGGGACTCTCAGCAGCTGGGCAGGATGTGAGCACTTTCCAAGGCAAGTGGAAGAGTGATCAGAGGGTTGGACAAGGAAAAGGTGGCTTTCTGGGACAGCCAAAGATGTTGAGCCAGTGGAGCAGCAGTGTCCTGAGGGAAGGATGGGAGAATAAAACCAGACAGGTTGGTCAGCACAAAAGCACCGCAGCATGGAGGGAAACAGAGAGGAGAAAAGTAAATGTGTGAGGGTAAAGAAAGAAGGAAAGAAGTTTTGCTTGGAGGAGGAGGAAAGCCAGTGGCTTTTTGGAGCCGAGTGCCTACAGAAGGGGCAAAGGGGACAGGAGAGCAGTGCTGCTGATGTTCTCTGTCTCCAGAGGCTGCTGTTGTTTTGCTGAACCCCACAGTTATTTCTTACAGGCTACCCTAGAATAGAAATAGCCTATGGTTTGCCAGTCCATCTTATCCTGAGGACTGCAGCAAAAAGGAAATTGCATAGAAGGAGTGGATTTCCACAGACATCTAAAAAAAGTGAACTTGTGCACAGTCCTTTAGCCTCACTTCACTTTCATGAGCGGTTGGCTGGGGTTGCTGGTCCAAGGCTTTCTGTTTTGCTTGTAGCAAATCTATTTGCAGAATACCCCCATTTAAAAAATATATGCTACCTAAAAACCAGGAAATTTACCCTTCTGAGATAATCAAAGGATACAGTGGGTTTATTTTTTTGAGCCCAAATGACAAGAACTCTGGCAGACAGTGCCTAGGGGCCATGCAGGTGCACCAGGGCAATGGGTGTCTTTCACATAGAGAGCATCAAGAAGATGCCACAGTGCCACACAAACTACCATAAATAGCTCTCCACATCAATAGTAAATCCAGAGCACAGTGGTAGAAAATGTACTCAAGAGGTCAAAAAGATTTTAGCTGCAACTCCTGGGATAATCAAGGGGGCAAGGGGCTGATCCAGGGTCTGGATACCCAAGAGTGGTGGCAGCAGCACAAGATGAAGAGAGATGTGCAGTGCCATATTTCAGCCTGACCACTGTTTCCCAGAGAGGATGATTTGGGTTGTTTTTTTTTTTGCAGTGGCTGTCAGGAAAATCTCACATGTTTAAATTGGGGAAGTGTTGTAGATGTTGTTTTGGTCTGGTCAGGGAAATGAGGAATGAGTTTTCTTTTGTTTGGGTTCTGTGGTTTGCTTGAAGCTGGCTGCACGTTTAGCAAACCTCAGAAATATGGTTAGACACATCAGTGAGCAAGTGGAAAAGTACTGGGGAGGAAGTGTGCGAGGACTGTCTGAAGATATCACAGGGGCTGGCTGGGCCACAGGCTGGGTGCACCAAAGCTCATGCCCCGCAGTGCTGGACCTGGCTGCGGTCACAAAACCCATGGGACACAGCGTGTGAGCCCTGGTGACGCTGCATCATGGGCCCTCCACCTCCAGGCCCTCCAGTGCCAGGAGCCAGCCCAGCCTGGCAGGACAAACTGGAAAAGCAGCATTGGAGACCACTTTAAGGGGAAAAGTATCAATAACTTGGGCTGTAAGGAAACAGCAGAGTAGATGACTCACTGGAAGTTGAATGGGACGGACAGTTTCAAACCAGGTGCCTAACTTTACACACTACTCATCCAGCATGCAGCTAGTTGCTCTGATTTACTAACATTAGCTGATGTCCAGCAGTACAATTCCAGAGTGAAGCCGTAATTCCCACCTTTTTTATAACTGTAGGCATCTCAAAAAGCTTCTGGGAGTACATGTGCAGACAGTCCAGGGACAATTTTCAGAGTGGAGTTACATGTTACTGTTTTATTCTAAGAATAGAAAAGGGACTGTACATTATTTCTGTTGAGTCATTACCCCACAGAAGGGCTGATTGTCTCTTGCATGCTGAGGAAATAGCAAATCTCTCTTTTTTTTCTCTCAGAAGATCGAACAGACAGGTTGCACAACAGAGGAACTGGGCCCTTTGCATGGAGAAGTAGCTGTGCGCAGTAAGTGATAGCCTTTTGAGTCAGCAGACAGCTTCGTTGAGAAATACAGGGTATATTTGCAGGGATGCACAAGTGCCAGTGTGTGGGTAGCCTCTTACCAGAGGCAGGCAGTAAGAGAGGCCCAAGGGAATGGAAGGGGGCAACCGTGTTATGCTCTCAAGGTGGGGCTCATGTCATGACACACGATGTGAAAAGTAGGAATGATCAACTGTGGATGTAAAAAAGCAGGGTTTAGGGTGAGAAAAGGGAACTGATTTCAGATTTAGTGTCTGAGGCACTTCACAGGATGGCTCTGGCAATTTGTTAGCCAGATCAACATATGATTTCTTACTTAGGAAATGCTCATCTCTGCTTGACACGCCAACGCAGGGATGGATGTCAATGGAGACAAGAAAAAGGACTGATTTGCCTTATCTGGCCTCTTTTGCAAATGTCTTCACTTTCAGCAGTTTATAGCTTCCATCTTGTCCACATAATTCAGAAACATCTCCAGACAAACCCTGACTTCAGAGGCCAAGCCACAAAATACCTTGCCAGCAGTGACCTGGTATGCAGCAGAGTTGTGAACCAGTGGCTGGTCCTCTGCTGCTGCCATCGCCAGCAAAGGCACAGTGAGAGGCAGAGTTCTCCTCCAAGGCATCCTCTGAACTCAGGGACAGGCATTTGAGGGATTTTGGCACACTCCCAGGTGATGGGGTCTTCATGCAAACCAGCTGCCTGGATGTACTGTGCAAAGCCGAGCTCTGGGCAGCAGGACTGAAACGATTTCTTGGAAAGGGATGTGGACTTGCTACTTGCCTGGAGCTGCTACGACTGCAGTACAACACCATGTGTGCTGTGATTAAATGGCAATTACCCAGTTTCAAAGCAGAGGTCACAGTCATTACTGCCAGGGATCCTTTCTGGCCACAAATGATGCAGTAAATAACAACACCCATCCAGCCTGCGAGTCCAGCATGAAAAGCACAGTCCCAGGTCTGATTTTCAGGATGCTCACCCTTTCCTGGGGACTGTAGCAGCTCTTTCCCAGCCAAGCTGCTGTCCTGCTTGTACCAACCCATGTGCTGGACTCATCTGTCTCGTGGAGATAAAGTTGTGTGGGTTTATGAAGATCACACAGTTTGGATTTTACGACTGCAGATATCTCCTGTCTCTCCAGCTGCAGGAGGGCAGGATACATGCTCTCTTCCCAGCTGGAAGCAGAGACCACCTGTTTGGCTCCTGTTGCAGCTGCCTGTGGAGAGGCTGGGCAGGTGGAACATGCAGCAGCTTACTGAGAGGGTGGGATGAGCTTGCACACTGGGGCAATGCTGCCCCACAGGCGGCCAGAGCCCATGGCTGAAAACTATGAGACAAAACCAGAGCAGGCAGGAAAATAATGGACAGGAAAATATTGAATCCATCTAGGTGTCTGTGCACATGAATGTGTGTATATGTGAGGGGCTGAGGAATGTGCAGAGCCAGAAATGCGTAGAAGCAAACCCTCCAGACCAAGCAGGCCAGATTATAGTGCCTTTGATTTACTCTAAAGGAGGCCTTCCCATTATGTCATGGGGAAAGAAACATGTTGTTACTGTTTTATGGCGATCAAGGTAAAAATTTGTTGATCTGCCACTCTTTTGATCCAGAAAGCCTGAGCTGGTATAGCATGATACTGAGTTTTGACAGATGAAGAGAGGGAAAATGAGCAATGCATGAACACACCGTGCTAAGGAGGAGTCACACCTAGAAAGGACAAGTGAAGCATTGCCATCTTTTCTGATGGTGGGAAGTGGGAAGCTCACTACAGGCAGGCACAGACAGAGACATCATGTGCAATCACCTTGTCCATGGATGACAACAATCATAAACAATTGGAAAATATGTATTTCTTTAGGCTTACACACAATTACTGTCTATTTTCCACACAATTACTGCCTATTTTCTTTTCTATTCATTTGCATATTCATTCCAAATCCTTTCATACACAATTTAACAGATAGAAAAGAAATTCTCCCTCAAAATTCTTTGTTTTTACATTAGAAGCTAAACTGTCAATAATAATCACCTTCTCCAAAGCCAGATTAAGCAGTAGAAAACATGTGGAAGGGCATGGAATTTACTTTTTTTGTTTGTTTGTTTGAGTCACAGTCTTTAATAAAAAATTTCCAGAGTACCAGTTTTATAGAAATATGTTTTGGTTGTTACCTTGTGAGATTATTTCCCCCAAGAGCCATCACTAAGGTGGGAAGGGGCAGACCTACAGCATCCCTAGTCTGGGCTGTTCCTGCAGGTCTCCAGGGATAGTGACCAGAGCATTGCTGGGAAGGTGCAAAGGAGAGTTGAGACTCCCATCTACTGCAGTGCTTGTGAGATACTTTACCAGAATACTTGATGACTTGATTCTTTCTGAATACTAGCCAAGACAATGTGTCAGAAGGTGCATGGATTTTTACAGCTTTTACACATGCAGCTGTATTTCATGAATTAAGCTGCATTTTAGTACACTTTTTAATTAAAGTGATGTTCAGAATCTGAAACATTTTAAACCTTGGCTTGTTTGAGATTTTTAAAATGTTTTTAATAATGAATTTAATGAGGCAGGTTTCCCTCAAACTTGAGCCTGATTATCCCCAATTACTTCCCCTCCCCTGGACATTGCCCCTTCCATTTTCAGTTGGGCACCACTGTTTCCCATTCGGCTGCTTCTGACTGTACCATGTGAGCTGAACTAATTTACCCAAGCACTATGATTTCAGAACAGAAAATAGTTTTGAGTTAGTTTAGAGGCTGACTCAGCAGTTTTCCAGAGGATAACTTAATTTAGAGACAGGATCTGAATTCCCCATCCCCGAGGTACTGAAAAGTCGCATCTCTCTCACAGGTGACTCACTGCACATCTCAGCCAAGCCCAAAGTCTGCATGTCCAGGCACGTGGCATGGTGATCAGTGTGACATCTGGCTTCTTTGAAAGTGCAGCAGACTCAGTTGAAAATATTTCTGGGCCAAACTTACAAAAAATGCTGAATTGCAGATAGCTTCTGACCTTGCCCTCAGGGCAACTGATGTAAAATACTGGTTTAGGACTTGTCTTTAGTAAAAATTCCACCATGAGGAAGAGAAACAAACAGTTTCTGTCCTGATGTTTGGTATGATTATTGCTGCGATGCTCTACACCATGACTTCCACCTCTCCTTGTCAAATGGATGACACAAACTCTAAATCAAGTGACATCATCTCTGAAATTTTGGCTATTTTAGTACCAGACCAAAAGATTTATATTTTGCTCAACATAAAGTAGTTACAACTTGTGTCTGCTGAGGAGAAAGTCACAAGTGGAATTTGATGTAATTAATAAAATTTCTTTCTCCTTAAATCAAACCTTGTTCATTATGGTGATTTAATTCAACCTATCTCTTGTCCTTACCACCTGCTGCTCAGAGATGCCTACTCAGCTTTTGGCTAGCAAAATGAATTTCTTTAGCAAGTCCCACCAGCTTTTTCATGCTATCAAGGCAAAAATAGAGACTCTATTTGAAGAAATTCAACTTCAGACATATCAGAAATATGAGCCACCCCCTCCCAAACAACCAGTTCATTTTTACATTATATACCTAATAAACATCTTTCATTTCCTCAAGCAAACATAGCTGTAAGACCTCCAAAGGCAAGAAACATATACATATATACACCCTCAGACTCATAGATACCTGAAACTGCAATGTATTAACTTGTCCCTGTCACTTCTCTATAATGTATATATGAGCTTATTTTGAAGCCTGCTCTCCTTGCAGTCAGTAATAATCTATGCAGAAGTAGCTGAGTACACCCACAGTAATCAAAAACTCTGCAGAGAGAAAATTCTTGAGTAGAGATAATATATTTAAACCTCAGGAACCTCCATGCTTATGCACTCTGCATTTTCAGAGACATATATGTACCTAAGAAGGGCCAGAAAGGCATAAAGGTTAAGGTTGAAAACAGAGTTGTCAAATTTGGACTAGTCTTTTCCAATGTGTCAACATCCAAATGTGTCCTCTTTGTCACCCTTTCTTCCTTCTTGTAGGGAATACGTGATAATTAAAAAAATGGAAGTAAATAGCAAAACTGAGAGAAACCAGTGCATCAAATCTCTCCCAAATCTCTCACATATTCCCCCTCCTCACACCTCATGCATTGTGTTTTCAAATTGGCCAAGACTTGGTTTACTAATTAAAAGCTATGAGTCTCTACTAAATTGTGATGAGCCATGGTGTGGTGGTAAACCAGCTCTGTGTATAGAAAGTTCTTGAAACCATTACTGTGTTGGCATGGTTCATGCATTTTACAAGTATTAGGTCTGCAATGCAAGTTATGAGAGAAATCTTTTTCGGTTTGGAAAGTAATAAACATCTGGGGGAAAGGATGACCTTCTCACTGAGAACTAATGACAAAATAAACAAACAGCCTAAACCACATGGAAGAATAACATAGCGCCCCTGCATATGTGCTCTGCATTATAGGAAGTGTAAATGCATAAAAAATGATTGGTCAGGTATGAAACAAATGTGTGTGTGTGTCCCTCCCTTCCCTCCACATTAATACAACATCAAGATTGAAAATATGATCATGAAACTTCAAGAGGGCAGTGGAATTACGTGCAATAAGCCACATATGTTTCTAAATGAAACATCTTGCCAAACAGTCTTGATTACATTTTATGATGGAGTTTTACTGTTACTGGACAAAAGCAATGACGTAAAGGAAATATTCTGGGATTTTAGGAAAGCAAATGATAGGGCATCTCACACCAAAGAATAATAATCAAAACTGGCCTGGAAGTTAACATTGTCACATGGATTGAAAACTGGCTGGAAGGCTACAAACACAGAGCTATGAAGCATAACAAGACATTTAGTAGAGAAGCTTCATGACTGACTGGCCTTCAATTCATTTTGCAGAAAAGCAGGGTCTAACAGCCAGGATCAGTGGTAGCCAACCTGCAGGTCAGGCAATGTACAGCCCAGAACAAAGTCTCTGGCCTACAGCCTCCTTTCTGCTGCCAGCTAGCCTCAAAGTCCTCTAGACACAGGCAGCATGTGAGCACCACTGAGAACAAATGACTAATGCTAGCAGTTATTCAGAAAGATGAACAAACAATAAATAGGGGTGAAACAAGGGAAAACAATTTGGTTTATGCCTGGGAAAATATTCCTTGCTGTAGGTAACTGCAGAAAGCAAAACGGGAGAAGTGGTATTGTGGCAAGAAAATTTTAACTTTGAGATCAGGCAGACACAGAGCTCTCCGAGGCTTTTGTCATCACCGCCATCCTTGGCATCCCTCATGCAGGGCAGCTAAGACAACAGTGACTTCACATCAGCCACAATTTTTCTACTGAGCTGTACTTCATTTGTCATTTCACATTTATTGCCATCCTATGAAATTTTCTATAGTATTGGGGGAGTATTTTGCTCCAGTAACTCTATGGTCCCACTCATAAATGAACATTACAGCTTTACTGGTGAGCATCATATGAAAATTCTTGCCACAGCTGATATAATGCTCCAGTTTACAGGGACTGAGCAAAATTACAGTGCTTTATGCAGAGAGCTGAGTGGCTTGTGAGCCAAGAAAGCTCCTGGTTCAGATTAATTCCCACTTGAGAACACCAACAACTAGTACACAAAATGATACTTGCTCCACATTGATCAATATATAGGCCAGAAAGAAAATCAGTTCTATAATGGAAATCCTTCCATAATGTCATTTAGATATTAATTTAGCAGCAGGGAATTATTATTGCCCAACATGGTATTTATTTAACTGACAGACTTCATAGTGTTCAAAGTCCTGAGTAAAAGAAGGAGCTCTCAGTGAGGATTGTTAGCTTTCTGGAGTGACTCTCTGGAAGAGCAAATCATTTGTTATCACCATTGCTATGCTCAGAGCTCATTACCTAACGCTCTCATGACAATTACACTTCAAACCATATATGCCCATTAGGCAATAAAGCAGCCAAAGCCACAGGCCGGAAAGTCAAGCTCACCTTATTTCCTGCAGTCTCTATGACATGGAGCTTGAAGAAATACTTTTCTAGAGTTGGGGTAGGCAGCAGCTGGAGGCAGAGCTAAAAACCTTTTTGCTGAGTGCCTTTCGGTCTACAGCGAGAAACCCAGGGTGGCCATCCCAGAGGAGAGGGGATGGATGCAAGGGGAGACAAGGATGGAGCATGCTGGTGTTGTGGGATGCCCAGGGCTGCCTGGTGGGGTGAAACACCACCAGCAGCTCTCTGTTTTCAGAGGGTTTGAAAGGGCGAGAGACAGGCAGCTGCAATATTCTGGAATATCTCTGTCATTTAGCAGGTTAATGAGTCTGCAAACAACCTCAATCTGCAGGACAGTGTGAGGGGCTGCGGTTTAAGAGACTCGTTTTTATGTCACAACCTTAAGAGCTGGCATTAATCCTTCAGGTCCAGACTTAGGAGACACAGGGGCAGCTCCTATGCCCTGTGTGCCACCACATCACTTCCCAAAGCACCCACCACATTTCCCAGCAAAGTCCTGCAAGGCTGTAGCACAGCTCTGCATCTGCGCGCCAGCCTCCTCCCACTGGCGCAGCTCTGGGAAGGGGTCTTAAATGAAAGGCATCTTTCTGGTGGGGTATGGAGCCTTTCGCACTGCTGGAGCGGCCTGGAGGGGCTGGCAGCAGATGGGAAGCAACAGGGCTGTGGTGCTTTGGGACCCCTGCGGTGGAGCAGCCAGGGCTCCGGAATTTGCAATGTAAGCTACGCATGAGATGCGATGTGGGATTTTTATTATTCTGCCGATAGAAACTTCTGAACTAAAGAGAATGGGAGAGCTCTTGCACTGATGTAATTCCAAGGGCTTCCACTGATAACATTGATGATTTGCAACCATATATCAACCTCCTTTCTGGCTCCAGCTCCTTGTCAGACACAGTGCTACCCCAGAGGCTTCATTAACATCAGATTATAAACCCCTGTTAAAGAAATACGATTTACGAGCATCTTGAGTGTGAATGCAGAGGTGGAGGTTTCCTGGACTGTTTTTAATGGCTTTGTGTTCAGGTGAAGGAGAAGGAAAGGTAAGCTAGGAAAGGCCTGGACTGCTGATGACTTTCTGGGTGAAATAACCTTCCTCCAGCGGCTTTTTACTCTTCCTCATCAGTCCAGTAAGATAACTGTAAAATTAGGGCATCCAAAGAAAACTGCAAAGCATTAAATAAAGCACAAAGCCAGAATATATTTTAGAATAAGGGGATCACGTGACATCAGTGTCAGCTCAGCCTTTTGAAACCAACAGAATTGTCCTGAGGACATAAAAATATGTGTCATTATGTCATACTGCAAAACACTGGAAATCCTGCAAAACCTAGACTGTACATTTTTACACATTTTAATTTCAGTTCAATGGAAATGGATTTTTTGCTGCCTTGCTTACTGAAATTGGCCTGGTAAGCACAAGACTTGGCCAAACCCCATAATTCACTCATTTTTCTTGACAGGCCTTTCAGGATCAACAGTTTCCACTGACCCATAAGTCTTTGAGCCAAGAGCAAATCTCTTCGGTGGAAAAATTAATCTGTGAACCTTGACAGCAGCAGAATCAAAATGATAGTCCTGTGATAACTACTTTAGATTTCTTTTTAATAAATGCCAGTACTCTTCCTGACAATAATTTTCAGCTGGTTTTTTTTATTTTTTATTTTCATGACCAAGTACACATCCCCACAGCCAACTATGTTTTGACAACTGCAAATACATAAGACGTGAAGCTGGTAGGCTTGCCATGTTGCCCATGGTCCAGAAGCATCCAACAGTGATTATCTATGCTACATGCTTTATTTCTCCTCAGGAATGCCATTAGCTTATATCCCAGTCACATTAAAATATAAGGTGTTTCTGTATTGAAGTTGTGCGCAAGATGTTGTAATGTGTGGCACTGCTGTATTGCCGACGCTGCCCAACCCCATGTAAGAGAGTTCCCTTGAGAGAAAACCCCCATGAGAACTAGATCATCTCAGTGCAACATTAAAAAGCATCTGGGGAAAAGAAATCATGCTCCTTTAAGAAAAATCATGGCTTTCAGTGAAGTAATTTGAAAATGCATAACATTAATTAGGGTTTTTTTCCTCACTCTACCCTTGTAACTGTTACAATTAATGCATACACAATATTTATGTTTCTATTTTTATGCTGAGGGAAGATCCAGTTATTCCTTTACCACTGTAATGCTGCTCCCTGCTTGCCAGGGCGGGGAGCCAGGCAAAGCAGCACTGGGGTGTCCCGTCCTCTCTGCCCAGGTGCACAGGCAATAATTTCTGGGACAGCAACCCAGCAAAGCCTGAGCTGCTGCTGGGCAGACACTCAGGGCTGTGCCCACGGTGCCCCTGATGCCTCCGTGTCCCCTCTCGCTGCAGGTGGCATTTCTTGACTCAGCAGCTCCGTGGCTGCCAGCTCCGAGCCTCTTCTTCCTCTCCATCTCCTTCCACCCCTTCCAGTCCTCTCTGCTGTTACCCTGGCCCAAATCCTCTGCATTCACAGCAGTGAACATTTTCATTCTTCCAGCTATCTGAAGGAATTTTTCTTCCAAAATGCGTCAACCATTTTTTTCAGATTTTTTTTTTCCTACTTTGTGATCTAAAAAGTTTAATTTTTAACAAAGTTTATGAAACAGTCTTTTGTTTTGAAGGATCTGGGATTTATGGCGGAGACATCAAAACTACATGACCTTTAATGTCGCTCCCAACCCAAACCATTCTATGGTTCTGTGATTACAGTAACAACCCTTTTTTTTTCCTCAAGCTTGAATCCTAAAATAATTCAGGCCCACTATTGTTGTACAGCTTAGCTTTCCACCAATTAGTGTGCACCTCAATAGTGATAACCTTTCTGTTAATTTAAAAGCAATAACCATTTAGCTTTGCTTGATAACCAGGGCCCATATCCTGCTGATTCAGGAGAAATCCTGGGTCACAGCTTTCATACTGAGAAAAAAGTGTGACAGGAATATCTGCTGGAATCTCACCTAAACTTACACTATCCAAATATTTTAATACCTTTGTGTATATTTTCTGAGTTCAACAGTTATAGTGTCACTTAGGAAATGTAAAACTAATATATTTGACTTTGTTAAATGGCTTTCCATATCACAGAGAATAACAAATATTTTTGTAAAACATTAAGGATGGACCGCCAACCTCCCCATACCTCTCCCCACAGCTACACCTGTCTTCAGTTAATAAAAAAGCAGGGAAACATTTGGGTTGGAAGTGGGGTGCGAAAGGAAGAGAAACATGTGCACATCATCCTTACAAACAAAATATGTCCTGCTTTGGAAATGATGATTTAGAAAGGAAATGTACCAAAATGGAAAGAATTCGGAAAACAAGACAGATCGGAGGACCAGGAATCATCGACTGCAAGGAAAGCTGAAGGATTTGGTATTGTTTAGTCTAGAAATAACAGTTGTGGGGACATAGTGTCCAAATATGTAGAAGGTAGCTCTAAGGAGGAAAGAATAAACTCTGTTCATATCCCCTGGGCTTAGGACAAGTTGTCATAGGCTTAACTGAGGAGGAGACGGTTTCAGTCAGCCATCAGGGAAAATAGTTCCCAGCTGAGGGGACAACGAAGAGACAGGCTCACAAGGGAGGCCACACATTCCCATCACCCCTCATTTCTAAGAACAACTAATTGAGGAAAGACCCAGGTAAAGCTGCCTGATGATGAGGTTAGGTGATCTTCTTAAGTCCTTCCTAAGTCTGCTTCTTGGAATTACTGTATTGGAGTCGGGAACAGCTTGGATACACTCCGAAACCATTGTTTTCTTCCTTAAAACATTAGGATGCTCTAAGTAGCAGTTGTGAGGCAGAGTGAGTGTGGTAGGAGCCTGGCAGAGACTTTGAGCACTCCTCTGCCTTGCTCCTGCTGGTCTCCCCTTTCTAGAAATTACACCCTCTTACACTGCAGTAAAACCCAAACTCCATTTGAAGGTTGACAGTCCTCATTGTCCATATCAGACAGAAGATCCAGGAATTTCAGCCCTCACTGTATTTGGTTTGCGTGGCAAGGTTTTGGTAGTGTGTGTGTATGTGTGTAAGCTACAGGGGTGGCTTCCGTGAGAAGCTGCCAGAAGCCTCCCCCATGTCCAGCAGAGCCAGTGCCAGGCGGCTCCAAGACAGACCCATCACTGGCCAAGGACAGGCCCATCAGCGACGGAGAAGAGCAACAGAGCAGCTTTGGTGAACACTTGGTATCCAGCCAGGGTCAACCCACCACACTCATGTAACAGACCATTTAATCTGTAAAATGCTAGGGGTGCTGTTATGGCCAAGACAGGCAGGAGAGCCAAGACCCTGCTCGATGGAGTGCAGTGAAGTCTGGGCTCCCACCCTGGCTTACAGAGGCTGAAGATATGTACAACAGGTTATATGGAGTAATTCAACAGTCTTTAAGAAAAACAGAGCTGTTTCCTTTTGGATCCCAAGTGAGTGGGAGGATGTCTAGCTCATTTTTTATTCATCTGAATCACTTTTGAAAGCATCCTAGTCTTGCAGTGAAAAATTTTGCAATGTATTATGAAAGGACGAAAAAACTTGTCCACAATTTTTTTTAATGTCTGTCATTCACAGCTTGACAGTCCCACAAGCTATCAGGAAAAGGGAGTCTTCTGTGGTGAATGGAAAATAGTAAATCCAGGGTGGGATCAGAAGTACAATACAATCCATCAGCATGTTAAAAACACAAACTGATGAAAAATATGGCACTCAGGGTTCTTAAACACACTCACAGTAAAAACTGTCTGGGTTGTGAGTTAGAGAGACAGAGAACGTGATGCCTGAAATGAATACAGAGCAAGGAAGATAATGTGACAACTTTTATGGATGAGTGTATGTTACACTCGAAAGGGTTCCCTGTTCATGGGAGCTTCCTTCATGTTTCCTGAAGTGCCAATGTCAACAGTCCACTTTCTGCCTGCAATAAATTTAAGTCACATCAGCCATAAAACAAAGATGCTCTATTCTTAGTGCAACCTCAATAACTTCCCATTCTAGTTACTATAAACGTTTTTGTTATGAATGTATAATTCTCACCAGTTCCTTATATGCCAGCCTGTCTCATGTTACCTAATTCATTGCTCTGTGCCTCAAACCACTGAAGTGGGGATTTGGCTGTCTATGTGGCCAGCGCTTTGTGGAGCTCCAGGGAGTCTGTTGGCAACACCTGGCTGTAACACAAGAAATAGTGCATGTTATTTATGATCTGTATGCTGATAACCATGCTTCTCAACTGTAATTTTGGGACAAGGATCTGAAAACAGCCTCCCCCACCAATGTTTCGGTGATTGAATGTCTTTTCTCGAGAATATGTTGGCTATGAATAGAAACAAACCCTGATGCTGAGTATCACTGTGGGTGCTGAGGACCGTGGGTTTTCCAGGACTCAGGTAGTATGATGGGTACATTGAGATCCAATAAGGCTCAAGCTTACACTGAAGAGATGTATGTTCTGCCCAAATTTGAACACTTAGTAGATGTTTCCTAAGGTCAGTCTCCTTTCTCTTAATGGCACCTGCCTTTTGTACTCGGGATTAATCTGCGGTTTCAGTTCTGTGTGTTCCCACCACTACCCACCTACCTGAGAGCAAAGTTAAACGGCTCCAGGCACAAGTGCTCAGATTAAGTTCGGAAATGTTGCACACAAAGGGAAGAGATTAGGCCTTATCTTAAATGAAACGCTATCCTTTCATGTCTAATACTTAGCTCCTCTGTGAGGTCCTCCTGGATGAATATCCTGTTACTGACTTTCAACTTTGCCTCGCAATTTGCAATTGAAAGACTGAATGCTGGACAAGGACAGTAAGAAAATCTTCAGTCCAGAGAAGCCAAAAATAAACAATCTTATGAGCGTATTAATGTGAACAAAAGAAATAAGGCATAAAAATGAGAAGTAAGATATAGGAAAACCAGGGAGAATGTGCATGGTAGGAAAATTCAAATGTCACTTGCTTCTGGGAGGTGTTGATATTGGGCCATATACACATTGAGATACTTACGCCAGCCATATTTCCTCCCAAGCATCGTACTGGTTTAACTACACTGATTATAAAATCAAACTTAATTAAATCAGAGCAATGTTTGCATGCAGGAAGCATGCAGCCCTTCAAAGGCAAACTTCCCTTTGATGTGCTGGACTGAATTTCACAGAGCATATGTAATAAGGCTGAAGGGGATATTAAGAATTGGTAGGATCATTGGTTGGTTCATCCATAAGGCTGGGACATAAAAGTCTTCCCTCATATCTGGGCAGCAGGTGTACCCATGGGAGGATGGCTCTAGAGGGCCGTAGTGGTGATCCCATGTGGAGCACCCAGCGCTCAGACTCTCCCTGTACTGCGCTGTGCCTGCTTCTACACCAGAGTGGTCAGCTGGGCTCCCCATTCAGTGTGCGCACTCATCCCTGCTGCTGGAAACATGCCACCAGCTGCATACTTGGACTCCACATTCACATGGGATCACCTGTATTTCTGGAATAGAGAGAGAGGGTAGATGTCTGTTTATTTGACAAGCTTTGGCAGAACAGCCCAAGTGAGGTGTTTCACAGCCCTTATGGAGCCTCTGAGGCAGAGCATCTGGCACAAAAGGCCCTGCAAACTTTATTGCTTGGGAAGGGACAGAATGGCGTGCTTCCTGTTAATGTGATACTATCTGCACAAAACACTAATAACTGCTGTGGCTTGAATCCCAGGACATTCATGAATTCCACTTAGCAGCTTCTCACATAGCATTTAACAGTTTTACTAGCAGTTTGCTATCAAAACAGAAGGGCAGGACTTGGTACCTGGGCCACCTTCTACCCAAACCCTTTGAGACCACAGAGAACTGAGGATGCTCTCAGCTTACCACAACCTTTTGGGAAAGGAGCAGCAATAAGCACTGTGAAGATGAGCAAAGAAGGATTCACACTATAGGGTAAACACCTGCCTCTAAAAGTTCCTGTGTTGAGTTCCAGCATCCATCCCATTCATTCTGTTCTCTTCCAAGCTTTCATTTCAGCTCAGCTTTTCTCCATCTGAGTAGCTCCAATCTATCTGGGATACGGTCCTATTTTTAGCTGTTCACAATGCATGAGTAGCACAAGCTTCTAGGTACTGGGATATTAAAACAGAAAGTCATTGCATCAGATCTCATTGAAATATAACTGCCTCTGGAGTTTCCAATTCAGATTGACTTCATGTCTTTAATTGCATGGGGAACTTGTGAGGTTCATAAAATTACTGTTCAGGCAAATGTACCCTTTTGGGGCAGATTTGGTAGAATCATGGGGTTTTAGTGCAAGTTAAGTACTGTTCATTCATTTATAGCCTCACATAGTTCCTCAGATATCATAATTTTCTTGGAAGGGGATGTCTGCTAGTGCTAACGTGCTTGGAAAGCTCATAAAACCCAGAGGTAGCAGCAGCCTGTGTATCTTGCATCTGCTAACAGTTCGCTGTGGGTTTCTCTGATGTGGCAGATTTACAGGGGTCATATTTCCACCTGAATGGGTTTGCCATGAATAATTCTCCCGTCTTGTGTACAAACGCGATTTTCCTACAACACCCGTATATTTCTCCGTCCCAATTCTCCCTCTGTCTCTCTGGCATTTTTCTTCACACAACACTGTGGTCAAGGCAACAGAAAGAAAATCTTTCTATGAACATGCATGTTATTTTCTGAGCCTTGTATGTCTTTTGGGGGGGGGGGGCAGGGCTCAAGCAGAATTTTAGCTGGTGGTGATGATGGTGCAGTTTAAGGATGATTTGGTGCAATTACACACCTTGTCTTTTCATTGTTCAGACCAACATGGGCCAGAAATACCCAGGCTGATGTCAAAACCCTGATAGCATTGGTGTTATGAGAAGCAGCACCCAGTAGGTGCCCCACAGCCTGGGCAATGTCACAGTGTGCCTGCTTTGTGCTGTGGGGTGGCAGGGACTGGGGTGGCTTGGGCAGCAACAGCCCTGTCCTCATGCCTGGCCCCACACCAGCCCACCTGGGATTTTCTGCATCCCTGGACAAACACTGAGGGAGAGCTGGTGGTTTTCTCACTGGGAATCTCTGCACAGAGCCAGGTTAACCACCAGGCAGAAGCAGTTCTGGGAATTCTGCACAGGCTGCAATTGCATCTTGTCCCCAGCTTTGATCATGCCCCCAATTTTCAAGGACCTCTCAAAATCCAAATGAAAACCAATAAACAAAGTCCTGATTTGCCAGAAAGAAACTGTTGGTTAAGCTCTGGACAGTCTTTTGGGAAAACCTATTTTTCCTGTTTCCCAATTTTGGCGGTTCTTAGTGGGTTTATTTATTTTTACCCTTTGAGATTAATCACGGTAAGGCATGGGACCCACTTCCTGCTCGTGTCACACCAGGCAAGGTGCTCCAGGCTGCCTCTAGATTGCTACTGTACTCTGCATGCTTCCTCCTGGTCATGTGTGCTCCAGCAAGGAGAAGGGAGGCTTGTACAACCCTGCTCCCTCCCAGTCACTCCTGTCAGTTCACACCTCCTGCACTGAACTTCCTGTCCACTAGTCTGGCAGAGGAGGCTGAGGAAAGGTATGGAAACATTTGCTCCAGAGATGAAGCTAACAAAAGCATGTTGGCTGTACGCTTGCATGTGTAAACATATTTGAGCTTCTAAGAGAAGAAAGCGTCTCCATCTTGGTCACAAAATGGCAAGATTTTGATCTATTTGCCTCTGTGAGTAGGTGAAAAAGTCAGTATTCAATAAAGAGTATAGGAAATGCGTTCATGGTAGTAGATAAAAGAATACCTCTATGCATGTGCAAGCACTTTGGAAAGCTTATGCAACATTTCCTTTTCAAATAAACATATACGTACAGCCCTGTTTCCAAAACGTCACCGAGAATATCACTTGCAAATGTTTTTGGAAAGGAGGTTGCCAAATCGCTAAATATATTCTGGGCTTGGAATAGACGTTTTGTACTGTTTCCTTCCTACCCCAATGAAGCTTTTTTTAGCCCTCTCACAAAAACTCAAAGACCTGCCTGGGGATGGCATCCCGCTGGGCTGGGTGCTTGTCCTCACGTTATAGAGCTGGGTGCCGTGCCAGGGGAAGCTTATGACCCTGCTTATCCCCCTCTTGCTGCTAAACCCTCGCAGGACTGGCACGGTGGAAGAAGGCGAAGGAGGAGAAACAGGGACATGACCAACGGGAAGGGAGTGGAAGGATGGGAGAAGCTGTGAGAGCACCAGCACAAGGTCTGCACTGCGTGTGGGGATGGGGGCTCGCAGCTGGCCTGATGTCTGGCCTGCACCAAGGCCCAGAGGTGCAGAAATTAGCTGACATCATGGTTTTCAGAGACTCACGCTTTAAAAATTCAGAAGGCTTTTTTATACGCTATTTTGCCTCAGTGATGAATGGCCATCTGTCTATAAATTAGTACAGATACCAAGAATGCATAATTTCAAGCTTTTTACACTTCAGCTGAAAGACCTTACAAATGTAACGAAGAGGAAATGGTGCAAGTCATGACACATTAACACACACACTGCATGCAAACCTCTGCCCTAACCATCCGCTGCTTTCCCAGAGAAATCAGGGGCAGCCTGCTGGGCTTTCTGAAATCAGACACACAGGCACAGGGTCATCCAAGAGCTATTTCCTGGTGGTTACAGATATCTATGATTTTTTTTTATTGGTCAGTCATACAGTAGGGAGGAAAGTCAAGTCAGAGCCACAAAACCCCAGCGCTTCTGACGAGGCAGAAGAACTCGTAATGCATTCCAGACTTAAATATTTCATCTTTCCTTACTTACATGATTCCACCAACTTGCAGAAAGGAGGGTACAAAGAGAGGGCAGATGCCCACATCAATCTCAACAAAGAGATCGCTGAAGCACTATTACACGGACATGCTGAGCCTAAATAATGCATCCAGGGTAGCTACGTAACATGGAACCAAATTCATCATTTACTACTATTTTAGTCATATGTGGCAACAGTCACCGCCACCAAGTTGCAGAAGCAGCATATCCATTTGTGCTTCCAGGAGAACCAGTTGGGTTCTCCAGATGAAAAGTAACCTTGTTAAAGCTGAATCTATTCCCAATCCAATTCACCACAGGGATGTAAAAACTCTTTGCAGAAGGAAAGCGGTAGTTTTGAAAAGCTGCACAAGAGATGGTAGGATCTCTTTTTCTGCTTTTTCTTTTGTGATCAACGTGGGAGAAAATGCATGTAGAGTCTGTAACAGCTAGAAAGGCTGGAGATAAAAATACCCCTCACGAAGTGTAGAAAGGGTTAGAAAGAACCTCCTGGGTGATCAAGAGTAGCCCCTTGCTGTTGAAGACACCGTATTTAATGAGGGTATACAATAATGGACCAACATGACAGCTGTATCAAACCACCACCATTCAGAGAGCTACACCTTCTGCTCCTGGCTGGCAGGGAACTTCCACAACCTCCTCCTCTTAGGATCAGTACGATCAGTACACTTTCTTCCCTTCTCCAGCTGAGATTTATTTATAGCCTACTTACAACCATTTGTTCTTGAGCCAACACCATCCATTAGTGGAACTAGTGGTTCCTCCTCCTTATTGCTCACGGCTTTCTGGAGCACCATGGCATCCCCTTGGCCTCCCCCAGTGGACTGGGAGCCTCTGATGCCCAGGTCGCTTCTCCTCTGCACCAGGGACCCCCACACCTGCACCCAACCCACTGCTTGCTCCTCACATGGGGACCCTCCGGCGGGAGGGCTCTGGGGAGAACCATGTCTCCTGCTGAACTGGCTGCTGCAGGGACATATGGGGGACCATAGCTCTGGCATAGCGAAACACCCGCCCCACTCCTGGGACCCAACAGCAGCTCCACAGTGCTCTGACCCTGCAACACCCACCACAGCGTTCTGTCCCTTCAACACCCACTCCCGTTCGGGGACCCTGCAACACGCACCCCAGCACTGTGACCCTCCAACACGCCCCGAAATGCCCTGACCCTGTCACCCCCGCCCCATTCCCGGGACTCCGCAGCTCCCCGGCTCCCCGCAGTCGCGGCGCGCCCCCCATCCCCGCAGCGCGCGCAGGCGCGGGACGCGAGCGCGCGCACCGCCGCCCACCGGCG